>CM076580.1:84243553-84843553 GCA_034641835.2 Pinus albicaulis | reverse complement strand
ATATAATTTTCTTCACTGTGTTTTCCAGTGGAAGTGTGAGGTTAATTGAGTATACTTATTTATCCATTAAAAGCTTTTGAATCAAATATATAATTTGATTGGAGTTATTTCTTTGTCAGAAATTGTTGTATGTATTATATTATTAAGTTTAGATATAATTTTGTGAATCATGGGTTTCCCATGTATTATATTATTAATTTCACATACAATTTTGTAAATAATGGGTTTCCGTGGAAGTGTTTGGCTAACTGAAAAAATTTATTCAGTCCACGAATTAACCTTTGGAATAGGTATATTCGAAATCTCAATTTTAAAATACTCAATTTTTGTTTGGAAATTATATCTATTATTCATACTATTAACTTATTGATTCATGACCATTTTGCCTCTTCGGTTCATGACTAGACCGTCGTATGATAACAATATACTTTGCTACACTAGCACACTCTCTTATTCACTTTTTAATTGCTGATACATAATATATAATTGTATATTCCATTTAATTTTGACATCTTACTGGGATTGAAACTTCACAACATTCTGCATTTACGTTCCTCTTTCATGTAATACACATAATGAATATTATTGGATATTACTAAGTTTTCTTATTATTAACTTTAATTTTTTCAATATTTAAGCTTTTTATTAATATTAATAAACATTGATAAACATATATGTTTAAAATTAACATATAAAGTATTAATATTAATATAAATATTATTACTATTATAAATATTTTGATGACTAATATTAACGACTGAAATTAATATTGATTCATATTAATTTTAATAATTTATTAATATAAATTGATATTAACATTAATAATAAATATAAATATAAAATTTCAAATTAAATAAGAAATTATTGATATAAAAATTAAATATCAATATCTTTTTTTATTGTTAATTAATATTTCGGTTAATTAATATGAATATTATTAATAAATACATTTGTTATATTTGTATTATTAATATTAACTATTTAATATTAACATTAGTATTATTCAAATTAATATTGATTGATATCAACATTAATAATAAATATAAATATTTCAAATTAAATAAGAAATTATTAATATTAAAATTAAATATCAATATCTCTTTTAATGTTAATTAATATTAATAATAAATACACATGTTAATGTTAAACATATAAATTTATATAAAAATAAATTTCGCATTTATACATTAATTGTAACATTGAGGTTAAACATCAATATAGATATTTCATTAAAAAATAGGATTGATAACATTAGGTTTACATAGGTTCTATGACATTGGAATTTAACTTAATGTTTTTTTAGGTTCAATGACAATAGAATTAAAAAAATTTGTATTTTCATATCATTCTGTCCATGTAACATTATGCTATTTTATAACCCAAGGTTTATAAGGTAAATCTTTTTAATATTAAAAAAATTGTTTTAGGTTAATATTTATATTGAACATCAAACATTTACATCAATATTAAACATAGACATTAATAGAGACATAAAAAAATACTTATTAAAATTAATAGTAAAATTGTGAGTTCTTTTTAACTATTGTAATAATGTTCTTATGGCTCATATGATTTTATACATTATGTATATGTGCACTTTACTATATTTGTAGATGGAAAAATGCTTTTCCATATTGCTTATTCTATTCATCATCAATTGAAAATTGTTTTGTTGATATCATGTGTGTTTTCTTTTATGTTACGTGATTTCCTTGTTTTATCATGGATCCAGCTATTTGGAGTTGTATTCCATTTGAAATTCTTGAAATTGTCTTCCTTTGGCTCCCTTTATCGGTTGTGATAAAGTTTAGCACTATTTGTCAGCAATGGAAGAATGTTTTGAAAAATCCTTATTTTTTATTGCATTGAAAGCATATCTATACAAACGAATTTGGATTTATGGTTCAATTCCTCAATAATGAAGACAATTATTTTGTTGCTGAATACCTTAATCAAAATGGGCACATATCTTGTTTTCATTTGCGATTCATAGATTCAAGATACAAAGTAGATTCTACTATTGTACCAATAGTAGTTTTGTCTTTAACAACAGAATTCTCCCATTCAGAAAACTATTTTGTAATGAATCCATTTACAAAGGCCTTAAAAAACATTGGGCGAATACGAATTGGAGACTGGGGATTCTTTTCGTTATTGGAAAATGTAACCAGTAACAAATATGACTGGGTTGTTCTAAAACATATCTATGATAGAATGCAGTCTAAATTTTATGTTTACAGTAGTCTTGATAGGGTTTAGAGAAGGGATGATCTTCCATTTGGCGACACTTCACCCACTCAGAATGGAGTGTTTCATAAAAGTAAACTGTTTTGGCTCTATCTCAACATGGAGTATGAAGATTATTCTCGATATGGGTATACAATCTACTGGTTTGATGTAATAAAAAATGAATGGGGATTTTCATTTATTCCAATCACTGACATACGGTGTATGTCATTAGCAATATGCAAGAATAATTTGATATGTCTTATCAATGATGTCTCCACTTTTGTATGGTCAATTGAAGAAACAAATAATTTCCAATTTGGTCAACCGTGTGTTGAACGAAGAATTGACTACTTTGAGGATGATTGGGGCTTTAGATGGAAGTTGTTGGAAGAAATGTCTACAGATATAAATATCAAATGTCCTGGTTATCTTCCATTTCAAACAGTCCAAGGTGTGGTTCTTATCTGCAAATGCAGTGAAGTTCCTTTCCTATTATATGAAATGATGACTAGCCTCTGCTTCCCAAGAGATATTGATAATACAACTAATCAACAGATGCATGGATTTTGGTCTCCAACGTTGCAGGAGTGCAATGATTTGATCGAGTCTGGAAATGTTTTTGCAATTGCTCCCCATATGGATTCTATTGATGAGATTCCACCATTAGATATGGACATGAAGTCTTAGGCTATTAATCATTTTATATTCTCTCTCTCGTCATGGAAAATATTTCCTTTTTTTTTTTTACTTTACATATTTTTGGGTATGTATGCTAAGACTTTAAAATTACAATTCTATGGACATTTATATGGCTCCATTCTGATGGGGTGTCTTCTATATGTGTATGTATTAGATGTTGGATATTGAATTCCATTGCGATTTGCACGAAAATATTTATTTTTCTGTCCCCTTTGGTTCTCTTAATTGCATTTGAATGTGTTTGGATGTTATCCATTTTTCTTTGTTTTTATAATTATAATTACTGTGACTTATTTTATACATGGTGTTTCCATTAATTTTTTCTCATTGATTCTCAAACAATGTTATATATTTAGGTTAATTTTATTATTGAAATTTATATTTTGATGGTATATAGTTCCAAATATTTAGATATATTTCAAATTCATATAATTCTTTTAGTATTTTGTTCCACTTATATAGGTTTCCCATTACAATTATAATATGAGACACAAAATTTTATCCTTTTTTGTTTTGGCCATTTGAAAAAATCAATTTTTATTTTTGGCCATTTGGAAAAATCATTTTATGTTTTCATAACTTTATATGGTTGGAAAAATACCGTATATGATTTTAAGTTTTTTATGTGGTCGGAAAAAAAATGTGTTCCTTTTTCATTCTTTTTTGTTTATGTATATTGGATATATTATATGTTCCATGTTTATTGTTCTATAATAAATATGTTATTATTTGTTCTAGACATGTCATCTGAACGTACAAGCAAGCATACAAGAAAAAGGAATCAGTCACCAGCATCGCATGACAAGTCTAATGAAATTCGTCATTTACAGTATCAACAAAATAAGGACACAGTAAATGAGCATATGAGATCTACATATCATAGAAGAACGAGTGAAACAAATCTTCAAAATGATTTTATGATTCCTCGTAAGTATTGTACTATGGATGATATCATGGAAAGAACATTTCCCCTTGATAGTTCATTGCGAGAATATGCTCCTTGTCAGCATAATTTTGTTTTTCGATGTTATCTTGAAATTTTTCATAATATTGGGGAAACATCTCGTAAGAGGGAAGAACATCATATTGATAACGTGGATGCAAATCTTCACCCTAACCCTTTTGTCTCCGCAATTGCATCTAGTGAGAAGGCCAAAGGTTGCAAAATATCCATGGTGGAGGCAATAATGACACTGTATGTGATGACTTGGATGATATTTTGATTGGCCATTTGTTTGATAATTTGGATCCAGCTGGTCGAAACATCGTATCTTCCAATCTCCCTTCCCAAAATAATGTTGTCCCACGAACAGAATCAGTCATCTTGATAGCATTTCGCGAGGAACAATGGAGGTAACCCAATGATATCTTTACAGTTGTTGCAATAGTGGTTGTTTTATTACAATCCTCTATTTACATTTCTTTTACTAAACTTATAAGGTATTTTATTCTCTTGGAATAGGATACACCTCATTTTAATAGAGGTCTAGAAATTATCTCCCCAAGTCTTCCATCTACTAATCTAAGAATTGAATATGAAGCACGTCGTAACATTCCACTGCATTCTCCTCGACAATCAAATTGACAAACTAATGTTAATGTTAAATGTATTTGATTTGATTTTTCATTTTTTGAATTTTTGGTACATTGGACATGAATTTTATTGCATAATTTATTTTCTTCAAACATGACACAACTCATTTCAATAGAGGCATACAAATTAACTTCATAGATGTTTCGTCTACTGATGTTAGAAGTGAAGAGGAACCATCTCATAGTGTTCATCCACATCGCAAACAAAATGTAAATGTTGAATGCATTTGATATTTTCCTCCTTTTTTCATTTATTCTTAGTTGTACAATTTTAAATCTTTATTTTTTGGACATTTAGTTTTATAAAGAATTTTATTTTGTTTTAACAGGAAACAACTAATTTGAATAGAGTTGTCAAAACTGACTCCCCAAATGTTCTATCTATGATGTTAGAATTGAAGAGCAACCATCTCGTACACTTCATCCACATCGCCAAACAAATGTAAATATTGAATGAATTTGAGTTTTTTTTCATTTTTTCAATTCTAATTATTTGGACATACAATTTTAAAAAAATTTATGCTGAAGAAACCTTATCATCCTCTCAGGTTCCAGAAATGCAAACCATAAATTTGGAAAGACCATGTCATAGATATGTTCCACATGTTTCAAATTTGGGAAGGGAATCTCATGGTGCTAAAAATCAAGTAAATTTTAGAAGAAATTATACTCTTCCACATCATTCTCCACATGGTCCAACCAATACAAATCATATTCATTTTTATGAAAACATGGTTATAGTGCATAAAATATTTCAAGAAAAGATAGATAGCTTGTCAGTTTTCCAAATGTGCCACATCTGCCAAGAATCATATCCTGGAATCCAGGTTTTGAGAGATTATGAAGGACCTATTTGCAGACGATGTAAGAGTGAATGAGGTTCACATTATTTTTCTGGATATAATAACATCGATCCTGGTGAGCAACCTCATATTTTAAGAGTTCTTACTAAAGTTGAAGAAATTTTAATAGCACGTTTAAATCCTATTGTGCAAGTGACACATGCTCGAGGTGGGCAATATAAGTATAACGGACACACAATTAGCTTTCCCCAAGATATTTCTACAATCGCACAAAGTCTTCCCCGACATGTTGAAGATCTTGACTTTCTAATTGTGAAGAGACATGCTGCTCAGTCTAAATATTACGAATGTTATGTAAAAAGATCTCGAGTTATGGCTACATTACTTTTCAAAATTGAACGTGATCAATATTATCGAGATGTTGTAATTGACTATGATTTAGTGATTGCTCTTCCCGAAATATCAACAGATGTCTCCTCTAGGCTTCAATTTATTGATTGTGACATTGCAGAATATGAGATCAATGCAGCTAATAATGAAGGGTTTCCTCTTGAGCATTTTCCCTCTCATCCTTCTTCTTTTGTTGCTCGCCTACCCAATGAATGAAGAGAAGTGGAAGAAATTAGAGAATTTCTTGATAATGTTGATTCTTCACATGTTCATAATATGGATTGGCCTAGTATTGGAGCATATCCAGTGAATGAATATAATACCGAGGGGTTATTAGATATGGAATTCCCCACATTGTTCCCCACTAGTGATGTTGATTGGTTGCAACCATGCATTTGTATTGTTGAACTTCATGAGTATGCATTGCATCTTCCTAGATACTATGATCAGAGGTTTGGAAGCCATCCTCACTTTTGATATTACCTATTGAACATGATAATGAGGCATCGTAGCCAAGAAACTGCTTCAGTTTTTGTGAAGAAAAATTTACATGACAACTCACTGGCAACAATTGAAAACTTGCATCGGCAACTTTCTGATTTACTAGATAATAAGTTGGCTGAGCATATTATGCAGTTTGGGTCTTCTCTAAGAGGTACAAGGGCATACTGGACTAAATGTCAGGCTAAATTGACTGACATGATTACTCAGTTGGGATTTCCATCTTTGTTTTTTACTTTCAGTGCAGCTGACACAAAGTGGCCAGAGCTGCATAGCCTCATGCCTGTACCCTCACATTATTGTTCCTTAAATGAGCATCGTATGAAAATTGAGAATGTTATCCAGTACCATCATATTTTTTCCACATTTATGCACCATATATTCAATATATTTCGAGAGGAAGTTGTCCAAAAATATCTTAAAGCTAAAGACTTCTGGTACAGGTTTGTTTTGTTGAATTTATTTTCTATTCATTGTCAATTTCTTATTAATTTTCTATTTATATTTTTTGTAGTAACTTTGTATTCATTTTCTTCAGATATGAGTGGAAACATAGAGGTTCAGCACATATACATGGTTTCCTATGGTTGCAAAGATCTCCTAACATGGAAATACTTGATTGTTCAAATGATTATGATTTACAACATGCAAAGAGATTCTTTGACAATTATGTAACTGCATGGAATCCATGTGAAATACATCGTCGCAATATAATGGTTCCAAGAAGTCTCAATGATGACCCTTGCCTGTTGAATACTGATCAGATTTTCACTTGAAATACTCATAATGATTATGAATAATTGTTGAACCGTGTCCAAAGGCACATAAATTGTAGTGTATATTCTTGTTTACACAAAAAGGGCACTATTCTTGCTTGTCGATACAATGCTCCATGGGATCTTTCTAAGGAATCAAGATTGTTCATAGATGATGAAGGAAGAAAAAAATATGACCCAGCAAGAAATGATGATAGGCTCAATGTACATAACATTGACGTTCTAACAATGTGGCGTGAAAATGTTGATTGCCAACGAGTGCTTTCTCAGCATGTTATCCTGAAATATATTGCTAAGTATGCATCAAAAGCAGAGAAAAGGTCTAAAAGTTATCATGATATGTTAACTACAATTTCAAATTCTATTGCCTTTGATGATCATGATTTATGTGCTTACAGAAGGTTTCTTGCAGAAACAATTGTTGAACATGACATTGGAGAACAAGAAGCATGCCATATGTTGCTTAAGCTACCTCTTGTTATTTGTAGTCGAAAAATTGTTTCATTAAATGTTGGAAGAAGGGTTTTTGGGAAAATATCAAGGGATAGCATGCAATGTTCATCTAAAAATAATTGTGTTCAACATTATGAGAAGAGGCCTTTTTTCCTTGAACATCTATCTTTGATAGAAACAACAAGATCTTGGAGATTTGATAGAAAGCGTAAAAAATATCCCTGGAAGCATAGAGATGCTCATGTGATTGTTCGGGTTTGGCCGCGGTTTTATTCTATTCCTAGTGAATCTTCAGAGGAATTTGAAACCTTTTGCTGGACATAATTGCTCTTTTACAAGCCATTTCATGACATTTCTGCGGAGATTGGGCTTTCAACTGAAATTATTGTTGAAAATTGGAGGAGTTTCCGATATCGAGCATGGCATGTTGATCGAAATCCATCAATTGTTGAAAGTATTGAATATTGAGAAGATGGTGATTTTGCTAACTAGGAAATGAATCTTGAAGGTGATTTTCTAGAGTGGCAATTTTTTCTCGCTTGGTTCCACCATGTAATGTCAAGGTTTCTGATCTTCACACCCTTGGTCGAAGGAATTTTGATATATCCTTTCACTGGAAAAGTACAACTATTTCTGATGACGTGGCTGAAGAAGCTATTAATTTTATAAGGAATGGAATATCAAGGGGTGATATTGTTGACCTTTCAAATAGAACATTTGCCTCTCCAGATTCATTGGTAGAAAAATAACGACTTGTTTTTGAAATTGTTTTAAGGCATTTTGCTGGATATGAGATTCGTGAAGCTCTTCTTATGATTGTTTAGGGAACTGCAGGCATTGGCAAGTATTTCCTTATCCATTGTATTTTTTAAGCTCTTTCTAATATATCATGTAATGGAGAAAGTCCTTTGCTTCTTCTTGCCCCAACAAGAATAGCTGATTTTAATATACATGCAAAAACAATATACTCTGCTCTGAAAATCCCGATTAATGATATGAAACCACTACAGGGTCAATCACTGGCAGTATTCCAAGGCATATTCGATATATATCGATTGATTAAATGAGATTTTTAGGATCAAGGTTATTCATGCAAATAGATGCTCGATTACGAGAAGCATTTACAGAGAAAAATAATTGTCCTTTTGGTGGCAGATCCTCATCCTTGTGGGTTACCTTGGCCAACTACCTCCTGTGAGCTATAAGCCTTTGTATGCAGGTAATACAGCAGGGAAAGTCTTGTGAAAAAAATTCAACATTGTTGTCACTCTTGACACAATATTTCCCCAACAAGGGAGTAATGAGAAAAAATCTTGTTTTTGCAGAGTCCTCAATAACATAAGAAATGCAGAACCAGTTCTTGATGATTGGGAGTTTCTTATGTCCCGGGCTTATATGAGGTTGCATCCTAGAGAAAGGGATTTTTTAATGCAACAGTCCACATGCTTCCAACAAATAATTTGGTTTCCTTCCATAACATGCATGTTGAAATCATTAAATTCTCCAATTGGATGATGTATTGTTGTGAATTCAAGGCATTCATAAATCAGTGGTGTCGATGATGATCAACTGGACCATGAATTTTTATTGTGTCGTGGCCAACGTGTTATGTTGACATGTAATTTTTGGGTTGAAGCTGGTTTGGTGAATGGTGTACTTGCGTATGTGAAGGAAATATTTTATATGCCTAACTCTAAGCCACCTGAGCTTCCAATGTTCACAACTGTTATTTTTGATAAGTATGTTGGTATTCTATTTGATGCAAGAAATCCAAAAATTGTACCTATCACACCAATGATAAGAGGAAATCGAAAACAAATTCCTTTAAAATGGCATGGGCTCTTACAATTCACAAGTCACAAGGTTTGACTTTAGAACGAGCATCAATTGATATCGGGAATAAAGAGTAGCAAGGCCTGACCTTCACTGCCATATCAAGAGTGAAATCAATAGACGGTTTACACATTGCACCACCTTTCTCTTATTAGCGTTATGCCAAGATGAAAGATAGTGCATATTTTACAATTAGGAAGAAAGAAGAGGAGCGATTAAAGTCCATATCATTATGACATGCAACTATTGATACTTTTAGCTCTTTATAATTTTTTTTTTGAATTTCTTTTATTGTCCTCTTTATTTACTTTTAATATAATAATGCTTTTCATATATTAATGAGATGAATACATTCATCAAATTCATAGTAGTATTTTGGAATGTTTTTTACATCATTTTTCATGTTGTTTAATTTTGTTATTTTTCTAAAGTGGTTTTTGTTATTTTTCTTGCAATGAACCATTCAGAAATAAAAAACTAGTTATATGAGCCAATCATTAAAAATCAAGATGGGATTCCATATCACTATCACATGCAACTAATAGTATTGTGACATATTTATAGATTTTTTTTTAATTGTTTTTATTGTCCTCTCTATTTTCATTTAGTATAATAATTATTTTCATGTATTAATGAAATGAATACATTCATGAGATCCAATTGTAATATTCCTAATTAGCGACAGTTAATTGGAATATTCGACTTTGTATAGTTTTGCCGTATATGGTTTGTAGATAAATAAAAAAGTGAGTAAAAAGGGTCTAACTCACTTATTAGAATAAAACATCCGCCTAGTAGCACAACGTTGTGACTCAAGGGGGGGTCAAGGGGCGGGCCACACACCACATAGAGGAGGGGGCCTACATGCACTCTAGAAGCTTCTGCATAGATAAGGATGAGGATGTGGAGGAGAGAGAATGTTACGATGAGTTTTGGAGGGAAACCAATGCTATAAAAGATGGAGGAACCTCCTCATTTGGATCATTCTGGATTTGTTGATTTTGGAGTGAGACTTTGGTCTTCTTTCGTACGCTGGCTATTTAGCTTGTCTGCAGCACTGTTTCGTGCACTGAGTGTCTCCGTGTGGAGATCTCACCCTTAGCCCCAGGGGACTTCGAGTGCCTGATCGGGCAAGGTTTGTTTTCTTGAATTTTGTGAGTTGTTTCATTGTTTGGGTTTGTTGCGGAGCTGGAGCTTAGATAGACTGCACAGTCACTAGGAAAGAGGATGCAGTCCCTTGTAGTGGAGCTTCGGATTGGGGTTTCTGTAGGTGATTTTGCCGAGATTTCGAGCAGACGGTCAGCCTTTTCCTGTCAGAGGTTTTGGGCAGAGTTTCTGGTAGTATTTTAGCTGTTTCTATCTAGCTACTGCGCTGTCCCTTGGAGGCCAGTGTAATTCACTGGGGAGGCAGTTTCTGGTTGTCTCTGGGGTCAACCATTCTTGGAATGGTTTGTGGATCTTGTCGGGGTTGTTGAGGAGAGGAGGTTTTCTGATTTTCATCTCATTCCAGCAAAGGGATCAGCCCCTAGTCTTCAATCGCTTCCAGCAGTAGCAGCCTCATGGAATTTCTCCAGCAGTTGGGACGGATTTCTTAGAGCAGCCATTTCTTGTCATTTCTAAGAGTGTTTTCTCACTTGCCTTGCGCAAGATCACCTCTTGTACTTCATTTCATTTCTTTGATTAATAAAATGGCTCAGCATTTTCTTTATATGTTTTCTAGTTGAGTTGTCGTAGTTGTTGTGGTTGTCGTAGTTGTTGTATTCTCTTTATATTTCTATTATTGTATTTGAGCGCTATAGTTCTATACCACTTGGTGTCTTTTTCTCTCACTCTTAGACAAATTCTGGAAAGGGTCAGGTATCCTCCGGATCTTGTACTCTTTTAGAGGTGACATATCTGGTAAATGCCCTCCCAGTCAATCTCTGGTTGGAGTTTGCTGTGTTTTTGAGATATCCCCGAAACGGGATATTACAGTGGTATCAAAGCATAGTTCTGGCTCAACTTGTGGTCTATGACATCAGGAAAGAGACCTTACAGAGGTAGGAAGTATAGATACCATCAGCGTAGGTTGGAGGCCACCTACAAAGAGGAAGACTATGCCCAGGTAGAAAATGCAGATCAGGAGAGAGAGCCTGTGAAGGACGCAGAGGAGGTAGATCTTGTAGTAGATTTGAGGCAGAAAGCACCGATGGCAGATGACACAGAGGCCAAACAGTTTGGAGAGGCACTCCTCAAGTCGGTGCAGGATTTAGCCCGACAGATTGAGGTGATCGGCCAGAGGTTCACAGCTATGGAGGTATTGAAGGCCCCGAAAATCGGGTCTACAATAAGGGGGATACCCACCCGGTCCGGACCTTGGTTAGCAGCTCCTTTTCCGTTTGGTGTAGTGGGTCCGACTAGGGATAATGGGACCATTTTCCCAATATGTGTGTGTGTGTTGAGAATTGATATTTCCTTTCTAAGAAAGTTCCTAATTGAAATGATTTTATTCTAATTCTAATCTATTAACATGTAAATTGTAATCTAATTAAACAGAAATATCTAATTCTAAACTAAACCCAGGATATAATACTTTCTTTATGCGATCTAAAATGATTTCAAATAGCAATTGGTAATAAATATCATTCAACTGTTATAAGAAAAGAATTCAATAAAGATAAACAACTTCGTATAAAAAGTTAGACGAAACAGTTGTGAAAAATATATCGCATAATAAGTTATTCATATATTAAACATAAACAAGTGGCTATCACCGTACAAAAGTGCCAAATGATAACTCAAATATTCAAGTGTTAATACATAAACAACTAAACATAAATATCACTTTAACACAGAGGCAGAAATAGTTAAGAGATAAAAGTACTATTTATAACTAGTTCTACTCATGAGCTTCAAGCAAAAATGACTTATCTCTTCTTAATCCAAAATCCACTAAGAGTACAGAAGTGCAACATTAGTAGCAGATATTAAACACAGATATCAATAAATCATGTTCCATTCATTCATCAAAACCTCCTCGGAGGGTGCAAAAGTGCATGTTCCGAGGACAAGTTTTTGACAAATTTCATGACCCTTCTCTAAATGCATGAAAAGGTTTTAAATACTACTATCTAAATCTAAAAATAATTTATTACAAAAATATAGGATACGGTTTAAATGACCGTCCTATTTTTTAGGCAAAAAATAAAGCAAAACTAACTAAATCTAAAATTAAAATTTAACAACTAACTAACTATGAATGTGTTCTTTGGACTTGCAAGCGTTCAACATTGATCTGAGAAGAATAAGTTGGCCGACTTCAGATTTCAACTGTCCCGTGAAGACGAAATTGGCAAGAGATGGCGCTATATTTTTGGCACAATTGATGATACACTCGAGAGTCATGCATTGGCTGTGTGGTTTTACCAGACATGCCCAGTAAGAATCCCAATTTAACTTTGTTAATCCTTTAATCAATTCTGCCTTCTCTTGGGATTTCTGTTTCAATTCTGTTTGCAGTAGCTGTGTTTTTGGTAGGTATCCTGGAGTAGTTTCAGAGATCAGATTTTCCTTGTGTAAATTTTCATTTATACAATCAATAATACTACTTGCTGCTGTGGCTGCTTCTTCTGCCGCTTGCTCTGCCTTCCTGATCTGTGCATCACAATTATTAAAAAGTATTTATTTGTGATTTTCATTGATTTTAAGTCCACCTGCTCTATTCCCTTCTTCTCTATTTTGCCAAGCCAAATAGTCATTAACTCTTTTTTCAGTTAAATCATAATCATGTCATAAATCTATGACATGATTAGTGATTTTATCACTTTATTCACAATAAGAGTTCCATTCTAATATTCTTTGGCATAATATTTCTTGTTGTTGCAGTACTTGGTCATTCAAGGAAATAGACTTCGTGATAAATTCTGCAAGCTTGGGATCATCTTTGTGCATTTCTTGCATAGCCTATAGTTGTTTCTCTTTTTCGGCCAAACTGTTCTGATATCCAATCTGCATTTGTTGAAAATCTTGTTGTAATTTTTCAAGTTGTTTCTGAGCTTCACTGTTAGCATTGGTTTCTTGTAGCTGTTGTTGCAAGACCTGTATCTGATCTTCTTTCTCATTCAATAATTTTCATACCTTAGATGCTTTGTCAATGGCTGCAGAGGCATAAGTTCCTGTGATCTGAGATAATTTAGTGATATTTTTAGTTGGATCAGTAGTAGGATCTTTCCATAGAACATCTAGGTGTTCTGCATCATGAGAAGGCACATTCTCTAATTTCCTTTTCTTTCTATGTTTTCTTACCACTGCCTTGTGTTGTGGACTATAGAACACATCAAGAGGAGGAATTTCCTCTATCTTAAGCATGAGTTTAGAAGACGGGGTTATAGGAATATGTTCTATTTCTGAGACATTAGTAGTTACTGCTGTGACTATATTTATTGTTGTTTGTACATTTCTGACAGGTGCCTGTGTATTTTGTGCTTCAATATTAATCAAATCGTTGAATTTTTCCCATTCTTTATCCAATTCAATTCTAACTGATTGTTGTACAATGAGCGGGGGAATATTTAACTGTGGAGAGGTTTAAATCTGTTGCTGTGAGAGTTCTTTAGACTGGGCAATATCTTTTACTGACCCTTCACTCTTAGAGTTTTCAGAGGTTTCTCTTCCGGAATTTGACTTAGACCTGTTTGTATCTGAACTTATACTGAGACTGACACTAGGAGTTGGTTCCCTTACGGGTTCCAAGCGCAATTTATCCAGAGGGATAGTAGTTAACCTCCTTTCTCTATATATTTTGAATTCTTGAAACTCTGCTGGAGGAAAACGTATTTGAGCTGAATGTAGAATTTCTTTAAGTGTGCCTTTTTCTTGGAACATGTCATCAAACAAATCTTCTTTTTTAGAAAACACTCTTATCTTGACTGCAGTAGTGAAATTTTTAACAAAATCATATGGATCGAATGGTCTTCTTGGAAACTTGAACAAATGTAAACATGTAATATTGTTTACTTCCTTAAATGCATGACCAACATCAAATAATGAAAAGGCCCCACAGGCCACAAGAAATTGAGGCTAGATAGCCTTCTTCTTGTCTTTCAACTCTTTAGTCAAACCTCCTTCTCCGCAGGTTTGATAAGCAATTTCTCAAGTGATGAGTTTATCAGGAACATACAATGGTAAAACATGAGGAGGAGAAAAACTTCCAAAAACCCTAACATATGTAAACCATTCTTCTCCAAACCATCTCGCAACAGGTAGAATGTCCACCTCTGCTTCAGGAGAAAACCTTGGAGCATCTTTATCATACAATATTATGTACAGGGGTAACATAATGCCATGGCAAATCTTGTAAAAACAGGGAATGAACTCTGAATCCAAAAACTCTTTGTGATAAACATGAATGGGTAGGGGATCTTGAATTGTCCATTTCCAACCCATTAACAGAAATTTAGAAACAAAATAGATTGAATCCATCACATAAGCAGATAAATAAAAATTAGGATAAATCCTCTGAGAAACATTTCTCTTAGACCGATAATTGAAAATAACCGTGGCTAAGTTGTCAGAAAGTATCTTAGCCCAATCCAAAATGGTAGCATTAACAGCAAAATTCAACAACGGAAGCCATTCAGGAAAAAACTTATTAATGTCAGGCTTTCCAAAAAGCCGACAGAGCATAGCAGTAGCAAAGAAATATAGAGAAGTGAGAGAACCAGTACTATACATACCGTGTTTATCTTTCTTCAGTGTTTCATCTCTCCTGGACTAGTATTTGGTGCATTCTGCCAGGTTTTCATTTTCTTTGGCAAACTTCTCCATAAACTATTTTTTATAAGTTTCTTGTGGCTCCGACAAATGATACATGAGTCTTAAATCCTGTGGAGTAAATTAGCCAATGAGCTCTTGACCCTGAGTCTTAAACTTTATGTCTGAAATATCAATGCTATCCAACATCCATTTAATAATATCTGTGTACAGAAGAATTCTAGGTCTCGCTGCTATTCGGTGCAAGAATGAACAAGCTAGGTATATAAGAGATGCTTCAGAAGACCCATGTAATCCCGCAGTAGCCGTAACCTCCATTACTCTGGGGTTCTCTTCTTCAAGAAGATTATACATTCCCTCCCAAATAGTGATACCAGCGTCTTTGTTACAGGCGGTGTCTGTGCATAAGGACGTCATCTTTTTATCTTCCTAACTTGGAGCCTTGTCTTTCTTTCCCATTTTATTCTGAATACTGCTTTGTATAGTTCTCAGCTCTTTGCTCCTACAGTTCACGAATTAAGTGAGAATAATGATAGAAAAAGGTGACGGGAAAGTTTTAAATGCTGAAGATGTATGAAATATACCACCTTATGTGAAATAACTCTTCAATGAGAACGAAACCATTTTTCATTAATGAATGACAATCAATTCATTAATTTAACATTTAAAGCGTATAACGGGGTCTCGATTTATGGAAATATTTTCTTCGTGTAATGAGCCTTTAACAATTTGCAATAAGGCGATCTGCGATTTTCTTCGCAATATCGCAAAATCGCAATATCACAGATCGCAATCTCATGGAATCAAATAGCGCAATTATTGTAACATCGCGAAATCGCTATATCGCAATATCTCAAGATCGAAAGACATAATATATGACAAACATTAGTTAACATATTTTCTGCGATATGCGATTTGCGATATATATTATCGCTCATCGGTGATTTAACATTTTCATCGTAACATATAACATTCTAAGAATGCGATGCGATGAATGTTCCTGTAGCGCGTAATTTCATATCGCATTTTTTAAAATTCCGCTTATAAAGAGGTGTTCATTTACCTTTTTGCGATGAAATATTCTTCAAAGAATGATTCAGTTCTAAGCTATCATAAAACTTAAGTTTTCTAGATTTTTCAAATAATTTTCTCCTAAGTTTATGATAGTAAGTTTTATTGAAAAAGGAAAAGAATCACTAATTGATTTTTTGGATTTTTTGAGTAAGGGTCCCCACTTATTTAGTATTACTACTAATACTCAATAAGAAGGGGGGTTGTTGCTGGCCACAACAATTGGTGTTTCACTTGGAAGAACCAGTTATCTCTGCTTTTTCTTTTGAATTTTCTAAACTTCCAAAAATAGAAAATTTTCCAGAAAATCAAACGTTATTATAGGAAGACAAAGTATATTATGCTTCTATCTATCAATGATATTTTGTTTCTTCTATATTCAACTTTGATTATTTACTTCCTCAAGCTAGTCTTTGTATCTACATCAGTCATTACTTGGTTTATAAAGATAAAAACAAAATACTTCTCTGTAAATCAGTTTTTAAATATGCTCATTTGTCATAGGTAGAGCCACTGCTGCCAGTAGGCGTTTATAGCCTCGACATGGTTACCTGTTACCCAACAATGATCCTATGTCCTACTTAGGAAAATATACAATTTTCAAAGAGAAATCCATATCCACACTTATTGCTTTCTTTTTTCTTTTTATCCTTAAAGAACAATGTCTTGGTTTGGTAGCCAATTTATGACAGTGTCATTCACTTGATTTATAACTTTTTTGAACAAGTTGGCTCGTGATGATACCCCTTGCCTTTCGATTGCAACAATATTGAGTCATTGCCCTATTGTGGTATGCAGTATTGGCAAAGTCAGCAAGCTATAATATCTATGATCATGATAAGTCGGCTCGTGATGAGACCTCTTACTCTTTAAGTTAAAGTGCATTGTTGGATTATTCCCTGAACATTGTAATTTTCTAGGTAGGGAGGAAATCATTGTTTCCTTAAGATAGCTTTGGACGACAAGGTAGAGTTTCTTTTGGAAATAACTTTTCTACAGAGAATCTTTGTTTTGTTACTGATACCTTTCATTAGACTGACATAAAACAATTTCCCACTAAAAATTGCTTTTTATCAAAATTTTCAAAGTTGAAACTAATATCATTTCTAGGTTTAAAGCTTTTAACTATATCTTTAAATAAAAATGATCAATTTTCTAAAATAATTCTATTCATACAAGTGAAAAACCAAAAAGAAAATTTGTGTCATTTTTGTGAATTTTCAAATGTAACCATTAACAACCGGTTTTATTATGACAATAAAGAAAACTAATATACAAAATAGAAGAGTGATCTTCTATGGAAAATATTTTTTGAGGATTTGTCCATTAACAGCTAAAGACTCTCTTTTTCCTGTTAAATCCTGTAACATAAAAGTAGATCGTCCTATGATCTCTGTAATTTGGAAAGGACCAAGCCACATTCGTTGAAATTTCGTATGTTTCCCTTTTTCCTCATGAGCTTTGTCCCATTTTAAAACTAGATCTCCGACCTGAAAGTATTTTTTGGATGTCATGTTTGAATCAAAAGAAGCTTTAACTAACGCTTGGTGATGAGCATGAGTTATTTTGGCCTTTTCTTGTTGTTCTTCTAGCTTAATTATTTCCATCTGCCTTAGTTGTAAGGAAGTAGTTGGTGCTTCATCAATATATTGAACTAAGTCTAAAGAAGGAATTGCTAGATGAGTTGGAAAAACCACTTCTTTCCCATAAACTAAATTAAAGGGAGAAGTGCCAATGGAGGCTTTCTACGTTATTCGATCTACCCATAAAGCATATATTAAAGACTTACGCCAATTTTTATGATTTTGATCAATGGTTCGCTTAATAATTCTGATTAATTTTTTATTTGTGGATTCAGCTAACCCATTTCCCTGTGGATAATAATTGGTATAGTATTTAAGTTTGAAACCTCTCTTGAGTGCAAATTTAGTCATAGCATTTCCAGAAAAATATGATGCATTATCAAACATTAAAGCAGAAGGTAAACCAAACCTGGTGATTATGAACTGATCTATGAACTCAATGATATGCTCGGCATTAGCTGTCTTGGGAGGGACTGCTTCTACCCATTTCGTAAAATAATCAGTTGCTGTAATGATATACCTATGTTTCTTAGAAGAGTGAGGAACGATCTCACCTATTATATCCAATCCCCATTGATCAAAAAGTTGTTCGATGTTAACTGTTTGTAATGGCAATGATAGTTTCTTTTATCTTCCAGTAGTGGTTTGACAAACTTGACATTTCCTTACATATCTATGTGAATCTTTGAATAGTGTGGGCCAGTAATAGCCTGCGTGGAGGGTCTTATGTGCAGTAGCATCTCCAGCATAATGTCCACCTGCTGGCCCATCGTCAAGTTCTTGCAAGACTTTTTCAGCTTCAGATTTCTCAAGACATCTAAGGAGAACAGAATCATAATTCATTATAAAAAGAGCGTCATTCACAAGCTGATATTTTTTAGCCTTTATCCTCAGAGCTCTTTTCTTGGTGTAATCGAGATTTGGAGGAGCATATCCATTCTTTAGATAAAATATGATATCATCATATAATGATTCAACATCGTTTAGGCTTACCTCATCCATTTGTATCTCTGCAGATGATTTTTTAGAAATAAGCGATGCCCCAGCTAGTATTTTGCAAAAGCCTTGAACTCTTACAATACTTGCTGGTTTGATTTCTACATCATATTCTTGTAAGGCAGTAATCCAATTGGCTCTTTTCTCACCCACATATTTCTGAACTAAAAGATTTCTTATCACTGGAAATGGTACTATGATTTTTGTATGGGTTTTAAGTAAAAAAGGTCTAAAATATTTAATTTCTTTGAAAACAGCATAAGCTTGTTTCTTTACATCTGAATAATTCAATTCAGCCCCCTGTAAATTTGAACTGAAGAAAGAAATTGGAGCTTCTGCCTTGTCTTGATTTGCTTGAGTGAGTATCGCAGCATATGATTTATCAGAGGAAAATGTATACAAAATAAAAGGATCTAAAAAATTTGGAGTTTCTAAGGATGGAGCATTAACAATTGCTTGTTTGATCAGATTGAATGCCTCATATTCGTTCTGGCCCCACTTGAAGTTTGAATTCTTTTTAATCATTGCTTGTAAAGGAGATACAATTCTTGAAAAGTCTAGCACGAATATCTTTACAAAATTAATCTGTCCAAGGAAATATTTCATGGCTTTCTTGTTGTGAGGTAAGGGTATTTCAAAGATCTCCTTGATTTTATCAGGATCAATATGAATTCCATATTTTGACACTATGAATCCAAGAAGTTTTCCTTCGCTTAATGAAAAAAAGGACTTCTTCGGGTTAAGTGAAATTCCATACCTTTGACAATGTTGGAAGATCTCTTTTAAGTCTTTAAGATGATTTCTTCATTTCTTGGAATATACAGTTATATCATCCAAGTAAATTACCATTGATTTGTTAACTAATCCATTGAAAGCGATGTCCATTGCTCTCTAAAATGTGGCACCAGCGTTGATCAAACCAAAAGGCATCTTTTGATTTGCATAAGTGCCCCATTTAGTTCTGAATGTAGTTTTTAATTGATCATCAGGATGGACCAACACTTGGTTGTAACCAGAGAAACCATCTAAGAAAGACATTAATTCTGATCCTACAACTACCTGCAATATTTGCTCCATAGGAGGCAAAGGAAAATTATCTTTTTGGCAAGCTTTGTTAAGTTTTCGAAAGTCAATGCAAATTCTAATGTCTCCGTTCTTCTTTCTAACATGAACCATATTGGAAACCCATTTAGAATGTCGAATGGGAAAAATAATCTTGGCTTTCCATAACTTATTGAGTTCAGATTTTATTTTATCTTCTAGATTTGGATGGATCTTTCTCAGCTTTTGTTGGACAATTTTTTTGTCATTTATCATTGGGATTGTATGTTGGATGATAGAAGTGTCATAAGTTTTGAGTTCATCATAGTTCCAAGCAAAGACACTTTTGTATTGTTTCAAAAGACGAACATACACTAATTTTTCTTCAGGAGATAGACCAAGGCCTAGGTTGATATTCTATGGTTTGGTATCAGTTCCTAGATTTACTAATTCATAATTCAAAGTTGAACTTTGTAGTTTTGAATTGGTAGATATTTTGAATCGATCTTTCAAATCATAAAGGTCTTCTAACTTGACAACTGATTTTGGCATAGCATTATTAGTGCTATATTGTTGCAATTGTCTGTCATGTTGGTCTTCATCAATTATCTGATTAGTGTAAGATCCTTCAGATATGAGGAAACTTACAATATCAAGATCATCATTGAAAATCCTCCAATTGGTAATGTTATCAGGAATAGAAGGTCTAAATATTAATTCGATTGAAAATCAATCATGGCTATAGTCTTCTGCAGAGATGAGCTCAGAGGCCACGTTGGCTAGGAGGTCTGCACTAGCATTCTGGATTCTGGGAATTGATGAAATATTAAATGCTATAAAGTGTCCAGTCAGATCTTGAACTAAATATTGATAATGCTTCAAATGACCTGATAAACAATGTATAGTATTGTGTACCTGTTTGATTACAATTTCAAAATCTCTGAAAACTTGTAAACATTTGATGTCTAATCTGATTGCCTTGTATAATCCTTCGACTAAAGTCTCTTATTCTGCGGTATTATTGGTGCAATCGAACTCGAGTCTACAAGTTGGCATAATTTTGTTTCCCTCTAGACTAACCAACACACATCCTGCTCCTGCTCCTTCATTAGACTTAGAA
Source organism: Pinus albicaulis (assembly GCA_034641835.2). Classification (NCBI taxonomy): domain Eukaryota; kingdom Viridiplantae; phylum Streptophyta; class Pinopsida; order Pinales; family Pinaceae; genus Pinus; species Pinus albicaulis. The sequence continues at coordinate 84,822,714 of CM076580.1, read as the reverse complement.
CCATCAAAAAATAACTTCCAAAATAAAGATTTATTTATAGGAGTATCTACAAAATTAATGCATTTAGAACTATCTATTTGAGAAAAAAATTCTACTTGAGATAAAACAGAATGTTCTAAATAAGGTGAAGTATGAGCATTGAAATTTCCTAAGAAATAATCAACTGAATAGTTGCCAATGATATTATTGCTGTATGCAATTGGTTCATTTTCTCCTTCCAATTCTGTTACTATATATTTCTGATGTTTTTCTTGCTCAACCTTTATCTGATTTGGTTTACCATTGTAAGGAAGCAACATGTGCGACCAATCAGTTGCGAAATATCCATGAAGTTTTTCTGACCAATCTCTGCTAAGAATTAAGCCATAAAATTCTGGAATATCTGCAACTAAAATATCAATAACTTGACATACCTTTGGATTAGATGACAGCCTTATGGTAACCTGATTTAATTTGCCAATCACTTCAACTTGCGATCGATCTAGCTGGAATATGCACACAACAGAATTTTTTTGTTGAATATTCAACTTTGCACATACTGATTTTGGTAGAATATTAGATGAAGCTCCAAAATCCACTAAACAATTATGCAAATTTTTATTGAAAACTTCATAAGTAAGAAGAAATGGAGGAGTATGAGATATCGACCTTCCTCCAATTAAAGCGATATTTTCTAGATCAAATTTTCTAATCGCATTAGTTGGAGGTCTTCCCATCTCGTTGGAAGCTTGAGAGATTACAGGATCGGGCAGAGGTTTTTTTGGTACAGCATGTAATTCTTTCAAAATTACCTTTTGCTGGTGTTTTAACTTGCTCAATTCATAAAAAGTGATGTTAGCCCTAGTCTTCTTCATATCTTCTATGATATTATACTCCATTTCATCCAAAACAATCAGTTTTTTTGATGGAGTTGGCGAATCTGTTTGGACTAGGCTGGTTTGAGTTGCTTTTGATGTTGTTTTCTTGGATGCAACTTTATCCTTAGTCATTGAGCTTGCGCTCTTTGGCTTAGGAGTAGGTTGAGGAGGATCAAGTTGACTTCTACTTCGAGTGCTAACCGGGGATGCTTCTTGATCTTCCTCATCTGGGAGGATGAAATCCCGCATACCTTGTACTTCTACAACTTCTTCTTCATCGGTAGTTTCTTCAGTAGCAGTTTCGTCTTCTTCTTCTTCTAATTCAGCATTAGTAATAGCATTTGGCGGCTTTGGATCAGTTGAAGGGTTTCTTATAAAAGGTTTGAAAGATTTTTTAGAATATGTTTATGCCACTTGTTTCTTAATGTCAATCATTTCGTTGGACATGGTTTTCAAAACTTTCTGCAATCCTTCAAAATCAAATGGATCTTTCGGTTTTTTTTTCTTGGGATCTTCCTTAAAAGTAACCTTCTTGGATTTTCATTCTTCTATCGCATTTTTCTTTTCTAAAGCAATGATACGTTTCTCTACTGCTATTGCTTCCTTATTGTCTGCTAAAGTTTTTTTTTAAGCCCTGTCAAAGAAGATTTCTATGTTTGATGGTAAAGATGAGATATACCATTCACTTCGCACTTCTTCACTAGGCTTGGAAGCAGTAGGAATTTTATTTAACAATTTATTGAAACATGAATTAAAATCCTTGATAGGATCTTTTAACTCAGCTCTAAGATTAGACAAATCATTGATCAACGTCGCTGTAGACCTGTCATCACCAAACTTAGTCAAAAATTGATCTTAGAAAATATCCCAACTAGTGATAGATCCAGATGGTAATGAGAAATACCATGATTCGGCTGCTCCTTGTAGAGTATAGGAAAAAAGTCGGACAATAGAATCTTCATTAATAACTCCATTAGGATTTATGGACAACATAAAGTTATTTATATGTTCTTCTGCTAGCATGCCTACTTCAAGATTAAACTTAGGCAGCCATTTTTCAGGATGGGCTGGTAATTGACTCAAGGGTGCAGACATTAATACTGCCCCCGGATTATTCCATGGCATTTGGGCCATCGTTGAACTACTAACAGAGGAAAGTGCAGAAGATGATACTTGCGATTGGGAAGATGAGGATATTATGACTCCAAATGTTTGAGAAGGAGATGTGGAAGTTCCAGTAGACTGACGGACAATAGTCTGAAGTAGAGGGGTGGATGGTTGACTTCGCGGTGAAGAGTTTGAGATGGATGATGATGATGAAAGATTCTCACTATCATACCCTTTAGGTGCTTTCCTTGCTCTCTTTCTTGTAGGTAGAGGTAACTCAGTTGGTTGAATGCCAAGCTTCTCGCTTTATAATCTGGTAAGAGGATGAGCAGGATTATATTGCGAAGTCACACTGCCTTCAGATTTATCAGATCTTTGAGGTGATATTGAGAATCGCTGAAGTTTATGAATCAAAGATTCAACTTTAGGGGTTTCAATAGTAAATTATTCTGAAAATTCAGGGTTTGTGGCAGTGGCTATTGTTCTTTCGACTTCTGGCTCTAGATTTAAAAATTCTATGTGCGATGGAGAAGTCAGGGAAGATGGTGAGGAAGATTTACTCTCAGAATGGTATTTAGATTTTGACTTACTTTCCATTCATAGTTCGGTGCCCTCCTTCTAGCACCAAATACGTTGAAGGCCTCGAAAATCGGGTCTACAACAAGGGGGATACCCACCTGGTCTGGACCTTGGTTATCAGCTCCTTTTCCGTTTGGTGTAGTGGGTCTGACTGGGGATAATGGGACCAGTTTCCCCATATGTGTGTGTGTTTGTGTTGAGAATTTATATTTCCTTTCTAAGAAAGTTCCTAATTGAAATGCTTTTATTCTAATTCTAATCTAATAACATGTAAATTGTAATCTAATTAAACAGAAATATCTAATTCTAAACTAAACCCGGGATACAATATTTTCCTTATGTGATCTAAAATGATTTCAAATAGCAATTGGTAATAAAGATCGTTCAACTATTATAAGAAAAGAATTCAATAAAGATAAACCAGTTCGTATAAAAAGTTAGACGAAACAGTTGTGAAAAATATATCGCATAATAAGCTATTCATATATTAAACATAAACAAGTGGCTATCACCGTACAAAAGTGCCAAAAAATGATATCAAATATTCAAGTGTTAATATAAGCAACTAAGCAATGCTTTAAGCAGTAGAAATAGTTAGAAATAAAAATGCCATTACACTAGTTCTATGAACTAAACAGCGTAGCTTATCTTCTTAATCCAACATCCTACTAAAATACAGTGCAACATCGAATGCAAATATTAAGCGGATATCAATGTATCATGTTGTTCAGACTATTGACCTCGCAATTTTAAAAAGTACATGTTAGAACGTTATACGAATTTCATGACCCTTCTCTAAATGCGAGAGAATTTAATCTTATTATTCTGATCTAAATAATTTATTACAAAAATATAGGATACGGTTTAAATGACCGTCCTATTTTTAGGCAAAAAATAAAGCAAAACTAGCACTAAATCTAAAATTAAAATTTAACAAATAACTAACTATGAATGTGTTCTTTGGAATTGCAAGCATTCAACATTGACCTGAGAAGAATAGGTTGGATGAATTCAGATTTCAACTGTCCCGTGAAGACGGAATTGGCAAGAGTTGGCGCTATCTTTTCAGCAGAATTGATGATACACTCGAGAGTCATGCATTGGCTGTGTGGTTTTACCAAACATGCCAAGTAAGAATCCAAATTTAACTTTGTTAATTCATTAATCAATTCTGCCTTCTCTTGGGCTTTCTGTTTCCATTCTGTTTGCAGTAGTTGTGCTTTTGGTAGGTATCCTGCAGTAGTTTCAGAGATCAGATTTTCCTTGTGTAAATTTTCATTTATACAATCAATAATACTGGTAGTTGATGTGGCTGATTCTTCTGCCGCTTGCTCTGCCTTCCTGATCTGTGCATCCTAATTATTAAAAAGTATTTCTTTGTGATTTTCATTGATTTTAGGTGCACCTGCTCTTTTCCCTTCTTCTGTATTTTTCCAAGCCAAACAGTCATTAACTATTTTTTCAGTTAAATCATAATCATGTCGTAAATCTACGACATGATTAGTGATTTTATCACTTTCTTCACAATAAGAGTTCGATTCTAATATTCTTTGGCATAATATTTCTTGTTGTTGCAGTAGTTGGTCATTCAAGGAAATAGACTCTGTGATAAATTTTGCGAGCTTGGGATCATCTTTGTGCATTTCTTCCATAACCTGTAGCTATTTCTCTTTTTTGGCCAAACTGTTTTGATATCCAATCTGCATTTGTTGAAAATCTTGCTGTAATTTTTCAAGTTGTTTCTGAGCTTCACTATTAGCATTGGCTTCTTGCAGCTGTTGTTGCAAGACCTGTATCTGATCTTCTTTCTCATTCAATAATTGTCAAACCTTAGATGCTTTGTCAATGGTTGCAGAGGCATAAGCTCATGTGATCTGAGATAATTTAGTGAGTTTTTCAGTTGGATCAGTAGTGGGATCTTTCCATAGAACATCTAGGTGTTCTGCATCATGAGAAGGTACATTCTCTAATTTCATTTTCTTTCTTTATTTTCTTACCACCGCCTTGTGTTGTGGACTATAGAACACATCAAGAGGAGGAATTTCCTCTATCTTAAGCATGAGTTCAAAAGACGGGGTTATAGGAATATGTTCTGTTTTTGAGACATTAGTAGTTACTCCTGTGACTATATTTATTGTTGTTTGTACATTTCTCACAGGTGTCTGTGTATTTTGTGCTTCAATATTAATCAAATAATTGAATGTTTCCCATTCTTTATCCAACTTAGTTATAAGTGATTATTGTTGTACAATGAGAGGGGGAATATTTAACTGTGGAGAGGTTGAAATCTGTTGTTGTGAGAGTTCTTTAGACTAGGCAGTATCTTTTACTGACCCTTCACTCTTAGAGTGTTCAGAGGTTTCTCTTCCGGACTTTGACCTAGACCGATTTGTATCTGAACTTCTACTGAGACTGACACTAGGAGTTGGTTCCCTTATGGGTTCCAAGCGCAATTTATCCATAGGGATAGTAGTTAACCTCCTTTCTCTATATATTTTGAATTCTTGAAACTCTGCTGGAGGAAAACGTATTTGAGCCGAATGTAGAATTTCTTTAAGTGTGCCTTTTTCTTGGAACATGTCATCAAACAAATCTTCTTCTTTAGAAAACACTCTTATCTTGACTGCAGTAGTGAAATTTTTAACATCATATGGATCAAATGGTCTTCTTGGAAACTTGAACAAATGTAAACATGTAATATTGTTTACTTCTTTAAATGCATGACCAACATCAAATAATGAAAAGGCCCCACAGGCCACAGGAAATTGAGGCCAGATAGCCTTCTTCTTGTCTTTCAACTCTTTATTCAAACCTCCTTCTCCACAGGTTTGATAAGCAATTTCTCAGGCAATGAATTTATCAGGAACAGACAATGGTAAAACATGAGGAGAAGCAAAACTTCAAAAAACACTAACATATGTAAACAATTCTTCTCTAAACCATCTCGCAACAGGTAGAATGTCCACCTCTGCTTCAGGAGAAAACCTTGGAGCATCTTTATCATACAATATTTTGTACAGGGGTAACATAATGCCATGGAAAATCTTGTAAAAACAGGGAATGAAATCTGAATCCCACAACTCTTTTTGATAAACATGAATGGGTAGGGGATCTTGAATTGTCTATTTCCAACCCATTAATGGAAATTTAGAAACAAAACAGATTGAATCCATCACATAAGAAGATAAATAAAAAGGAGGATAAATCCTCTGAGAAACAGTACTCTTAGACCGATAATTGAAAATAGCCGTGGCTAAGTTGTTAGAAAGTATCTTAGCCCAATCCACAATGGTAGCATTAACAACAAAATTCAACAACGGAATCCATTCAGGTGAAAAATTATTAATGTCAGGCTTTCCAAAAAGCCGACAAAGCATAGCAGCAGCAAAGCAATATAGAGAAGTGAGAGAACCAGTACTATACATACCGTGGTTATCTTTCTTCAGTATTTCGTCTCTCCTAGACCAGTCCTTGGTGCATTCTGTCAGGTTTTTATTTTCTTTGGAAAACTTCTCCATAAACTGTTTGTTATAAGTTGCATGTGGCTCCGACAAATGATACATGAATCTCAAATCTTGTGGAGTAAATGAGCCAATGAGCTCTTGACCCCAAGTCTTAAACTGTCTATCTGAAATATCAGTGCTATCCAGCATCCATTTAATCATATCTGTGTACGGAAGAATTCCAGGTCTCACTGCTATTCGATGAAAGAATGAACAAGCTAGCTCTGTAAGAGATGCTTCAGAAGACCCACGTGATCCCGCAATAGCCGTTACCTCCATTACTCTGGGGTTCTCTTCTTCAAGAAGATTATACATGCCCTCCAAAGTAGTGATACCAGCGTCTCTATTACAGGCGATGTCTGTGTATAAGGACGTCATCTTTTTATCTTCCGAACTTGGAGCCTTGTCTTTGTTTCCCATTTTATTCTGAATACTAATTTTTATAGTTCTCAGCTCTTTCCTCCTGCAGTTCACAAATTAAGTGAGAATAATGATAGAAAAAGCTGATGGGAAAGTTTTAAATGCTGAAGACGTATGAAATATACTACCTTACGTGAAATAACTCTTCAATCATAATGAAACCATTTTTCATTAATGAATGACAATCAATTCATTAATTTAACATTTAAAGCGTATAACGGGGTCTCGATTTATGGAAAGATTTTCTTCGTGTAATGAGCCTTTAACAATTTGCGATAAGGCGATCTTTGATTTGCTTCGCAATATCGCAAAATCGCAATATCGAAAATCACAATCTTGTGGAATCAAATAGCACAATTATTATAACATCGTGAAATCGCTATATCGCAATATCGCAAGATCGCAAGACATAATATATGACAAACATCCGTTAACATATTTTTTGCGATATGCGATTTGCGATATATATTATCGCTCATCGGTGATTTGAAATTTTCATCGTAAGATATAACATTATAAGCATGCGATGCGATGAATGTTCCTTTAGCGCGTAGTTTCATATCACATTTTTTAAAATTCCGCTTATAAAGAGGTGTTCATTTACCTTTTTGCGATGCGATATTCCTCAAAGAATGATTCAATTCTAAGCTATCATAAAACTTAAGTTTTCTAGATTTTTCAAGGAATTTTCTCCTAAGTTTATGATAGTAAGTTTTATTGAAAAAGGAAAAGAATCACTAATTGATTTTGTGGATTTTTTGAGTAAGGGTCCCCACTTATTTAGTATTACTACTAATACTAGATAAGAAGGGGGGTTGTTTCTGGCCACAACATGAGGCTAGGCAGTGTGAGACTCCACGAGCTTTGGAGGTCGGAGAGGGGTCAGGTGCATCCCACCATTTTCCAGAGCAGGGTGTTGCTCAACGTGATACTCCTCAGCTGACGGCTTGTTGTGCACCTACCCGCTCTACTATGCCCACTTTCTTGGGAACTGATATAGGGGCAGAAGCCCAGCAGGAGGCAGATCCTGGGCACTTAGATGAGTACTTTGCAGAGTATCATTCCTACGGGCAGGATTTTAGGGATGATCTCACATTCAGAGATTTTGTGCAGCTCCAGCGGGATAGTAGACCCCGCGACAATCATAGAGGGCACTGGCATGACCATGATGGAGATTCCCACCGTGCCACTAGTAGATTTCATTTTCCTACGTTTGATGGATCTTCAAACAGTTTGGAAAAGTCTTGGGTGGAGCAGCTGGACATCTATTTCCAGCTTAACTAGATGTCGGAGACAGAGGCTATCAAGGTGGCAACATTACATTTGGATGGTGAGGCCCAGGACTGGTGGTTCCATGGGATGGTGACACTCGGGCATTCCACAGTGACAACATATGCCGAGTTTACCAGGATATTGATAGAGCGTTTTGACCGGAGGGATCCAGAACAACATTTTTTTGAGCTGACGAAGCTCAGACAGACAAGGAGCCTAGAGACATATATTGCAGATTTCTTGAGGGTTTCGGTGATGGTGCCAGAGGGTCTAACTCACTTAGTACAATAAAACATCCGCCTAGTAGCACAACGTTGTGACTCAAGGGGGGTCAAGGGGGGGCCCACACACCACGTAGAGGAGGGGGCCTACATGCACTCTAGAAGCTTCTGCGCAGATAAGGATGAGGATGTGGAGGAGAGAGAATGTTACGATGGGTTTTGGAGGGAAACCAATGCTATAAAAGATGGAGGAACCTCCTCATTTGGATCATTCTGGATTTGTTTATTTTGGAGTGAGACTTTGGTCTTCTTTCGCATGCTGGCTGTTTAGCCTATCTGTAGCACTGTTTAGTGCACCGAGTGTCTCTGTGCAGAGATCTCACCCTTAACCCTGGGGGACTTCGAGTGCATGTTCGGGCAAGGTTTGTTTTCTTTCATTTTGTGAGTTGTTTCATTGTTTGGGTTTGTTGCGGAGCTGGAGCTTAGAGAGACTGCACAGTCACTGGGAGAGAGGACGCAGTCCCTTGTGGCGAAGCTTCAGATTAGGGTTTCTACAGGTGATTTCACCAGGATTTAGAGCAGAGGGTCAGCCTTTGCCTATCGGAGGTTTTTGGCGGAGTTTCTGGCATTATTTTAGCTGTTTCTATCCAGCTACCGCGTTGTCCCTTGTAGGCCAGTGTAATTCACTGGGGAAGTAGTTTCTGGTTGTTTCTGGGGTTGACCATTCTTAGAATGGTTTTTGGATCTTGTTAGGGTTGTTGAGGAGAGGAGGTTTTCTGATTTTCATCTCATTCCGGCAAGGGGATCAGTCCCTAGTCTTCAGTCGCTTCCAGCAATAGCAGCTACATGGCATTTCTCCAGCAGCTGGGACGTAGTTCTTAGAGCAGCCATTTCTTGTCATTTCTGAGAGTGTTTTCTCACTTGCCTTGCGCAAGATTGCCTCTTGTACTTCATTTAATTTCTCAGATTAATAAAATGGCTCAGCATTTTCTTTATATGTTTTCTGGTTGAGTTGCCGTAGTTGTCGTGGTTGCCGTAGTTTCTGTATTGTCTTTCTATTTCTATTATTGTGTTTGAGAGCTATAGTTCTATACCACTTGGTGTGTTTTTCTCTCACTCTTAGACAAAGTCTGGAAAGGGCCAGGTAGCCTCCGGATCTCGCACTCTCTGGTTGGAGTTTGCTATGTTTTTGAGATATCCCCGAAACAGGATATTACACCAATATAGTAATATATGAGAAATTTCTTACATCATTTTTCATGTTGTTCAATTTACCTCCCTTTTTTAAGTCACTATTTTTCTTTTGTTTACAATAAACCATTCAGACATATACAACCAGTTATATGAGCCAATCATTAAAAATCAAGATTGAAGTCCATATCCCTATGACATGAAACTAAAAATATTTATCAATGTGGTTTGCTAAATATGTTGGGGTTTGGGTCAATGACAACATATTTATATTTGATAATAATATTGAACTAAAATTAATATATACATTTACATTAATTTAAATACAAATACAGAATTACTAACATTATTAATATTTCATTTTAAACATTCAGTTTAAAAATTTGTGATTTATTGTTGATTATTGTAATAGGTGTCATATCACTCATTTAATTTTATCACTCATTTCATGTGTACAATATGTATTTCTAATGAGGTTTATATTATTTATAATGGGGTTTATAGCATGACGTTTTTAAGATTAAGTTTTTTAACAACAATACAAATGGGGCGTTCTATTATATATATATATATATATATATATATATGCCTAGATGTTTCTATCTCTTTGTGTATTAATTTTTATTTTGTCATTTTTCCTTTCAAATGAAGATATGGATAATAATAATGGCATCTATTATAATTAAGCGGTGGAAAATATTTCTCGACTGATCAGTTTTCTTTCTTATCTTCGAAACAAGCTCGATAGAAAACATGGCTTCCATCATTATTTTATTGATGAGCATCTTCGTGTGCTAGATGAAATGAAAATGAATGTAAAATACTTGTTGCATGTGCACATGAGGGAGGCTAGGAGAAAAACAAGAAGGGATTGGTTGGAAAGCGTTAAGTATCGTGATCATTGGTGTTCCTTTTGTGGTCGGTCTGGTTGTGTTCTCAAAGAGGTTATTTGATAAACGACCTTTGATGGAGATTTTTGATTCCTTTTTTGTAGTGGGATTTCTTTATGTAAAAACATCAAAAAACATATGTTAATTTCAATGTTATTTTTTTGGTTTCACTGATGGCGGAATTGAATATCACTTCAGTTTATTAATTTATTTGGTTTATAATATTAACAATCAATAAGGTTGATTGATCACTTGTGGTTTATCACAATAATAATCATATGAATTTAAAATTCCTCTCTATTTAAAATATTGGGTCATATTCTTTATTAAGATATTGTGTTTTTAATATTGTTCCCTTCGCCTTATTGGTCCCTTAGGTTATTAATATTTTTCTTTTGGGTTCACCAATTCCTTTGGTTTCTAATATTAAACCCCTGGGTTATTATTTCTTTTGGTTTATAATATGAATAATACCTTGGGTTATTTATTAGTGTTTAGTAATTTCTTCGGTTTTTATATATATTTTTTTATTAATTTTATTGATCCTTAGACTTTATTAATCACTTGAGTTTATTAATAATTTTTATTTCTAATACTAATTTGTTGGGTAATATTTTTCCCTTGGGTTCACCAATTCCTTTGGTTTATAATATCAAACCCTTGGGTTTATTAGTTCTTTTGGTTTATAATATGAATAATCCATTGGGTTAATTATTAGTATTTTTTTATTAATTATATTGATCCTTCAACTTTATTAATCACTTGATTTTATTAATAATTTTTGTTTCTAATACTAATTTGTTGGGTTTATAATATTAATAATCCCTTCGGTTTATTGATGTTCTTTGTTTATAATATTAATAATCTCTTTGCTTTATTGATGTTTTATGTTTATAATATTAATATTTCACTGTATTTGTTGATCCATTCGGTTTATAACATTGATTCCTTAATTTTTCAGATTCTTTCGGTTCGTAATATTATTCCCTTCAGTTTATTAAATCCAAATATTGGGGTTTATATATTAGTCCTAGAGTTTAATACTAATGCATTGTCGAATTTTACATTATGAAAAACACTCACTCAATATGAAAATCAACCATGGGAAACCGTTGTTAATTAGCGTTAGTCATAGTCTATCAATGTCATACATGATCAAATGTCACATTCTCACAAATATTGTCTCAATATGAAAATCACCCATGGCCAGCCATGCTCATATTTGGTATAACGTCGCATTGTGACAGCAATTGTCTTAATTTTTAAATCAAGCATGATAGACCATGTTTATTCCCCCCGGTTTATAATATTAATAATCATGTGACTTTATCAATGATTTTTATTTAAAAATTTGATTCCTAAGATTTATTAATATCTTTATTAATCATGTGATTTTCTCATTCATTTGCATTTAAAATATTTATTCCTAGCCTTTACTAATATTTTTTGTTTTTTATATGTATCCCTTGGCCTTGTTGATCTCTTATGTTTTTAATATTTTTCCCTTGGGTTTCCCAATTCATTTGGTTTATAATATTAAACCCTTGGGTTTATTAGTTATTTTGGATTATAATATTAATAATCTCTTATGTTTATTAATTACTTGATTTTAAAATATTGATTCTTATGGTTTATTAATTTCTTGGGTTTTTTATTTTAAAATATGTATTCTTAGGGTTTGTTACCCTCTTGTGTTTTTAATATTGATCCCTTGGCCTTATTGATCCCTTAATTTTTTGGATTCTTTTAGTTCATAATATTATTCCCTTTAGTTTATTAAATCCAAATATTGGGGTTTAAATATTAGTTCTAGAGTTTAATACTAATGCATGGTTCAATTTCACATGATGAAAAACACTGATTCAATATGAAAATAAACCTCACGAAACCATTGTTAAATAGCATTAGCCATAGTCGATCAATGTCATCCATGATCAAATGTCACATTCTGATAAATATGAAAATCACCCATGGCCAACCTTGGTCATAGTTGGTCCAATGTCACATTGTGACAACAATGGTCTCAACGTTTAAATCAAGCATGGTAAACCATGTTTATTCCCCTCGGTTTATAATATTAATAATCATGTGACTTTATAAATGGTTTTTATTTAAAAAATTTGTTCCTAAGATTTATTAATCTCTTTATTAATCATGTGAGTTTCTCATTCATTTGCATTTAAAATATTTATTCCTAGCCTTTACTAATCTTTTTTTTTTTTTATATGTATCTCTTCGCCTTGTTGATCTCTTATGTTTTTAATATTTTTCTCTTGGGTTCCACAATTCCTTTGGTTTATAATATTAAACCCTTGGGTTTATTAGTTCTTTTGGTTTATAATATTAATAATCCCTTGTGTTTATTAATTATTTGATTTTAAAATATTGATTCTGATGGTTTATTAATTTCGTAGGTTTTTTAATTTAAAATATTTATTCTTAGGCTTTGTTACTTTGTTGTGTTTTTAATATTGATCCGTTAGCTTTATTGATCCCTTATGTTTTTAATAATTTTCCCTTGGGTTCACCAATTCCTTTGGTTTATAATATTAAACCCTTGGGTTTATTATTTCTTTTGGTTTATATTATTAATAATCCGTCGCGTTTATTAATCTCTTGAGTTTAAAATATTAAATACTATGGTTTATTAAATTCTTAGGTTTTGGGTTTAAACTATTAATTATTCGAGTATATTACTCTCTTGAGTTTAAAATATTAATTCTTAGGGTTTATTAATTTCTTGGTTTATAATACTAATATTTATCCCTTAGATTTATAACATTTTTTCGTTGGGTTTACTAATTTCATGGGTTTATATCATTAAATGTGTGTGTTTATTTGTTCCTTACCTTTATAATTTTAATAATTCCTGTGGTTTATAATATTACTTATTTTGGTTTACAACATTAATAATCCATTAAGTTTATTAATATCTTTAGTTTAAAATATTATTTCTTAGGGTTTATTAATTTCTTAGGTTTTTGAGTTTCAAATATTAATTATTAGGGTTTAATAATCTCTTATGTTTTTAATATTGATGAGTTGGTCTTATTCATCCCTTAGGTTTAAAATATTTATCCTTGGGCTCTCCAATTCTTTTGGTTTATAATATTAAACCCTTGAGTTTACTAGTTCTTTGGTTTTATAATATTAGTAACCCCTTGGGTTTATTAATCTATTGAGTTTAAAATATAGTTTTTTAGGCTTTTTTAATTTCTTAGGTTTTTTTATTTTAAAATATTAATTATTAGGTTTTATTAATCTCTATTGTTTTTAATATTTCCCTTAGCCTTATTAATCTCTTAGGTTTTTAATATTTATCCCTTGGGTTCACCAATTCCTTTGGTTTATAATATTAAACCGTTGGTTTTATTAGTTCTTTTCGTTTATAATGTTAATCACCCATTGGGTTTATTAATATCTTAAGTTTAAAATATTAATTCTTAGGTTTTATTAATTTCTTAGATTTTTCATTTTAAAATCTTAATTCTTAGGGTTTATTAATCTCTATTGTTTTTAATATTGATCCCTTAGGTTTATAATTTTTATCCCTTGGGTTCGGTGATTCATTTGGTTTATAATATTAAACCCTTGGGTTTATTAGTTCTTTTGGTTTATAATGTTAATAATCTCATTGGTTTATTAATATCTTATCTTTAAAATACTCATTCTTATGGTTTATTAATTTATTAGGTTTTTTAGTTCAAAATATCAATTCTCAGAGTTTATTAATCTCTTGTGTTTTTAATATTGATCCTTTATGCTTTTAATATTTATCCCTTGGGTTCACCAATTCTTTTAGTTTATAATATTTAAACCTTCAGTTTATGAGTTCTTTTGGTTTGTATTATTAATAATTTCTTGGGTTTATTAATATCTTGAATTTAAAATATTAATTCTTAGGGTTTATTAATTTCTTAGGTTTTTTGTTTTTAAATATTATTTCATATACTTTATTAATCTCTTGAGTTTAATATATTAATTCTTAGAGTTTATTACCTTTTTACGTTTTTGGATTTAAAGTATTATTTCTCATGGTTTTTTAATCTCTTGAGATTAAATTATTAATTCTTAGGGTTTTTTTATTTCTTGTTTTATAATATTAATATTTATCTTTTGCTTCACCAATTACTTCGGTTTATAATATTAAACCCTTGGTTTATTAGTTCTTAGGTTTTTTGTTTTTAAATATTATTTCATATGCTTTATTAATCTCTTGAGTTTAATATATTAATTCTTAGATTTTATTACTTTATTATGGTTTTGGGTTTAAAGTATTATTTCTGAGAGTTTTTTGATCTCTTGAGATTAATTTATTTATTCTTAGGTTTTTTATTTCTTGGTTTATAATATTAATATTTATCTTTTGCTTCACCAATTACTTCGGTTTATAACATTAATCCATTGGGTTTATTCGTTCTTTTGGTGTTAAATAATAATAATCCCTTGAGATATTGGTAAGATATATAAATTTATTATAATATTAAAAAAATATTATTATTATGTTATTTTTTAATTATATTATATTTTGAGTTAAAACTATTAATGTATTGAAATAATTTAATAATATATTTTATTATTGAATAATATAATATTATATATTCTAATAGTTTATATTCTTATATATATAAAATTAATATAGAGTATGTATATAGTTAATATTATTAATATATTATAAGTAAATATATAAAATATTTCGGCAATTTTAATCATAAATATATAATATTTATTTTGGTGAAATGTATGTGTTGGGTAGTGGATAAAGACCTATCCACGTATATCAATCTCATTGGTGAATGTGGTTGTAAATCTATTTCATATAAACCTATCGCCGTATATCAACCACATTGATAAATGTAATTATGCTAATATATATAGTATCATAAGAATAAAAAAGAAAAAACCATTTAAATTTTGAAGGAACTCAAATGGAAAACATCTTCCATAATACATTTTCAAACCCTTTAGGGTTAAATTTAAAACAACATAGAAGTACATATCCAAATAGAAGACTTGTATATATTGAGAAGATAAAATAATGTTTATATAATGGTAGGCGTAGAGCCTAGGTATATAACATTTTATATATAGTATCATAATAAGAAAAAGAAAAAACCATTTAGGTTTTGAAGGAACTCAAATGGAAAACAGGTTTCATAATACATTTTCAAGCCCTGTAGGGTTAAATTTAAAACAAAATACAAAATATGGAAGTACATATCCAAGCACAGCGATATGCTACATCAGTTCAAATAGAGAGTGGATAATTTCAAGAGTGTCTACCTGTAAACCATCGAAACAAACGAATTTGAAGTGAAGCCTTAAAACTTGCAGGGACACGTGAGAGAGATTTTAGTGAATGATATTTTTATTCCTTCAAACAATTAATTGCACATAAAGAGAATAATAGTCATAAATGTAAAGAGAAAAGTAAGAAAGGTTTAAGGATAAAGATACCCATACATATATATATATATTAACATTTTGCGAACCATTCCCAAAAGGAGAGTAATCTTTTCAACCTAAAATAATGGTAAAGGAGAGTCACTATTTCTATCTAGGAGGGAAAAGACTCAAATGGAGGACACAACGTATGACTGGAAGATTACCGTCCAATTAACGTCAACGAAAGAGGAAGATTACCTTGTCCCTTTTTCCCATCACCATGAGAGTTGGGATGGAATCCTTTAGGTGTTTTTGCTCTAGTGTAAACAAAAATGGAGGTTAGTTGGAATAAGATAATTAAAAAAATTAAATAAATAAATTCGATAACAATTTCACTAGAGATTTTGTTACTTAATGATGATATCCGTAGTAAAAAACATAACCTAGATCTCCATTTGAGATGGAGTGTATACACCAACCCATATAACGATTTATGTGAATACCTATGTGAAAGGACCATTGAAATTTGGACTTAAGAACAAAATAATTAATGAAAAAATAAAGACCTTAATAATTGAACGCCAAAGGAACCAAATAGACATATTTTTGTTGAGAATACCTCTCCATAGTGGGATAAGGATGAAGAATCGAGTTCATAAGCATATTTATCACCAAAATATACAAAGGTAAACCAGAAAAACACGCCTTAACTTGCAGTGTCGCGCCCTGGTCACAGGAACTAGACGAAAAAGAGAAATGGGTTTTTCAAATCAGGTTTATGTGTTTGGAATAAACCTAAATCATTTTCACCATTATATATAGACCTTAAATTGAATTCGTTCATGATCCAAATGTTGTAAGTCATGTGAAAGGCACGTGAAGGGGTATATTGTGGCATAGTCTCATTGCAATTGTAACTTCATATTAAAGCTTCATACAACACATATTCCAAGTATGAGGACAATTTATACCAGTACCACTTCTATTAAATATTAAAAAATTCCATGTGTATGGTAAAATAAATATATTATTGTTGGGTAATCTAATTGAATGTTAAATTACTTGTCATGTCAAACCTAGAGTTATGTGTTAGGATATCTACTTTCAATTCAAACAAACTAATCTAATTATACATGAGGATTTAAACATATTTATGGTCAAATTTTGAAAAGAATATGCACATGTTTTGTCTTAAAAGGAAAATAAATTCAAACTCAAAACTTTGAAATTTAAATGAACTTTTGAAGAAAACCATACTATGAAAACTTCGAGATCTATTCTAATCGGCCAAAAAATTGAAATCTATTCTATTGAAAAGAAATTAAAATGTATTCTCTTAAACAATGAAAGGAAATCTAAACAGCTCACTTGAAAAATGAAATTTATTCTATGAATTGTAAGACAGTTCTACGCTAATTTTAATCTATGAGACTTGAAATCGATTTAATATAAACTATTGAAATGAAATATAACTATCAAATTGAAAGAAAAACTATTCTCCAAAACTTGGAATTGAAAATAATTATAGAAATCAATGAAAAACAATGATTTGTTGACAAACTTTCAAGTGGAAGAGCCTCCAAAGATTACTAATGGGTGTATTTGATCAAGAACCAACCATATATATCAAAATGGTGACTAGAACAAGCATGGAAATGAAATTAAATTTTGGAAAATACTTCAAGGAAAGTGTTTTTGGATTTTAAAATTTATATCTCAAGTGTAATAGACGGAAAGAAAGTTAGCAAACTAGATTGAAAACAATGAATTCAAACATATAAAGGGATTAAAAACTAAATAGAAGCAAATAATAAAAAAAATAAAAAAAATAAACAATTATACTATCTAAGAACTCCAAGGGGGCCTCCTAGTGAGTGTGAGGAATTATAAACTCGGATCACTTGATTTAAATCACCAATTTAGTTCAAAGTTGCGCCATATCAAAGATTATATTTACTGGAAAAAAATAGAGTTCTTATTCTTAAAATAACAACTATAATTACAAGTTAATATTCATCATTGACATTTGATCCCATCCTCTCATCAAATTGACTATAATTTATAGAGTTTTGAAGAAATTAATAAACTTAGAATTTTCTTGCTTGAGTTTTGGTCATAAGATATTTATAGATCAGTTTTGAAAATAAAATCCAATATTATTTTATGGATCCTTGGATCAAAGATCATCCCAGATATGATAATAATGATCTCCCTCCCATGAATTTACTAAAGAACAGCTCGTTCCAATACTTTTGGTGACTGGGCGATGAAATTACCAAACTGTTTGCTCACACAATCTCTAAAATAAGGCTCCAAAGAACCCCAAAAATATCTCAAACAGTAAATAATTTTATGAAACTTCTCATGTTGAACGTAACTTGGCTCGTGCTGAGAAAAAACTCATGTTTTATCTTTCCAAAATTCGTTTTCATTTTCTCAGAAAACGTTCTTGAAGCTGACTCGTAAAAATTGTTGTGTTTTTCCTTTGATCTCTTGTTGGAGATCCACAGTTGTGATCTTCGTGGAATTTTACTAGTAAAAATCCATATTTGAGCTTCTAACCAAGTCTAAGTATCGAATTTCCTTCTAGAGTGTTATTACTACCTTAACCATAGAGATAGCCTAACTTGAGCTGCAGAATCTTGAATTTTCAAACTCTCATTAGTAGAAACATGCATAATTCTCCTTAATCTTCTAAAAATAAGGAAAATCGATGTTAATTAACCACTTAGGAATATAAAGGCACATCATGGTACTTTGTGAATAATTTCAGTAAGAAAGGTTGTAAGTGAATGGGATGGTGCAATTAATGGTTGTAAGTAATGGTTTAATGACTAAAAAAAGATAGTGGGAATAATGAAAAATCAATGAACCAACATATCCCCCACACTTAGATATTTTCATGTACTCATGAAATTATTGTGTTAAAAATGAACTCATATACCTTCTCATTTTCTTTCAATTAAAATGGAGTTTCTCTTATTTGCCTAAAAACATATTTTTATCTTGAAATTGAAATGTCAGTACATGTCCTCTCAATCATGATGATATTTGAAATTCGTATTACCAAAATCAATTCTTTCTTGGACATTTATTTGTTGTTGCTCGAATCACTGTGAAATTCCAGAAGCTCCAACATAACCATGGAATGGAATGGAAGTAGATGAGAATTATCACTTTCTGATATGTGCAAGTTTCTTTCGAAATCAAAAAACTTGGTTCTTTGCAAGGACATCAATCTTGAGATATATGACATGCTACAAATTTTGATGCTTGCATTCCTGTAAATAAAAACCATTGTTAAGTCTTAGAATTCAACCATATTAAGTGCTTCATATCGTTATCCTTGATTTTTTTTGTACTATTACAACTTCCACTTTTTCTTGTTTTGAGGAAATTGCTAACCTACAACCAAAAGTTTGTTGATTTCCATAATGCCATGCTCTCTGTAAAAAAAATAAAATCTCATTATGTAAATACATTGAACAACATTTCCTTGATAATAAACCATCCTTTCTCCACATAATTTTTACAAATAGTTCCAATGATGATGTATTTTGTATGTTGTAATCACACAATTAGCTGTTTCAAGCTTTCAATTTCATGTGAATGATAACTCCTTCCATGAGATCATTGTTCATAGAAATGCCTTAGCAATAAGATTTCCATATTTAATTTGGAATTCCTTAATCAGCATATGAAAATCCTTTCTTTTGGAAAATTATTTCAATTTAAAACAACTCCTCATGGAAGCTCTTCCTTCTTAAACATAACTACAATAATAATCATGTGCATTGAATCATTCTTCTCCAAATTATCTTTGCATTAATAGGGGAAAAAAATCACTTGTGAAAGTAATTCCAACCAAGAATAAACTCAATAATTTCTCAATTATTTTGACACCAACAATCTCAAGAAAGAAATATTGAATGCAAAAAGATACAGCAAAAGGAGAGAATATGTTAGAGGAAACATAAGTGAAATAGTGTAACAGAAGATTCATCTAAGAAAATGAGAACCAAAGAAATGAAGGATAATAATGGTTGATGGAAAAGTGGTAATTCATCATATTTTCCTAAAGTTTTAATAAACTAAAAATCCTTATGCAAGCTTTTACCTCAAGTTTACGTTTTGAAGAAATTGAAAAGAATAAGTAGGGGATGTATATGTTGGAATAAAACCATTCTACCAACAAATAAACTATTTAATGTTGAGCTTTTGAAAATTCTGGAAGCGATTTTTCATGCCAGCAAATGTTGCACAAAAACATATCCCATGAACTTATTTTAAGGAAAAATGGAGTTCTTGGAAAGGGAAACCATGTATTTTTACCTTTCTCACCATAGCATGCCTTGATAATCCTTATTTTATAGAGAAAATGAATTGTTGTGCAAAAATATCAAATTATAGCCTAATTTGTGCAAAATGGTGAAAATTGAAAATCTCCCTTAAAAACCAACCTGAAATGTCTTGGTAAATTTCTCTTTTATTTTAATTTTTCTTCTTTCTTACTCAATCTATCATAGTCTGAGAAAACCTAGTGTCTCATTATTTTTTATTTCTACTACAATGTCTTTAAATATTTGTGCCAAAAATTCCCTGGAACAAGCTTCTATAATGTTGAGAGCTTCTAGAGAACTGTGGGTATTGCTCATTGAGCCCGGCGAGCAATATACACAGTTCTCTTGAAGATCTCAACATTATGTTTATGACTATGGAAAAGTCTATTCAATAACAAACAACCAGATTTATCTCCTAGGTTGTACACCATTAAAATATCACAAAAATCTATCCATAACCATTGAGTTATGATGGGAAAAGTGCTCTATAGAATCAATTAAAATTTAGAGTTTTTTTAAAACCTTATAAAAAACGGAAATTCCTAACTTTTACTATACAACATATCAATACAAGAACAAAAGGTTGTCCTACCTAACATAAAAGGAAATATGGAGTTAATTCAAAATATGATCATGAAATCATAACAATATGAATTTGTAATTTGATAAGGGCCATGCAAACGAGAATGTGGGAAAAATGAGCATGCAACTGAGGATAATGGATCGTTCTATAAAAGTTGAACTCAATATCAATATCTTAATATACACATAGAATGTAAAGACACAATTGTCACAATTAAAACATTGTCACAACTTCCTTGCTTAAGCATGTTGATGACAACCATGTTCCAACAAAGCGATACGATATGAAAGGTGGAGCACCTACAAAAAAGAGGGAAGTTAGATATGGATGTCGCTTGTTGGAGTGGATTATGTCCACATACCGCATGGATATGATGAAGCAACATTCTATGGGACGATATAATATTAATACGAAGAAGCTCGACATTCATGTCCCGTTTTGTACGAAAATGAGAATGGCAGTAATGGATTTTTCTTCAATGGTGCCTTTGTGGCATCTCCTCCTCGTTGCAATGGATTTAATCTCCCTCTTTCTAAGTTCAACTAGAAATTACGGAGCTGAAGGGAGGGAAAATTCAAATTTAAATCCATGGCAAGTTGAGAAAACTTAAATTTCAAATTGAGCATACCTAGACATGGCATCCATAATGATTGTATATGGCAATTAATGTTCATCCATCATCGTGAACTCATGTATCCATGGAATTTACAAGAGCTAGTTGAAATGCACATATAAAAATTATCAATCTGATCCCATATCATCCACACCGTGACTGCAACATGGATGAAAACAAACTCCATGCTAAGTACAGTGAGTATAGTGATAAGATTTGCAGTTTTTTCTAAATTCAATAGTCAATATTATGTATATGGAAATGGAATCGACAAAGAAGACAGAGGGGACCCTGCTAGCCATGTCAATGAGCTTTAGGAATTTGCAGTCAAGATAAGATCGACCACATTTACATGGAAATTATAATGGGATCACTGCCCTAAGCTCCCTAAGGCTCTTTAAACTCTACTCCATGAGTTGATTTTCATGTCGGGATTTAAACTCTAACTCGTGAGACTCTCTCCCTCATGCACTCTCTTAAGATCCCCAGCAGGAGCTCTATCCCTCTTACTATAAAAACATCAATCAATCGACGACTCTCTCTATTTTTGGCTCTACTATAAATATTGTTACACAACCATTTTTCACTGTACTTGTACTCCCTATACCTGATCCTCAAGACCCTTAACAGTGACCCCTATGCCTATTTTCCATCATGAAAATATGCCTTCATGTCCTCTTGAGCACAATGAATAAACTCTTTGTTGGAAATTCCTAAAGCAGCTCCTTATAAAGCTAATTATTTGGAGCGATGCACCCTCTCCATGTCTTTCTCGTGTCGATGGGATTTTTTTGGTCTAGGGCTACGCCTCGGCACTAGAATGAGTCTCATACTCGCGTTGATCTCATTCTAGAATTTTTTTTTAAAATGGAAGTGAAGATTTGCATCTAGAACCTTCGTGGCAGAGACCTCGTTGTTTGCTCATTAGGATAGAGCCGGGATTCTCCATTTGGGCTATTTTTTCCTACAAAAGTGGAACCACCCAAAAGGATAACCTATTTCCCCACCTAAACTAGATCCATTCTCCCTCCTTTTTCTATATAATGGACAATCTCCCATAGCTCTTCTAGTTAGAAAAAATATAGAAGAACATCAAAGAGACATTTTGTAACCAAGTGAGATTTGAGACTTTTTTCCCTCACATCAAGTTGAAATAGTTCATTGGAGACGTGCCTGGATTAGGACCTGTCGAAGGAGAGCTGCAACATCAAGGCGCAAGTTGTAACTCCCCCTCCCTATTTTAATACAATACGATTGGTTTTTACTTTCCATTAATGTATTAATGTGTGATTGGATTCTTAGTTTTCCTTGATCAGCTAAGTAGGTTGTATATGAATTATATATGTTATGCTTTCACATTTATTGTTGTTTGATCCCTTGTGAAGGTAACTAAGCAACAATAGCGGCAAAGATCTAACCACGAAACGCAAAGGACCAAAGGATTCAAATGGGAATTAGCATCAAACTGAGGTATATGATATATTCACAATCTGTATGCATTTACAATATAGGAAAGTAAGTTTCTAATTGTTCCCTGTTGTTACCAGACCCACTCTAGGGCCAGAGGGATCATCTCTGTCTGTAGAGAGGATTTTCCTGCATAAGAAATTGGCGACTCCATTGGGGAGTGCTAGCCTTTCAGTCTCCCATTTTTTATTTTTTTATTTCTTGCCTTGTCTTTGATTTTCATCGAGGGTCTATCTTCTTGTCTCTGTAGCTCCTATAATTTCTTTCATACCTTTGTCTATCTGCTGAAGTGATAAGCCTGGTGTCAGTTTGGATAACCTTTTTATGTTTTAATCCTTTCCTTCATCAGCGCTGGTATTACTCTGATAGTCGTTCCGATTAGTGCATTATGAATTTTTCACAGTCACGCTTTTACCCTTCGAGCATGTGTTGCGACCTGAATAGTTGCGCCGATTCCTGTGCATGATTTTTTAGGTTTTCCTTCATTTAGTCAGCTAGTGAGTCTTATCCTTCTGAATGTTTTTGCTTGTTTGAGCAGCTTTGTTCCTTCTCTGTTCTATGACATTTTTGGTTCGAGTTTTACACCCTTGGTTGTCTCTTTTGTGAAGTTGTTACATCCTTGTCTTCCTAGGGTTTCTAGGTGTCCGTTGGCCATCTAAGTGGTTACTTGCTTGTTGACCTTTAGACTTCTCATTAAATCAAGTTTTGTCATACTTTTCAGGCTTAGTGTTCGATTGGATTTCAACTTTTGGTCGGTTCTCACGAACATTATTTTTTCAAGTGTGGACTATGAATACATTTTAGTTTTTATTCGCGAGCAAGCATAGATTACAATTTCTTGTCTTCCGAAGTTTGTTTTCTTTGAGTGATTCATCAGTGTTTGAATGAAGAGTGTTGTGTTTTGAAGAAAATGATTTACGTCTCTCTTTGTTTTTCGAAATCTTTGCCTCTTGCATGCAAATTTGAGAAATCCCATTAGTACTCAAAGTGTTGTTGATTAATTCGCATTCTACATTTCACATTGTGCTTATAATAAAAATAAAAACAATTTTTTTTTTTCATTTCACTTTAGAAAATGAAAATGAAATTTTCATTTCGCTTCTTAGTGCATGTAGTGAAAGGAAGAAAATTGTAAATTTTTTTATTCTCTTTCAAAATTTTCACTTGAAGAGAAAAGTGAATGTCATTTTATGCATTTTTTTTGTTTCTGCATTGATTGTGTGAGTTTCTCTCTCCCTCATTAACGTAAGATTCATCGAAATGAATGGTTCTTTTCTCATTTAGCTGCATTTTAGTGATTCAGATGACATCGGCAGGGATCTGAAACTGAGACATAATTCAAGATAAATCTAAGGAGAATTTGGAACCTAAGGAATCACATTTATAGGTCTAGGCTAGAGACATGTTCCGACATCATTAAGTGTAGGAGCCATTGCTAATAGAATGTATTACAACATGGGGGTGATATCTTGTCCTACATCTGGAAGTATATTGATGTATGAAAATTATATTTTGGGATGCTCTCATCGAACGGTTACACATCACACAACACTACTATGTAATTGGACTCCCACGTCTCGTGGCATATATTTTGGGAGGTACCACTAGGCTACAAACTTGCCATAGGTAACTAAGTCGGTCGCCTTGTAGACGTGATACACGGAACATAGCATTCGGGGAGATTGGCTATCGTATGTTAAGTCCTTGGTAATTTCTCTTTTGTTTGATCACCAAGGTGTATATTGCAGTTCACGGCTACCTCATAATCATTTTTTCTTAGCTTACCCCTTTTTTGATTTATTTCATTTTTTCTAAAATTAATTTCCCACGATCACATGGCTTACCTATTAGAATATTTTTGGGCCTCATCATGAGTAATTCGTTATAAATATATTGTTTAAAGTCTTGAATTAACCATATTTCTCCTCTCTTTCTTTTTGAGAGAATATCAGTGTGGCTGAACCACCAAGTTTAGTTTCCTCTCTGTCCACTCCTTGAAGGGACATTATCGCCTGTCTCTTCTGATTCTCCACCTTCGACTGGGACTCAAACTAATGATTTTTCTCTCATTCTGATTATTCAACCTCTTGACTCTCGATATCCACCTACTGTGCTAGTAGGATACGTTGTGTACCCTCAGAATCCATTATTTGATCCCATTGAAATATCCCCTCAACAACCCTATAGTCCATATGATACACCTAGTGTACCATTTGTGAATTCACCACATCCATCTTGAAGCGCTATCTGTCAATTATTCCTGATGGCTTCTGAGGGAGACTTTTCATCCCTCTTGGAGGTTTCAAGCACCATTAGTGGTGTAGATGAGACTACGTATGAGGGACCTCAATTCCCCCCCCCCCCAAGGTTTTCCTTATGTGACGAATCAACCTTCCTCCCAGCCATACATTCTGCAAAATTACACCTCATTGGGACACCTAGTCTTGAATATGTGAAGTGGTATGCCCTTGTATTAAAATATTATTTGGAGGAATACTGGAGTATCCGCCCCTGGTCCTAGTGTTTCAATCGTCACCATTTCTATGCCTCATCGAACTATAGTCATGCCTACTTCAGTAAAGCCAACTATTTGCGTAGGTGTTTCGGTACCTCCTATCAGCACTTCGATGTCAATCCCCTCGACTTCAGTTTTTGGAGGAGGTCCTACCCTGTCAAATGTTTCCCAACCTACCATTGGACCATCCGCGAGTGGATATTTAGTTTACATTAGGAATTCCTCTCAAGCAGTTGGCACCATTCCTATGCCTTTTTTATCATTCGGCCCAACAGGGCCTGAATACAACCAATATTAGCAATTTTTGCAGACTCTTAACCAACAGCATTATCTCTCATATGGTTCACAAAAATTTCAAACTAAGCTAGTAAATTCTCGAGGATTTCAAGGGCAACCAGGCATCCATCCAGGGGATTATTTCTATCAGCAGGGTTTTAACTATAGTCAAAATCGGCCTTATGGACCACAAGGGAAACCTTTTGTACAATAGGGAGTGCCTTATGTACAACCTAGTCAACCTTTTTTCCATTAAGGTCAATTTTTATATTTTCATCAGGGACAACCTTCTAGTCAACTTGGCCAACCCAAATTTTAGTAGGGTCATCTTTTTGTCTAAGAAGGACAACCCTTTGTTCAACCAAATCTGGTCTTTTTCCATCCAGGTCCTCAGGTACAACCTATTCCTCAGTTACAGCCTAGCGCTCAGGTACAACCTAGCCCTCTAGTTGATCTAGGTGGATATTGTTGGCCACCTGTCTATTCCTCTTGGGGCCCCACCATTTTCTCTTTCATTTTTTCAGTTTTGGCACAACTTACTATTTTTAGCAGTTTTTCGGGTCGTGAACTTTCAGAGTCATTTTGAGGCCCTAAACGATGTTTTTTGGGAAAATCGAGAACAACATGGGTCCATGGACCAATGTTTCTCACATAAAAAGTTGTAGTCCTCGGATATATCTTTATAATGAGGTATGGTTCACGTCAAACGGAGATTGTATGTCAAAGTTACGTCCCTGGGAAGTTGAAACACCAATTTACCCAAACAGGGCCCATAGTTTTGGTTCTTCATCTCCTATGGTTAGGGTTTTGGATGTTTAGGGTTTTCCATTGTTTCTAAATAATAAATAGGCCCTCGAGCCTCATTTTAACTCAGTTGAGAGGCATGTAGCCACCATATATCTTCTTAGAGATAAGCTACCAATGCCCTAGCTAGTTTATTTCCATTTTGTCTGTAAGAAAATTTTAGTTCCTTGATATTAATGAAATGAAATGTTATTTCCACTGCATCTTTGTATTTATGGTTACATGTGTATTTTTTTGCATTCCTGCATAAATCTGGATCACAAGTACAACCTGGTCCTTAAGCACAACCTGGTCCTTAGGTACAACCTAGTCCTCAAATGTAGCCTGGTCCTCAGGAACATCCTGGTCAACCTCAAGAACCTCAGGGTACGATCCAAAAACCCTAGGGACAACCCAAGGGTAATCCATACCAAATCTTCTAGCAGCCACAAAATCTGTATACTTCAAACTATGGTCAACCTGGATCTCAGTGCTATGTTATAGGTCAGAATCCATTTTTGGGTCAACAAGCGAGATATGGTATGAATCCACAAGGTCTCAACACTTATGGATAGTACCAATGTTTTAATTCTTATGGGAAAAACCCTTCAGAGCAGCACCCTTGGGGGCGGAATTACTCCCAACCCGGTTGGCATCCATAAATGGGCATGTATCAAATACCCAACACCATGCCTTTCAACCCACAATTTCCATTTCTCACGACGTTGGAACTTCCTAATGTGTCAACAATAACCAACAATCCAACTCTTCACAATTCATATTGGTTCCTGGTTACAACTAAAATTCTGAGTGATTGGCCCAAGTTTGAATGAAAATCTGGGGGAGACCCCTAGGCGCATGTTATGAAATACCACCTTTGGTGCTACTCCAATTCCTGGGTCGAAGATTTTGTATGTTTACGTCTCTCTCAAAGAATGTTGACTAGTGTCACTGCAAAGTGGTACATTGAACTCCCATGCAGGACTTTTCGAGATTTCAATTGCTTTTCCATGGCTTTTGTCATGGATTTTCATTTTCTTGTTCGTTATGAAATAGGAACCCACCTCCTGACATCCTTAAAGGAAAATATTGCCACACATATCTCTGATCATAGCCATGAACGGAGAAGGCATCGCCATTTCATCAATTTTGACATTCCTGATGCTGACATAATGATCTACCAAATCATTCGTCAACAATATTTCTAAGGATATCACTATGGGGGTAGTTGTCACAGAAGAGCAAGCCATAGCTCATGCCCAGTATCTTGATTTTGTTTAATCTCAGTCCGACACGTTATATCATACATTTCTTGATGCCCCGTGACCAAATTCTCAGTCTGCAACCTCAAAAGCTCCGGTGACACGATCTATAGATGACGTCATTGGTTCTGTTTCCTATACTTCATGGAATTCTTCTTCTACTTCTAAGCAAAAACCGTCTTCTTTCTTTGATTATGTTCCTAAGAATACCCCAAATCATGGAAACACTTTAGAGGTCAATGTCGTTTAGACTTATGTGGCCGCTAAATCCTCTAAAGGAAATAAGAAGGGAAAAGGAAAATATAAATCTGATGTCCCAAAACAGGATTCCTCAAAACCTCACACTGATGATGGATCTAAACGTTAATCAAAGTATCCTTGCCTAATATGTGATGATGAGCATTACACCAAGGACTGTCCATGATGGGCTGAATTCAGTCGATTGATCAAAGGCACCCAAGGAATTCTAGATGTTCTTAAGGAACCATTTCCATCACAACAGACTCAAATGGTGGAACAACCCAATTCTTCCACCCCTTTTTCTTCTCAAGTCTTCATGATGAATAGTACTGCACCCATATCCATCGCTACCATATCGAAAGATTATGCGGAATCGCATACATTGGTGGGAAAATAAATTACCGATGCTCCTACTCCTTCTTCCCTACCCGCTTCTAGCCCTCTTCATATTGAAAGGCCTAGTTCTGATCCTATCGTATGACCACCTTCTAAAGGTGTACTCCGTAAGTCCTCCTATAATACGAATTCCCGCACCGCTCAACATTAAAATATTGTTGAAGGTTTGGCTCAGGCATCATCCGTTATGTCCGTGCTAAAGGTACTTTAGAGTTGTCTATCACAACTGAAGGAATTTTTATCCGCTATTGGAGGAGTTGATCTGGATGATTCAAGCCTTATTACTTTCGATCTGGAGAATTTAATCCTGTGTCTCCCTCCTCAACTTTCTTTAATTATCTAGGTTGGTATTAATGGTCAGAATATCCATCGGGAAGTCATGGATGATGGTTCATCCTCATGCATTATGTTTTTTTCGTGTTGGAAAGCCATTGGTTCTCCAACTCTCAATCAGTCTCCAAATAATTTGGAGGCCTTCGACGGGAGAGATTCTCATCCCTTTGGTATTATTCCAAGTTTTCCTATCACATTAGAAGGAAAAACAGTCAATGTTGAGGTTGAAATTGTTGATTTCAAGCTCAATTATAATATTCTCCTCAGTTGCAATTGGACTCATGCTATGATTTTCATGCCATCCACTCTCTTTCGTGTTCTTCATTTCCCCCACGAATGAAAGATTATCACTATCGATTAGTTGTCTTTTTCATTTCCACTTCTTTTGAAGGAAATGTTCCCTATGTAGACCATACCACCACACCATATGAGAATGTGGGGGCAGTGATTTTCAAATATTCTTCCCTTATGGGTCTATTCCCTCTTCCTCCACCAAACTCTACTTAGGTTAATATGATCTCCACCTCTTCTTATCCCTGGATGATCCCCTCACCTGATCAGGTCAATTCATTTGGTGATGTGATGTCATTAAGCCCACTAGAGGTCAATTATTTTGAAATCATCTCGGCTTCGTCTAATCACTCTGAACATGCTCCTCCTAGCATGCATTTTGATGCATACTCCCAATATCCTTAGCTCAGTTCCTCAGATTCATCTGATCCCCTGAATGAGACATTTACCTCCAACAAGAGTATCCTGGAAACTATGTATCTCGAGGAAATCCCTTGGAACGATATCCATAATCATTCGTCATTTCTTCTAAGTCCTCGGGTAGCTCAGTCGTGTCATGAAAATCTCACTCCCTATGTTTCGCGTGACCTGTATCCGACCTCAATGTTGGCCCATGAGGTCTTTTCTGAAGGGAACATGATTAGTACTACTCAAACTATGCCTATCGACATTTCTGTGAAACCATAAATTTTCAAGAATATTCATATTGCGGTGATTTTCTCTCCATATGAGGTCAAGCTCTATACTTGTCTCTTCCAAGAATTCAGAGATGTTTTTTCATAGTCCTATGGGGAAATGCCTGGCATCGACCCGAGTATAGTGGTGCATGAAATACTAACATATCTTGACACGAAGCCTGTTCATCAATGACTTCGCCCTCTGCACCCTAGAAAGGTTGCCGCCATTAAGGGAGAAGTCAAAAAAATTCTTACGGATGGATTCACTTATCCCATTCCATTGATAGATTGGGTGTCCAATATTGTCTCTATCAATAAAAAACAGGGTAACATTTTCATTTGTGTCGATTACCAAGATATCAATTGGGCTTGCTCGAAGGATAACTATCCCACTCCATTTATTTACCATGCCATCGATGAATGCATTGGGAGTGAGATATTCTCCTTTATGGATGGCTTTTCTGGCTGTAACCATATCAACATCTTGCCCGTTAATCAACACAAGACTACCTTTATCTGTCCATGGGGAACCTTTGGTTACAAAAGCTCCCTTTTCATCTAAAAAATGTCAGTGCCACTTTCCAACGCATGATGTCCTATGCTTTTCATGACATTAAGCACATCGTGCAGCCTTATGTGGATGACATCCCTGCTCATTTAGCTAAGCACTGCGACCATCCTGTGCATCTTTAAGACATTTTTCTACTGTGTCGACAATACAATATCCATTCGAACATGCATAATTTTGTTTTCTTCATACAATCTGGCAAAATCCTTTGGTTTTTCATCTCTAAAGAAGGCACTCATCTCGATCCCTTGAAAGTAGAGGCTATTTGAAATTTACCCCCTCCGTCCTCTTTGTCACAATTGCAAAGTCTGCAAGGGAAAGATAATTTCCTACGTCGTTTCATTCCCAATTATGTAGAACTTGCTAATGTTTTTACACGATTACTAAAACAAGGGATCTCATTTTTGTGGAATGAAATTACTCAACGCTCCTTCGATTCTTTAAAGAAGGTTCTCATCAATAACCCTTTACTGCGTCCCCCAAATTATCATCATGAATTTTTTCTATACTTAGCAGCTTCCTCCGGCACCATAGCTATGGTACTCATTCAATAAGACGATGATGGTAATGAACATGTCATCTATTACCTCGACCGTAATATTATGGATACAAAGACTTGATATCCCATGTCGAGAAACTGGCTTTAGCTGTGGTACATGATGTTCAGCACTTTTGACATTATATTATTTTATGCACGACTACAGTGATCTCTAACTGCAATTCTATGACTTATATATTGAGCCACCAGTTCCTAGGGGGGAAATATTAAAGATGGAATGTCATTTTATAGGAGTTTGATTTGGAATTGACTGCTCCAAAATAAAAGAAATCATTGGTTTTCGCTAAGTTAATATGATCCCTTCCCTCTGCCTCCGCTCCATCTCCTCTCGATGAGCACATTCTGAATGACACTCTCTTCATGATCAAGAATGTCGATCCATGGTACGGTGATATCATCGTGTATCTCCTAAGACAAAATTTCCAATCTGAGTTGGAAAAATCTGATTGTTGATGGATTCAAAATCATTCCCAACCATATCATATCATTGGGGATACTTCATAACGATTTGGCGTCGATTCAATTCTTCGTCATTGTCTAACATTCGAGGAAGCTGAGGGTGCTCAATGACTGCCACTCTGAGGCATGTGGTGGTCATATATCTGGCTATGCAACAACTTAAAAAATCCTTCATGTTGGTTACTTCTGGCCTTCTATTTTCAAGGAATTCATCCTTACCATCTGTAAATTCCATGCTTTCCAGATTTATCAGTGCAAGGTGTGTGCCCCACCTGCACCCTTACTCTTATTTGTTACCGTCAGCCCATTTTCCAAATGGGACATTGACTTCATGACATGTAACCCTCACTCGGTTGGGGGGCATTCTTATATTATTGTCGTTGTGTAATATTTCACTTAATGACCCGAGGCAATGCCTACATATGTTGTCGATGGTAAAACTGTGGCTCAATTTCTCTTCAATCATGTTATCACGTGATTTGGTGTTCCTCAGGCCATTTTCACCTACCATGGTTCTCATTTTCACCATTATATGATGGTTGAGCTGACTTCTCAGTTGGCCTTCCATCATGACAACTCAACTC
This sequence comes from Pinus albicaulis, assembly GCA_034641835.2. Lineage (NCBI taxonomy): Eukaryota > Viridiplantae > Streptophyta > Pinopsida > Pinales > Pinaceae > Pinus > Pinus albicaulis. The sequence continues at coordinate 84,791,343 of CM076580.1, read as the reverse complement.
CATCTTACCCTCAGGCCAACGGGAAAGTTGAAGCAGTTAATAAGGTTCTAGTTACTATGATTTAGTGCACCATTGGGATGCACAAGTCTAATTGGAATCTCATGTTATTTTCATCTCTCTCAGAATACCGAACATTGGCTAAGAACACTACTGGATTCACTCCATTTCAATTAGTGTATGGCCTCAAAGCAACCTTTCCGATTGAATATGAAATTCCTTCGCTCAAGTTAGTTGTTGAATTACTTCTGAATACCTCACCAGAAGAGAAATGTCTCTTGTACTTAGAATGACTTAATGAAACTCGACGCTTTGCTGCTTTGGTTACCGAAGCATAGAAGAAATGGGTCAAAGCCCATTTCAATCAAACAATTTCTCCATGTGCCTTCTCTGAAGAAGACTTGGTCCTTCTCTATGACCAAGCACATGACAAGGTAGGGGCAGGAAAATTTGAACCCATGTGACATAGGCCATATATCGTAAAACGTGTTTTGTAGAAAGGGGCATATGAGTTGATTGATTATGAAGTTTATCCTTTGGATAAACCCCGAAATGGGCCTTATCTAAAGAGATATTATGTATTATTTTCTCGTGTATATACTCTTGTACATTAGTGTTCTTTCCATTTTTGTACATTTTGGTTTGGTGTGCTTTTGCAAGCGGTTTTTTTGCTTATCTTGTTTTACTTGATTTGCACATGTCTTTGGCTCCTTATGTCGGTGTCGCTGATGGTGCTTTCCATAGTACCTGAAATCTACCTTTTGTGGCCTGGGTTATTTATGACCCTAATGGTGAGTTAGTAGATCTGCAATGTATATGTTTAAGTCGTACAACCAATAATATTGTTGAATAGAGTGTAGCTATTGAGCTTCTGTCCGAAGCAATTTATCTTAGCATTAGAGAACTGGTTGTTAACCTAGATTCACAGCTTATTCTCTTAGGCTATAAGGCGATATGTATTACTCATGATTGTACACATGACTCCTTCATTCGGATGGATACGACCATACCTTGAGTCTACATTTTTTATCCTCTTTGCTTGGATGGCTGCATCCATACCTCGGATCTTGTTTCATGATTACTTATTTGGATGGTTGCATCCATACCTTATGTCATGTGATTATTTTAGAGATATCAATTTTTGTATATGTGTGCTTGTTTGCGCAGGTTTTCCGATGACGACGTTTTTTTCCTCACACTTATTCGTAAAGCATTTCACCCCTCACTCTTATTCGGCCTTCATGCTTTAGGGGAAATTTGTTACATATCAATTTGTCACTATACCTGTAGTCCCCTTCCCTGATCCTGGAGACCCTTAATAGTGACCCCTGTGCCTATTTTCCATCATGAAAATATGCCATCATGTCCTCTTCGGCACAATGAATAAACTCTTTGTTGGGAATTCCTGAAGCAGCTCCTTGTAAACCTAATTATCTGGAGCAGCGCACCCTCTCCATATCTTGCTCGCACCGATGTCCTATTTTTGGTCTAGGGCTACACCGATCGATACTGGGATGAGGCTCATACTCCCGCTGATCCCCTTTTAGGAAGTTTTTTAAAAATGGAAGTGAAGGTTCAAGATCTCGAAGCTTCGTGGCGGAGACTTGGTTGTTTGTTCCTGAGGATAGAGTCGAGCTTCTCCCTTTGGGCTCTTTTTTCCTACAAAATTGGAACCACCCAAATGGATAACCGATTTCCCCACCTAAAGTGGATCCATGCTCCCTCCTCCTTTTTCTATATAATGGAAAATATCTCATAGCTCTGCTAGTTAAAACAAAGATAGAAGAACATCAGAGAGATTTTTTGTTACTGGGCGAGAGTTGTGCCCTTTTTCCCTAACATCAAGTTGAAAGAGCACTTTGGAGACGTGCCTGGATTAGGACCCGTCAAAGGAGAGCTTCGACATCAAGGTGTAGGTTGTAACTCCCCTCCCTATTTTAATACAATACGATTTGTTCATGCTTTCCATTCATGTCTGAATGTGTGATTAGATTCTTAGTTTTCCTTGATCACCTAAGTAGGTTGTATATGCATTATATATGTTATGATTTCATGTTTGTTGTTGTTTGATCCCTTTTGCAGGTAACCAAGTGCTAGTAGTAGCAAATATCTAACCATGGAACGTGAAAGACCAAAGGATTCAAAACGTGAATTAGCATTAGATTGAGGTAGGTGATCTATTTGCAATCTTCATGCATTTACAATCTAGGAAAGTAAGTTTCTAATTGTTCCCTGTTGTTATTAGACCCACTCTAGGGCTACAGGGGTCGTCTTTGTCTACAGAGAGGATTTTCCTGCATAACATATACACACATTTTAAGTCCCCTATTGGATGAAGAAAATATCCTAACAAAATATGGAAAGGTATGACATTTGTCTAAACTCTTGTTTAAATTTACAAAGGTCCACTTGCTGTTATTATCAACTCACCCCAAAAAACCTAATCATCCAACTGTCACTGACAATTTTAGAATTAGGACACATGTTTTTACATCAAAATCCCTATTTTAAAATTATACAAATTACAAATTTGAGGGAAATACCCTTTCCCATGGGAATTTACTTGACCCCCCTTTGGGTCTAGGAAAAATGGATTACTTAGGGGTTGACGCTCCTACATCATACTCTCAAGGTTAAAAATTTTAAAACCTCATCAACCATTAATTTTTGTCTTCCTTCCAGATCCCAAAGTTGGTTATGTTGATATCCCTTAGTCATTATATCATGTTTTCTCATTGTTGAAAATAGTCTTCCAGGCTTCCAGACATTATGTTGCAATCGTCCATTGGCCTTGTTGATTTAAAAAATTTTAGTGAACTATATGTTACTCATACCTACCTTATTCACTTTTTTATGCCTCTTCTTACATTTCTTTCTCACTAGCATCCATACCTCATCAATTTTTTTTCCAGTTTTATCCCTGATGAAAACTTCTTGATGTTATCGTCTTCTAGTTCCAGCTTTACATGTTGAATACGTACCAATTGATTCACCGACCTCACCTCCAAGGATTTAAATTCCATCAATAACTTTCTATTTTCATCACACTTCATGAGTAGTTTATCTTAGTGCTACTCTTCATCTCCATTAGCCTACCCATGATTATCTTCCCAAGTCAACTCTGTCCTGTTCATTTCAACAACAAATTCTTTACAATCAGTAAGAAGATTACTTGTATTTTCCCTCCTTTGTTGTCCATTGTAGTCTCTCTCAAGACAAGTTCCTATTCCATATCTCTTGATTGAAAACAAAGCAGAAATTCATTTTCATGAAATAAAATTGTCTCATGCTTCATTTTTTCCCCTTGAGCTAACTATACTTATTTTCCTCTCTCTATAACCCTAGCAATATCTATATTATGTGATGAATCAATAAAATTATTAAATTCTTTTAGCATCCGTGACTCCTCAAGTTAATTTTGTGTTGACTCTCCTTCATTTTTACTTCCTTTTGTAGCAATCCTTAGCAGTTTTTGTCATGCCCTCCTCATCTTCATTCTCTTTAATAACAACTTCATATGAATTTTCTTTACAATATTTTGTGAAGTGTTTCTTCTTTTTTTCCTTCTGAAAACAATCCTATTTCTCTTTGTCTCAACTTCTCTAAAATAGTCCTTGCGACTTATTCATCTTTTGGGATAATCCTAAACGATTGTCCACTCTTGATTGAATCATTTTCTTCTTGATATCCTCGAAGAAAGTGTATCTTCTCTCGTTTTTGCGAACATTTTCCAAGTGATTAACCTATAGATTTTACACACAAATTGTTAGTTTAAAAAACATGAGGCCTTCTTGCCTCCTTTGATGTTTCCATGAGCAAGTCTCCCTTTTTTGTATGGGACTCCTTTTGGTGGCCTTTATGAGACAATGTTCTCTCATCTTCCATTTTAATATAATTTTTGTTCTATCCTCCATTAATGTTTTGAAAAATCATTCTCCCATTCTCCTCAATTCTCATGACAACTTTAGATCGTTATCCTTCTTTATCATTCTTATGACATGCACATGAACACAATTTATCAAAACCTCTCCTGATGCTCCTAGCATCGTTTACTCATTTGGATTTTTCACACAGTCTATGAAACTTCGCATCAGTCTCTTCTCTTATCTTCACTATCACCCTTGCCAAGGAGTGATCCCTCTTCTAGATCACAATAGTGAACTCCTTTTTTCTACTAGTGACCTTCGTCAAAAATAATCTTATCTTCGTTTCTCTCTCTCTACTCAAGCATTCAATCTGTACTTCAAACTCTTCCTTAGCTTCCTTACAAATAATTGTATTATAGACCACTTAACCTTATTTATCACATTCCATCCTTGTTTTGTGTCTTCAAGATCCCTTTCTTGTAGCTGTTTCTATTACACTAGTCTCTATTTTAACTTAGCAAGCTCTCTATCACATTCCTCTTGACTCATTCTCCTATTTATGTTATCCTCCTTTGCTTCTTTCTCTTCTTTACTGTGGCTTGCACTTGAACCTTTATCATTATTGTCAATGTTAATTTCTTTCGTCTTCTTCATAAGCTTCTCCATGCTCATTGTTAGCTATAAACCGGCCTCTACAAACACCTCACCTAGCTCTATCCTCTAGCTTGACTTTTTGGTATCATAGGTTCTTCCTCACTAGAACCCTCTACTCCTCTAGCTATTGCACTCTGCTCCCCTTCAAAGAACTTCTTTGGTTCTCTTAAATTATCTTTGAGGAATTACCCTATCCTATTTAATTTATTCCAACCTTAGCTGGAATGTCTCTCTCTTTATGTAGCCTATTTGCAGCGAATTTCTATGCCACAACTTCATTGTCTCATGCTACTACCTACAATTTTCGAGCTCCTTAGATTTTTTTTTTTCAAACCAGATTTCTTTGTTATCTTCTCCAATATCGAGAACTCAAATCCTCCCACATCCTTTCCTTGGATGAAATCTCTATCCCTTAAGCTTTTTTGTCTCATCAACTATCCCTAGTATGTGCGTTATTCATCAATTGTCCCTAGTTTGTGCATTGTTCTCTGTTGCTAAAAAATAAATGCTTCCAACTATATACAGATTTAACCCACAACTTCCATGGTTTTTACCTCTTTGTAGTCTGAAAGCGCATAATAAAAGGGAGTATATAACTCCTGAATAGTGTTACCATGGCTCTAATACCACTTAATGCATCGCTCTAGGCTACCACTCTTTTATTCTAGGTATTTCTTGGCTAGGCCACGTTATGTCACCATTATGGCTTGCTCGAATGCCACTAGTTCCTGTAAATTTCCTCCTGAGGCTTGGGACGCACCATCTCTCCCTCTGGTCAAATCTCTAGTGACTATTAGATTCTCATTGCCCACTTACCAAATTAAGGCTTACTCTTTGGAACTTTTTATCCTATCCTCACTAATGAACAATATCACTTCGATGCAAGCAATATTGGGCTATTCTTGGTTCCCACGCCTTCAACCCCGTTCAATCACTTCTTCAACAGGACACTCTAAAATGTGTGATAGCGCTTAGTTCTCAAAAATTAATGCACGATGAATACAACTTGTCTGTAGTACGAGCCCCATCGGCGTGGGTTGGCAAGATCCCATGGTTGACGAGAAGTGCTTGGAATCGACGACAGGGCGTTTGTTTTCTATTTCCGAAATCAGGTGCACTGTCATTGTGGATGAAATTAATACCATTGTAAATTCAAGTTATAGCTATCAAACTTCAATATTTTTGGTGCCCTAGAGGTTTTTTATGGTGCTGAATGCATTTCCACCATCAGAAACATGATTCACACACTGCTACTGGAATATTTCTTAAATTTTGTTTGCCTGAATTCCGACCACTTTTAGCTGCTCGAGCAATTCCTCATCCTCCATAAGCAACTCTAATACTATCTAAACGTGGTCTAGGTTAGTTGGAAAGGTTTAAAGATTTAATGGTTAGTCAAGAAGATTTAGCCCTTACTAAACAGAACCATATATATACTTGAAAACTACTCCAAGCCATTTCTTTAGGTAGAAAAAAAAATATTAAAAAATGGTGACTTCAATTCCTAAAAAGAATGCACTTCAACCAAAAATACCGCATCCAATGCCAATGAACTAATAGACATATGTTCACTAATAGACATATGTGCCCCTTATGACAAAGCTTTGATACCCAGAGAGAATTGAACATAGAAAACCTCCGATTCCGTTAATTGTAAGATACATTTACATCGAAATTACAATGGGCTCACTACCCTAGGCTCCCTTGCCCCTTATGACATAGATTTGATACTAAGAGGGAATTGAACATAGAAAACCTCAAATTATTATAATTGTTTAGGATACATTTACATCGAAATTATAATGGGCTTACTGCCCTGAGCTTCCTAAGACTCTTTCAGCTGTACTCCACGAGCTAATTTGCTTCTCGAGCTCTAAACTCTGACTCGTGACTCTCTCTAGCATGCACTCTCTAGAGCTATGTCTTTCGAGTTATAAGAACTTCGAGCTCTATCTCATTTCTTCAGCTCTATTGTACATACACACATATATTGTCCCTTATTGGCTAAGGAAACTATCATAACGTAGCAAAGGCATGTCTGACATTTAGAAAGGTCCACTTGGCTTTTACTGCCAATTCACTCGAAAATAACTAACAAATTTGTCTAAAGAGCTTGCAAATTAGTCTGGAAAATAATGGAAATTCAAGCCAGATTATAATAAAATCTGGCAGATTTTTTTTTATATCTAGGTTACAACTCTCAAACTTCAATATTTTGGATACCCCAAAGGTTTTTGATGGTGCTGAATCCATTTCCACCAACAAAAAGCGATTCAAACACTCGAGCATTTTGATTTAAAAAAAAAAAAAACTATCAAATTCCGACAAAAAAATCTAATGTCCCAAACTAACCGCCCATCAATTATTTATTCTTGTAAAATCAGAATACATATTATTACATCAAAATCTATATTTCTAATTTGTATAAATTAGAAAAGAAACACCGTTTCCCATGAAAATTTACATGCCCTATTTAGGGCTAGGCGAAATGGATTTCCTAAAGATACACGCTCTTACATCCTCGTCTCACCAAAGATATGTCCATCCAATGTTGATTTAAGAACAAATAAGATCTTTCAGCCATACGTAATAAAGCAACTGACAAAGGGGATGCATATTCGGGTATAAGCTATCCATAGTATATACTGCCATATGCAGAAAGAAAGGGAAGACCAAAAAAATTGGCGTGGGTGCACAGCATCGAGGATTCTTGCTCTTTTATCTTCCTTGATTTCTATAATTGGATATAATTTTTCAATGGTACCCTGTTGGCATTTCCTGCAGGAATTTTTAGTTGTCCAATGCTGATTTGTCTTGGGATTGATAACTGTATGGCCAAGATGGATCTATCGTAATCATATATTTCAGTTTCCAATTTCATAGTTTATAAGGATTATATTATACGTAAATTTTATGATGGTTTACTCCGTTTAACTGACGTTCCAGTCGCTTGAATTCTTCTTTCCCTTTAACAGCTGAGAACATATATGTTTATGTACTGTTTATACACTAATATAATCAGCGTTTTTTTTTCCTCTGAGAAAAGAATTCTTCTTTCCTCTTTTCAAACAAAATTTATACCTGAGACACACGAAACTAACTATTATTATTTCGGTACCATCAACAAAACTTCCGTCATTCTGACTTTATGTTTTTTTTAGTTTTTGTATGTGGCCAAAACCGTGACAAAGTTTATTATTCTAATTTAAAAACTGGTGCTTTTGTTTAATTGGATGTGGCATCATACTTCGTGAAATAGTATTAGAAAATTATAAAATTTTCAATTCAAAGGTTATAATCCTATGTCTCAAGCGATAGGGACTTGAAAAAAATAATACTTATTCTTCAATTCTATTGATATAGTCCTATGCCTCAGGCGGCGGGGACTAATAATGTTAGGGTCTCGCCATACAAAGGTACAATAACTTTTCATAATTAAGTTATTTTGAAATGGATGTCTTGAGTGAACTAATGTTGTGGGCGTGGGCTTTCAAGTCACTAAGATTATCGAAGTTAGTCTTTCCTTATGTTTAGAAATTGGTTTTTTTTTTTTTTTTTTTTTAATTATATATTTTTAATTATATTATATAGAATTGGTATGTAGTGAAATTTAAAAAGATACATAATAAAATAATATATATAATTTTTTTTTCAGTATTTTTTATTTTTTATTTTCAACTTCATACATATTATTTTGATCAGGAAAGGAAATTAAACTTGTAATAAGTGCTATAACAACCAGTTTGATTACTGTTTTACTAAAATCTCATAAACAAAAATATATATAATTTTTTATATAAATTAATAAATTTATTAATTTAATTAATATATTTCTAGATATTTTTAATGCAGATCAATAAATTATGTAAAGTTTCGTATTTTTAAGAATATATATATTTTCATACTTTTAATTAAATGTTTATATGCTAGGGTTTCACATTATTTACGATAATATATGATAGCGTGTACATGGTTCTTATTTTTTTTACTACTTGGAATGTAAGTACACGGATTTTTCTATTGTTTTATTTGTATAGGATGTTTTCAAAGATATGGCTAAGTTGGTAGAAGCATGGTTTAGACATATGTTTGAGTCCTTGTCATAAGGGTTGAAGAGCAAGTGCTTTTATCCAGGTTATATATTATTCACCATAGCCAAAATAAAGAATTCTAAGCATTATTTTTCCATGATGAAAACAAAAATTACAATGAAAAGAGAAATATTTTATATTGGAACTAGTATTTTTGTGTATAAATTCATATAATCGTTGAATTGATCTCACATTTATGTATCTTTATTTTCTCAATAAATTCTTCTACCATTACTCCACCACCCCTTTTTTACCAAGTTCACTATTGATCTATTTGGAAAATATTCTTCATGGCCTTTTAATTCATTTCATATCTCTTGAATTCCTAAGTAATCACTTTATATTCATATGTTTTATTTTGAAATTAAATATGAATAAATTGGCGTAATTTTTCTTATTTAAAAATGTATTTTTCTTATGCTAATTTCAAAGATGATCAAAGATGACGTTTTGTATTTTTACTTTTTACTAGTTTCTCTACCCAAGACATTTTTATTAATTCTTTGTGATTACTTTCCAATTTTCTTTAGAGACTCGTGAAGCTAACAACCATGCAAAATAAATATGTAGAGCATGATTTTCTCAATTCTAATTACATAGATTATTTTCTTATATTTATTATGCATAAAATAGAGGGAATTCAGTCCTCTTAGTATCTCCTTATCCAAGCAAGAGTTCAAATTATAATTGGAATGAAGTTCAACGCCTCCATATTTGTACGAAGGAGCCACTTCTAATTTGTTAGCATTGATTTTCATATTTATATTGTTATTATAAGTGTATACTATCATCACTTCTTTTTTATATTAAATTTTATTTTAAAGTAAATGTGACATTTGTTTGGGCATTAAGAAGTCTTTGGATTCTATATTTTTGTTTGGCTTGTAAAAAATATCATTTACATAAATAAAAAAACAACAATGTATCAATATGTCAAATAATAGTGAAAAGAGGGGACATCATTTTTTCACTCGATAATTATTTTTAATTTTATTATTTTTGTCTAGTTATATCATTAATTCAGTAATCAAAAATTTACAATAACTTTTTCATATGTAAATAAATGGAATATGTTAATTATATTTATTGAGGGTTATATAAAGAATGATTATTATCCTTCCTATCTAGGTTCAAATCCACCAAATAACATGTTGAGCTCATATAAGAACTAGGGATGTTTTAATATGTTGTTGTTGTTTTGAATTTAGAATGTGACATTGTAACTTTCATTATCACAGTGGAAAATGATCCCAAGACAATGAATAAAATTTTGATATATAGACCATTAGATAATGTGATCATCCAGAGTGAACTAGTCTCACTATGACACAGGATAAATGGAAAAACCCTTCTAATAGTTTCTGAGACAAAAACATAGATGGTTCAACTCTCTGAGCATAAGAGAACAAAAATCATATACCTTTTTTTTTGTAGATACTGTAAAAGTCACAACCTACATATTTGTAATCATTTTTTGTTACTCTTTAGAAGATAATTATTTTTCAAGAGGTATTTTAAACTATGATGATCTATTTTTACTTTGAAATTTATTCTTGTTAGGAAGAGTTTCATTTCTTAACTCCATGTAGAATGTCCAAAAATTATTTAAATAAATTTGTTTGAGCGAGTTCTATCCTTTAATTTGGATTCTTTCAAAGGAAATGGGCCTTAATTATTACATTAAAATTAAACTAATGCCATGGCCTGAGGCATCACAATTCCCAATAAAGGTTCTTTTGAATTCAAGTGCAGCCTATAAATGATTGATACCCATAGCCTCAATTTTTTCAAAATATTTGGTTACATCTTAAGCGCAATAAATTCCTCCTTCATTAATAATGTTGTTAGAGGTACTACTATTTGACCATAATTCTTGAAAAGTTTGTTTTAATATCTTCTTAATCCTAATAATCCTATATGATCAAGGTTTTGTTAATTGTACATTCGATCATAGATTTAATTTTCTGATTTTCACTTTGACTCCTTCTTGAATCCCAATGACACACGTTAAAGTCTTTGCATATGGTAGTTTATCTTCTAATATTATTAAGATTCTCTCAAAATGTTATACATTCCCTTACAAAGTTTTGATATAGAGTATTATATCACTAAAAATTACTAATGCAAATCATCCTAAGGAAGGGTTTGAAAATAGAATTTATCAATATTTGAAATGTTGAAGTTGCATTAGTAAGGACAAGTCACAACCAAAAACTCATAACTATGTTCATATGTTCAAAACACTATTTTGAGAACATGTAATATTATTATATTTTGATTTAACTATATAATGAATGAATATCCAAGAGAGTAAAGGAAATAATCATTGCATATCATCTAATTATTCATCAATTACATCAAAATAAAAGTTAAATTTGAAGGTAATTTTTTTGAGGTGTGTATAGTCTAGACACATATGACATGAACCATTTCCTTTGTAACCATCACCATTGGGTGCATGAAAATATCTTTATCTAGGTTAAATTATGTTGGCCTATAAAAATTATTGAACATATCGCCAACCTCAATATTTTGTGTATATGGATACCTATAAGGCATTATTTTAGGTGGTACACTTCCTAGTTTCAAAGGAATACCATGGTAATGATATCAAGCAAGTATAAGACCCATAGGAATCTCCCCAAATACCTTGGAATGATTTTTGATAACCTTTTGGAGATCTAATGAGGTAGAGAAGATAAATGTTTGAACATATAGTGAGAAAAAAATGTGAAAATACACCATGGTGACATTTTAAAAGTGATTTTTTATTGGTTTCATACCTTATCAATTTAGAGGGTTTCCCTTAGATACGGTAGACCTCAATTTCCTTGCCTTGTAATAAAAATATCATGAAAATATATTTGAAATTAATGTTCATTGTTTCCAATGATTGTAACCAATGTACTCATGATACAACGGAAACAACACCAGTTTATATTGGAGTCATGGGACTATCCAATAAATACTTACCCATGTTGAGATTAATACAAATGATGGTTTCTTGAAAAAATTATGGTGCCTCCTTTTGAAATCACTACTTGAAATGTTTATATAAAAATTGTATAACATTTAGAAAGTTATGTTAATTTGTAATTGATGAAGTTATGAGAAATATTGAAACCAATCATTGTGTTTACATTTATTTTTATATATTGTTCTATATTAAGGATTATTAGGGAATTGGTAGTAACCAATGCATGATATGATAGTGTTAGAGTAATCTCTTCTAACCCGGGATCTTATGATGGTTCCAGTTATTGATTCTTTTCCTATTCATAGTATATGTAGAATAAGTTACTCTCATTTCATTTATCTGTCTAAATATAATTTCTATCACAATTTAAACATAGCCCAATTTCCCTTATTTCATTCATTTTCTAATGTTTTAACGTTGTTAGATTAGAGAGGTTAGGATAGGCAGCATGATAATTTCTATATTTTTTACTAGCCTCCATTTTAGTAGCCATATTATTTATTTCCACTTTCTTTTCCATACTAAAAGCATGATATATGGATTTATGTTGAAAGAGATGAATCACATGTCAAATTCTCTTCTACAAGAATTCCTTAAAGAGAGATAAAAAGTTATCATTTAGAATGTCATTTACCCTAATTGTTGGCTTTTGTGATTTTTGAATGTCATCTAGTTGTCACTGTGATAATGACCCTCCAAAAAAATTTCCCAATTCCTTTTTGGAGCCTACATGAATTGTTGTTTCAGGCCCCCTAGTACCATCACATTGTCTGATTTTTTATTTTTGTTTTTTTTCCTAGTGGCACACCATCCTAAGTCAATGTTGGCAATTTGTCTTCACCTAACCCGTAGAATTTCTTGTGTTATCTAGTGCACGATTAGGTGGAATCATGACTTTTATTGGCTTAGAAAATAGCCTTTTCTCCACACACACACTTGAAAAGCACTCAAAAACACAGAAAAAGAAAAAAATCAAGAAAATTGTCCTTTAAGTAAAAATCACACTTGAAGTTGACGAAGAAATTCTCTTGTGTTGAGTTCACTCCTTCGGGCTGAAGAAGTGCACATTACTTCATGCTTATTAATAGAGCCCTCCCTGAGCACATTCCTTCATGTTGAAGACATACACCCTAATTGAATGCATGCATGAGTTTCGTTGTTGGATGTGGGAGCACTCCTAAAAATTAGGATCTCACTTAACTTCCTTCAACCAATCCATTTACTTGTCAACAAGTGGAAATCATACATGAATTTTTTTTTCATATACTCTATTTTAAATTAATTCAGCTAATCATTCATTTTCATAATCATTCTCATATTGGATGGTGCACATCTATGCATCAAGAAACTCTTCTTCTTCGACTTGTGTTAGAGTTAGTTTTTGCATGTTAAATCTATTGATTGCATTTCATGATTTCAGTATTTATCTTGTTTTTCTTGTTTTCGATTCTATTTTTTTGGTTTATTTACTAGTATTTCTCTTCTCTTGTTTATAAAAGTGTTAATTTGTTGTCACATGTGGAAACTCATCATGTTCCATGTCTCTTCACATTCTAACCATGACTGCGACAACATCCATAAAATATTGTAGGTCCTTCTTCTTCTCATTTCTATGATGAAATCTTCATGTTAGACTTGTCCTAGAGCTTTCCTTTGGTAGAGTGCACTTTTGGAACCTGAAACCCGATAAACTCTAAGAACTTCACCCAGAAAATAAATTTTACCTCTTGATTGCACTCCTTCATCACGAATAATTACACCCTACATAACCTTCAGCACGTGAGTGCACCCTGAAGGGCTAAAGGCGTAAAGATTTGTCCCTTTATATCTTCGGAGTGTGCTAGTGCACCCTAGCTGTCTCTTTTAGTGGAATGAGCACACCATGAATGCTTGAAGTCCTAGAACCTCACTCCTTCATCCCTTTGAAGTGCACCCTTACATCCTTGATGGATTTCCTTCTCTTGCTTGGGCGCGTGAGTGCACTACAAAGCCCCGAATTACCCTTGACCCCCCTTCATGATTTAAAAGTGCACCCTACTTCTTTGCATGTATATTTTTTCCCATGCATGTACCAATATGTTGTCATTGGTAGATTTACATTATAAGTTATATCTAATTCATCTTTGAGTATAATTTGCTAAGACATTATTGAATATTTATTTTCATAAAGCTAATCTTGTCATCATGAGTGTTCTTCTAGAAATAGGTGTTCGAGCTACAAGTATTTTCACCCTTTCATGACCCATTGGAGTCATGCCTTTACCTACATGCAAAGTGGTATCCAAAGAATATTTAGAGGCAAGCATTGAGGAATAAGTTGAAGTGACAAATTATACCATTCCCATATATGCAGGTACACAATGCTTCATTGATAGTTCAATTAATGTCACATGAGGCCACATAAAAGACACATTCATGCATAAAAACTGTGTTGAGAACTTGGAATACTTGCAAGCATGCATCAATATTAAGAGGTCCAGGATGCACACGATTAGATGCAGGTTCTCGATCATCCCTTATGTATAAGTTATTGAGTGGATTATCACACACATGGATGACTCTCAACTTTGTTTCATAATGAAATTCATGGTGAAATCGCCACCTATTATGTACAAGACATGCAAATCACTTACCATAAGATGCTTGGGCCCACAAAATATGCAAATAATGAATTTTCCACTAGATGGGACAACCTAAACACAAGTGAAATCATCAAATATTGGTGTCAAGAGCCTTCCAAGTTTTTTCACTGCCCATCTGCAGTTTATCCGACCAAGATTCTCAGAGATGTATAACAATATCTGATTTCCATGTGTTTTCAGTTCCATGGGTGCAAGAACGCTGAGGTGTTTGAAGAAAACTGGATATATATGCTCAATATGGTAGTAACCCATGGTAAAGTTTTCAATTGGGAAGATATATTGTGATTTGAGTTGTAGTGTCATGTGGAGCATGTGAAAGTGTAAGAGTCCTGGTTAAAAATACATGTAAAAAAAATATAAGACCATGGTCATGGGACATGTATTCTAAGATGAATGGTGGGAAAAAAAATCCTAGTGGGTGTTCATTTCGGTTTATTATGGCTAAGGAAATTGGAAAAATGCACTTTGAAAGGCATTGGAAATACATGAGGCATTAATTGGAATTTTATTTAGGAAAATAATAGAAATTAGGATAAAAGGAAGGTGAAAGGCCATAGGTTGCATGTGAGGAGTAAATTGAAGGAAAATAATGGGAAATGAAGAAAATAGAGGCCTCATTGATCAAAATTATTCTGAAGATTAGTTCATAGACTTTTTTTAGTTTCATTTTGGAGCTCTCATTCTATTTTCTCTCTCTCATACTCTTTGATACTTGGAGTTTTCTTGCAGCACACTTGCAGGATCATGGCACACTTGGAATTTATAGAAAGAAGGAAAATGAAAAGCAAGAAAATACAAGTGGACATAGATATCAGCAAATATAATGGGTTTTTATTGCAGGTACCGAGTTTCATGTATGATTTCCTTACTAGTTTTGTCATGCATTAATTAATCATGTGGTTATTTCTTTAAGGTCGATGATTGGCATGGAGGATTTCCTAGATTCACAGTGGTTTTACCTAGCCTTTTCATTTCCTTTAAGACATGTTGTTTTGGTTTTTTTTTTTTTTTTTGGTTGGTTTTCTTGTGCCTTTGGTTGTGGGTTGAGTTATTAGTTCCTAGAATCCTTGTTTGGAAAACGCTTCGGAAGCCTGTAACAACTTGGGTTGATTTACTAGTACGGGAAGCCTTGGTTGGAAAAATTCTCTATAATCCCTTGTTGCGCTGAGTTAACAATCTTGGAAGCCCTAGTTAAAAAAATTATTTGTAAGTCCAGCAAAAACTCTGGGTTGAGATACCATAGACAACTTGGATAGAGACCAATCTGGTGATGGTTAATGATGTCATACCATGAGGTGGAATCAATAGTTGAGGGTTGAGGTGGGTTGGCCTATGGATAGAAGCCTTGGTTTGGTTTTGATTATTTTTTCTATGAGATCCCACATTCATGCTTGGAATATGGCACGGGGGTGATTGGTTGAAATAATAATTTGATCTGCTTCATCTATGGTCAGGTTGTTCGTGGAAGTTCCATACCAAGTCGTCCTTGAAATAATCAATAAGAGCTCTTTCCCCTTGGTATTTTATGGGTAAATATACTGGTTTATATGTGGCTTACATGGTTGTTATATCCTTGATATCTCTGTTTGTTATATGTTGGTTATGACTGAGTTTTATGAAAATGATAATGTATGGATCTCATCATGTTTTATTTAATCACTGAATGTTCAATGAATATATGGATTAATAAATGGAAAATTTGAAATGTAGTTATTTTGATGATTCATAAATTTTTCTTAGCGATTCTCAGATAAGTGTGAGACCCCTACGCTCATATTTGTTGTTTAAAATTGTAGAATGTATATTTTTAACATGTTTGAAGAAATGTATGCCATGGCTAGTAGGGGTGCAGTCAATTCCTTATTGAATTATTTGTATATGCATCATTGTTTCAATGTTACTTTTAATTTATGGAATTTTCATAGATTTCTGGGCAGTGGCCTGAGTCCTAGCCCTAAAATTTTCGCACAGAATCTAGAGTCGCTGACACATAAATACTTGCTAAAGTCTGAAGTCATAAGTGTGCCTTGTTGTGGGAGCGACTAGAGGGTCCCAGTCACATGCACAGCCATGTAAAGGGAGTGAATGAGGCTTTAATGTATTAAAATTCTAGTTGGTCTCATATTCTGGCCACTTGGATGGGTTGGATGGCTCCTGGGGGTTTTATTGCATGTGTAGAAGTTCAGGTTGGATGTGCTATGTTGGTTCCACTTCCTTAACTGATATAGGGATTTGAACCATATCATAGTAATTATCTGTCACATGTTTACCCCAATTGTCCAGTTACTTGGGTAGGTGTGGGAGGAGGGTGTTAAAAAGTGGTACCAAAGCATGGTTCCATTCTCCTTGGGTGATGTCTCGCTTCCGTTCTCCATGGATGAATGTGTTGTCATGTGTACATCTTGGTTGCATGTATACTTAAGCCTTGGGGTCTATGTACTTTTTTTGTGTGCATGAAGGTGGTAATTTCTTCCATTTTTTCATCATGTGAAACTTAATGATGTTGTTGTTGGGAGGTGTTATTCATGAATGTATATCGGTTATACATTTTTTATGCATGTCAATGTCTATAGGTCGTTGTGCATGCATTATTATGGTTATGGTTATGCATGCATAATAGGTTAGACATGGATTGTGAGGTCATTGTATGTAGTTGTGTCATCATGATTTTTTTGTTGTGCTATGATGATAATGTGTTGGCTAAGATAGAGTATGAGATGTAGAATATTACAGCAAGGTTGCGACACTAGACTTTGGGATAAGAGTAGATCGTCATACAGGTATTGGATATTTGGCATGCAAGTATGTTATTTATTGTATTTTTATATGAATTAAGGATACTTATATACTTATCATTGTATTTGTGTTGTGGTTACATGAATGGTAGATGTTAGTTAAGTGTAGTCATATGCACGTGCGTTAGATAATCATGTAGGATAGTTAATTGTTGTCATATGCATTGTTATTGATGTTATATGTTAGTTAACATGATTATTATGCTATATGTTAACTTTTTTTTGTTATATGTTAGTTAATTTGATGATTAGGGTTATTGCATTTAAGATCTTAAATTCATATGTATCATTTTAATATATATTGATTGTGCATATGTGATTTCTATGCATGAATGACAATTGTTTATGAGCTTATGAGGGGAACATGTTAGCTAGTCACTGTTATGGATATCATGAACTTATTTATGTTTGAGTTTATGTGTTGTGAATTTATATCATGCTAAGGCTAGATTTATTGTGCAGACAAGATAACCTATCCTAAGATACATCAAGGTATGAGTTTGATTATGTTATCTATTTGGTGTTTGAATGTTTGACTATGTTTTTTATTTGGTGTTTGAGTGTTTGTTATATATTATGCCATCTACCTCTTGTCTGAATATTTTATTTACTTCATGATATGAGTATTTTTCTATGATATAGCGTGGAGGAATGATTTTTCTTTCTAATGGTTGTAATAACACAATATCTGCTAAGATAACTGATATGTACTTGAGCATAAGTAGGTGATAGTTGTAGCATTATTTATCATGACTAAAGAATGTGATTTAATTATCAGCTATGACATGGCTATTATACTTTGTAAAGGTTGGTTTCAAATTGGAAAGTATGTTGTCTTGATGTTTGGAACATGTGGCTGACATGTGTGTTTACTTCCAAGGCAATGTTTTTGGCACAAAAAGGTAAGATAAATGGTATAATGTTATATTTATTTATGCGTTGACCATTATGTGCTTATGGAAGTATGATGTAGGGGATTGCATGGAAAGAAATTTCCTTGAAATATTGAAGGAGGCTTGGGTTGAGCTTACACTTGGAAGAACTGGGAACCATGGGGATTAAGTCATTTTGTTTGTTTCCAATATTGTTCTTTTTCTCTTTTGTGATTTGCTACACTTGATTTGTGGCTTTATCTAATTCTGGTGGAAGGACATGCCAATTTGTATGTGGTTTTTTATTGTTATTGGTTTTCATGGTGGTTTTTTCTTGTTTTTTCTTTCTCTTGCCTTTTATGTTTTTGGGTTTTGGGAATTGTTTGGGAAAGAGGAAAGTTGATGGAGGTTGAGGAGAGTTGTGTGGTACCCAATAGGTAATGTAAGGCCCAAATGAAGCTTGGTGCATGATTAAGGGAAGTTGAAGGAAATAATATGACATTTAGTTGGACTGGTGGGTGTTGAGTGATATAAGGTGCTTTTAAAACTCCTAATTACCTCACATTAATCATCAATCCAGGAAAGTGCTTTTGTTTCAAGAGTCTACACAGTATGTGGCTGATATTAATGCAAAGAATACTATTTCCTAAATTGTAGTACAGATCTTAATCACAACTATGAAATAGAAGCATCTAGTAAACTCCAATCGCAATCAGTAAAGGAAATATCACAATGCAATCTTCTATGGAATTCAAATCTTACAACAATCGAAGAATGGCATCATCAACTCGGATCACAGTAATAATTACTGACTCCTAATTAGTTGATTCAATTCTAAATTATATTAACTTTCTGCAAAGCAATTAAGACAGAGACAATATCACTTCCGAGAATCTAATAGCGATAATCAAACTCTTACAGATGATCTAAGAAATGCAATATTTTGTCTCAAATAACTCACGTTGGAATGAACAAGATTAAGATCAAATGATAACGAAATAAATCATAAACAGAACACATAATATATCAATACAGAAAACAACTAATGAAATGAACTCATGATAACCGAAATTTATCAAATCAATCATGCTCTGCAAGAATCAGAAATATAACATATGGAAGCAGTTAATGGTACCAGGGGCTGGGCCCTTAGCCACCCGCAGGCACTACTAAGCTACTTCAGATAATGCGAATGAAAACAACAACTTCAATTATTCATCAAAATTGAGTAGCATTACAATGTAATTGTGCTCTCCAATGACGCAGTCTGTAATTAAGTTTACAAGTTGCAAAATAACAATGACTCCCAATTCCCCTTTCTTCCTACAATCGTTTTCTTTTATAATCAGAAAGGGTAAAGGGTAAATAGTAAATGCAATCCCTCAGGATCTCCCGATCCTGAGGGATTCACACTAATTTCTATCTTTAAGACATATTCTTCTATTTAGCGCTGATCCCCCTGATTCGTTCTTAGCCTTGTCTACAACCAACTCATTCCTTTCTTTGATTTTCGGATTTGGTTGTGCCAAGAGCAGGGAACATCAATCATTCCTTGTCCACTTTCCTGCATGAATAAGGGTAAACTTTACTTAAATCGAAACTACAATCATTCCTCATTTCTTACCATAATTCCTTAATAGATTAGCGCATTAAGACATGAAAAAGATAAGAATTAAGGATAACAAGGATGAAATTAATAGCAAATACATACCCATTTCGCAACCCAACATACTCCCCTACTTACTCTGTTTCATGTCCTCATGAAAATAAGAAATTCTGATGGAGTGTAGTTAAAGAGTGTAATATTCCCAATTAGCCTTGCTAATTGGAATATTTCATTTTTGTTTAATTTTGCCGCTTTAGTTAGAAATAATAAATAAAGTGAGAAATAAGAGGGGTCACCTCACTTTAGTCACCTCACTTTATAAAATAAAGTGTTTTCCTAGTTGATTAACGTTATAACTTAAAGAGGGGGCCTTGGGGGTCCACACGTATAAGAGGGGAGGCCTCACGCTGACCCAAGAGTAACTGCAAGGTGAAGGACGCAGTTAAGTTTTGGAGGGAGTTTAGCATTATAAAAGGAGGGGTTTCCACTTCATTTGGATCATGCATATTTTGATATTGATATTGAGAGCTAGACTTTTGTCTGCTTCAGCACGCCGGTTGTTTAGTCGGTCTGCAGCACTGTTTAGTGCACGAGTGTCTCCGGTCGGAGATCTCACCCTTAGCCTCGGGGGACTTCGAGTGCATGCCCTGGTAAGGTTATTTCTGGTTTCACCCTTAGCTTCGGGGGACTTCGAGTGCCCGCCCTAGTAAGGTTAATTTCTGAGTTCTATCTTTCAGTTTCAGTAGCAGTTTGAGGTGGAGAGTCGGAGAGGAAGAAGCCCTCTAGTGGCTGCGCAGATCTAGCAGGACAAACGCAGTTTCAGCAGCAGGAAGGACGCAGATCAGTTTGGAGTGAGGACGCTGTTACAGTAGGAAGAGGAAGGACGCAGATCTGAAGGCACAGTGATAGATCCAGCCTTGGAGATTGTAGATCTGAGCAGATATTTGCAGATCTGGTTCTGTAGGTTGCAGATCTGGAGGGGTAGCACTAGATCCGGCTTGGGAGATTGCAGATCTGAGGAGATATTGGCAGATCCAGCCTAGATCTGAAGAGATAACATCAGATCCAGCCTTTGAGGTTGCAGATCTGAGGAGATATTGGCAGATCTAGCATAGATCTGAAGAGCTAGCAGCAGATCTAGCCTTGTGGGACGCCGATCTGGAGAGATAGTAGCAGATCCAGCCTTGTATGACTCAGATCCAGCAGATCTGGGCAGAGAGGACGCAGATCCAGTCAGGGAGGACGCAGATCTGATGAGTAGGGTCTTTATGTGGGGTTCTGGCAGCATTTTTTCAGTGTTTTCAGCCTTGAGGAGTTGGTCATCTCATCTGGAGGATTTGTGGGTAGATCCAGCCCTTTTGCCAGCATATTTCTTGAGCTTCTGAGCTGTTCCTGAAGGCACAGCGTTTTTGTAGGAGGTGGGTTTCTGGGGGCGATTTTCGGAGGTGGTCCATTTGCTTCACGGTTTCTGGGTTTTGTCCGGAGCAGCGAGTATAGGTGATCTGTAGATTTTTAGCTCATTCCGGCAAGGGGATCAGCCCCTAGCTTCAGTTCACTCCAGCAGCAGCAGTTTACGGCAGTTTCTTCGAGCAGCTGGGATGCAGTTTCTGTAGTAGCCATTTCCTATTTTCTGAGAGGATTCTTCACTTGCCTTGAGCAATGATAGGTGCCCTCATTCTGATTTTCTTGTACTCCTCTCTATGTACTTTCAGATTAATAAAATGGCTCAGTTTTCTGGCATTCTATGTGTAATTGTTCCATGATCTGGTTCAGCATTGTATTTTCTATATCTGTCTGGCATATTTCTGTTTATTACTGGTTATTTCCCTTTGGGGATATTACAGTGGTATCAAAGCATAATTCTGACTCAGCCTGTGGTCTATGACATCAGAAAAAAAGATCATACAGAGCAATAGCAGTTGCAATAGCAGAAACGCAGTTGGAAAAAAGGCCAAAATAAAAAGGGTCAAATTTTGAAGTTTGGAATTAGGAAAAACGTTTTCTGGGTTTTTCTGGGTTTTGGACAAGGATCACCTTCCCAAATCCTTAGAATTTTCTGAGTAGTTTCCAATGGGTAAATCGGAGGTCAAAGTTAAGCAACGGTATGGTTTTGCAGCAGCCGTGCAGTTTCTGTGGAGCCTGTGAGGGAGACAGAGCAGCGGAATCCAATGGAGGACATGATTGTGAAGTTGGCTGAGAAGATGGATACATTCATGCAGGATGTAACCAAGAGATTTGCAGCCGTAGAGGACAGTCAGAGAGAACTCCCTAGGGGTTATCAGATCGTTCATCATAATGCCACTCGGCATATGGCATCGTGTACACCCACACGTCCCACTATGCCCACATTCTTGCCAGAGGACCCAGGAATAGCAGTACAGCGAGAGGTAGAACCAGCTCGGATGGCTGACCTTCTTGCACAGTATCAGGCCTTAGGACAGGCATTCATGGATGCTCTCCCCTTCGAGGAATATATCCTGATCTGTTATGGCATTAGACTCCATGATCAACACCAGGGGCACCGGCATCATCATGGTGGAGACTACCACCGCACAGCTAGTAGAGATTATGTTCAGCTCCAGCGTAATAATAGACCTCACAACTCTCACAGAGGGAACCAGCACTCACATGATAGGGGCTTACAGCGCATAGTGGACAAGTTGGATACCTCTTTCCAGCTTGACCGAGTATCGGAGAGGGAAACCATTAAAGTGGTTACCTCGCACTTGGAGGATGAGGGAACACAGGATTGCAGGGAGTTCGAGGATACACCTAGTGAGACACAGGACTCACCATCATTAGAGACTTCCTTGACCGTGCCGATTGATATCGTAGTGGAGGAGATAGAGCCTACCCCGGTAGAGCCATCCATTGAGGTGATGACTGGAGCCGTGTCCGAGTCTTCGGATGGTAGCAGCACACAACAGATGGGTGAGGTGTTCGTGAGATATATCCACTATCGGAGATGAGGCACCAGGAGATACGGGTAGATATTGGATGATGACATGTATTAGCCGGTATCACCTGGCCGCACTACCTTCGAGTTTTGAGGGAGTAGGGCTGCTACGCACAGAGACCATTTCCACAGCATCAGAGCCGCAGGGTATGAGAGTGGACTTCAGGGCTCACTTACGACCAAGTTGGTCCCATTGGGGAACAAATTGATTCCCCGATGGGACGACTCCGAGGCATTAAAAGATCGCATCATTCCCCTTCAGGTATGCATGGATGGGACTGGCGGTGCTGTTGAGTCATCTCCTCCCGTTGGAGAGAGAGAGGCAGAGCCACCTAGTCAGATCTCATATGTTGACTTGGATAGCGGTATGAGACGATCAGAGTTGTACAGGGTACAGCATCCATATGTTGAGATTGGATGGAGAGAGATTTTGAGTTGGTACTCGGTGGAGCGGGCTATGGAACACAATGATTTGGTTCCCTTCTCACAAGAGCAGATAGAAGATGGAGGACATCTTCGGATGGATAACATCTCTCATGCTTGTGTTGGACATCCCTTGAGCCATACACATCATGATGGGAGGTTTTTTCCTACCACCTGTTTGATTCTTGATAGGGTCTCATTGATCCTTGAGAAGTTTATATTCCAAAATCCCATGAAGTGCAAAATCAGAAATTTGATTTGGGAGGATGGTAGTACCGGGATGAGGAGAAGGAGGCATCCACAAGTGATTGAGTGGATGGGGATGATGAGCAAGGAGATAGGAGGCTACTTGCAGATCTATGACACCAGGCAGCAGGAGGCTTGGCTGCGCTGGTTACTCTTGAAAGAGTTTGGCCATCACTTGGCAAACACTCTTCCTACGAGTAGGAGGATGGGGAAAAGATGGATGGATACTTGCATCATTGAGCAGCATAGAGTATGGATGCATGGTGTTGATGTGTTACTCATATCATTCATTGTGTCTTCATCACATGAGTTGTTTGATGGAGGTATGGAGAGGCAAAACAATGTCTTGTTGCTTGGTTTGTTCCTAGGAGAGCAAGGGAAGATTTGCTCTCACACTTTGTATGATGTTGCAGGAAGAGGGGATGGCACTATCTCCTCGGTCTTTGATGATGACTGGGAAGCACTTCCATCTTGGAAGGTATTCCATATTTATTGCAGCATTATTAGAGGAACCTTTGACAAGGAGCATGTCAAAAAACAGAGTCTTGTATTGACAAGAGCTTATTTGCATGAGCTCACAGCGTTGTCACCTTGGAGCAGAACATTATGGATGAAGTGTGCGCAGCAGAGATATGGTGGATCTATAACCCATAGGTCCCAGGATCACTTCATATTTGTTGCACAAAGAGGAGGTAATGGTGATAGAGACATCTATGGCATATTCTTCTTGACTTGGGTTTCCAATCATGAGGAGGATTATCTTCTTGCAGCACATGGTTCATTCTTCTTCATAGCATGCCAAAACATTATGGAGGACTCATTTATGGGTCCGTCTACCATCTTACTTCCAGCATATGATCAGATTTGTATGGGAGGCTTGATTATGAGGGAGACACATGAGCTGGATGTGTCCGTGAGTGGGAAAAATTCTCACGAATTCTGCACTACATGTTCTAATAGGAGCATGGGAGGAGGCATGGCCACCACTACTATATATGCGTTCTCTTTTGATGGGGGCCATGAGATTGATATTCATCCATTGTACAGCCATGGGCAAGTGTTTGGACCTATGTTGTTGACATATTCAGTCATTTACTACCCATTAGTAGATGTGAGGGATCTTGTACATTGCTTGCCATGTGATTTTCTAAGGTTGCAGTGGATGAGACTGCATTGTATCCTTGTGAGATATTGTTTGCACTATGTATCCTCATGTAGAACCTTCAGCAAACATCTCATTAGGGTGATCCATGATGACCATGTCATATTCTTCAGGGATGGTTTATTTTGGGCCAGTTTGTTCTTCATTGATGGAGGAACCTTCTATGGTGGATTGTCTTTCACTTTGCCATTGGAGGGCAATGATTTGGCAGCCCAGGATCAGCATAGACTCTACACTTTCCATGAGTGGAGAGAAGGACAACATGGGGTAAGCTATGATGCTTGCCAAGTTCATATTCTCAGCCCACCTCCATTACCAGAGCTTGAGGTGGGAGGAGATTTTCAGGAGTTGCCTTGTTGGGAGGTGGCTCATTTTGGTTGGATGATTGCTTGGGGATGGAGGATCCACATGAGAGAGATGTTCCTCACTTCATGCCTTGAGTGGAGAGAGATGATGAGCTGGTACACAGTCGAGGGGACAACTTACACATTCATAGATGCAGAGCAGCAGCAGTCATGGTATGTAGTCATAGCCAGAGGCAGTGAGCAGTCCGAGTCATGGGACTTGTGCGATTATTGGCTACAGTGGCGATGGGATCCGGGAGGACTATTGAGTGGCTGGTACCATGAGAGGCCAGTTTGGGATCCTGGCATTGAGATATCCCTTCATATCAGGGTGATGCAGGAGACAGAGAGGTTTCAGTGGGACCTAGGCACATTTTGCAGGAAGAGACGGCGGGGAGCATCGCCCAGAGAGTAGGCTCGTTCAAGCATTGCTTGAGAACAAGCAATTTTTGCCGCATGAGGATGCCACTTGGGAGAGCGAGCGCACTTTACAAGATCTCACTGCGCGCTGCTTGGGAGGTGCCAACCAAGCTCGGGAGATCAGGATATTCAACGAGCCTTGCTAATTGGAATATTTCATTTGTGTTTAATTTTGCCGCTTCAGTTAGAAATAATAAATAAAGTGAGAAATAAGAGGGGTCACCTCACTTTAGTCACCTCACTTTATAAAATAAAGTGTTTTCCTAGTTGAGTAACGTTATAACTTAAAGAGGGGGCCTTGGGGGTCCACATGAGTATGATGGGGGAGGCATCAGGCTGACCCAAGGTAAACTGCGCAGGTCAAGGGAGAGTAAGGACGCAGTTGAGTTTTGGAGGGAGTTTGGCATTATAAAAGGAGAGGTTCTCACCTCATTTGGATCATGCATATTTTGATATTGATATTGAGAGCTAGACTTTTGTCTGCTTCAGCACGCCGGTTGTTTAGTCGGTCTGCAGCACTGTTTAGTGCACGAGTGTCTCCGGTCGGAGATCTCACCCTTAGCCTCTGGGGACTTCGAGTGCCGGCCCTGGTAAGGTTTTCTGGTTTCACCCTTAGCTTCTGGGGACTTAAGGAATCTACAGTAAGGCGACCGAGTTCTAATTTCCTCGTAACCTAGCAGACAAGCCCTGAGAGGAAGAAGCCCTCTAGTGGTTGCGCAGATCTAGCAGGAAAAACGCAGTTTCAGCAGCAGGAAGGACGCAGATCAGTTTGGAGTGAGGACGCTGTTCCAGTAGGAAGAGGAAGGACGCAGATCTGAAGGCACAGTGATAGATCCAGCCTTGGAGATTGTAGATCTAAGCAGATATTTGCAGATCTGGTTCTGTAGGTTGCAGATCTGGAGGGGTAGCACTAGATCCAGCTTGGGAGATTGCAGACCGAGTGAGAGAGACAGAACTGTGCCTTCAGATCCGAAGAGATAACACTTCAGATTCAGTTTCTTTGAGGCTGCAGGACCGATAGAGATATTAAGTAGCATCTAGCATAGATCCCAAGAGCTACAGATCTAGCTCTCGTGACGTGCAGACCGAGAGATAGTAGCAATCAGCCTTGTATGACTTATATCCAATAGATCTGGCAGAGAGGGGACGCGGATCCAAACGCTGGGGAGGACGCAGACTGATGAGTTGGGTCTTTATGTGGGCTCGCAACACACGTTGTTTTCAGCTCGAGGAGTTACCATCTATCTGGAGGATTTGTGGGTAGATCCAGCCCTTTGCCAGCATATTTCTTGAGCTTCTGAGCTGTTCCTGAAGGCACAGCGTTTTTGTAGGAGGAGGGTTTCTGGGGGCGATTTTCGGAGGTGGTCCATTTGCTTCACGGTTTCTGGGTTTTGTCCGGAGCAGCGAGTATAGGTGATCCGTAGATTTTTAGCTCATTCCGGCAAGGGGATCAGCCCCTAGCTTCAGTTCACTCCAGCAGCAGCAGTTTACGGCAGTTTCTTCCAGCAGCTGGGATGCAGTTTCTGTAGTAGCCATTTCCTATTTTCCGAGAGGATTCTTCACTTGCCTTGAGCAAGGATAGGTGCCCTCATTCTGATTTTCTTGTACTCCTCTCTATGTACTTTCAGATTAATAAAATGGCTCAGTTTTCTGGCATTCTATGTGTAATTGTTCCATGATCTGGTTCAGCATTGTATTTTCTATATCTGTCTGGCATATTTCTGTTTATTACTGGTTATTTCCCTTTGGGGATATTACAAAGAGTAGGTTGGAGAAGGGGCGTCAAAATTGGTCTGAAACCATGATGTTGAGCTAACAGTGCAAAAGCGGTCCTTTCCTCTCCTTCAAGAAATTCATAGGTGGCCCGGTAACCTTCGAGAGGATACCAAATGATAGGACTACGAAACCGACAGCCTAACCAATAAGGTCCCTCTCTTAAAATGAGGTTGCTATAGGTGATAAAAATGGGCTGCAGCAGAGATCGCCCACCTAAGCTTGAATGCAATCATAGAAGTTTCTTGAATGGATTGAAAATATCACACTCCATTTTGTACAATCCCTTTATGAATAGGCCCTAAGACCTGAATTACCCCTTCCCGTTTCATCAAACTCTTTTGGTTGGCAAGCATTTGCAAGGGATGCTTGGGTTCACTTCCTACCATAAGATCCAACCCATGCTCTTGTTTTTGGAAGGCATTATGAGCTTTGAACCATTTAATTTGATCAGCCGAAAATGAGATAAAAGCCTGGAACTAAATGTCTCCCACGAAAGAGTTAGGGTTCTTTTCCACTTCATCTGCTAATACAAGATTATGCAGGTAAAATTCGCACAACAATCTTTGAACCTTTACACCATACAATTTGCAACAACGTATAAAATCTTCAACTGTGTTTAATTCAATTGGTTTCCTGGCTCTCACAGCTTTAATTTTCAACAACAACTATCGTTCTAATAGAAACAAGGCGTAATTAGTAGTGGGAGCCCTGCATGCCAAAACATCTGTATATAATGAGCAGATAGTATCTGTGCGAGCTAGGACGTTATTCAATCTGAGCTCGATTTTCTCTATTTTCTCTTCTGCCTTTTTGTATTTGTCGAAGGTCTCGTTCTCTGTCTCATTCATTTCCCAAAGCTTCTTCTGCAGTTCTTGATACTTTTGCTAGGGAACAGCTTCTTGTTCAAGTCATTCTAGCGCGAGCCGGTTGTGCTAATTATTCCTGGAGATTCAGAATAGTGGGGTCGTTGTGTGTCATGGTGTCTTTAGCTTGTGTGCTTATCTGAGTCTCTTTATCATGAGAGGCCCATGCCTTTGTCTGAGTATCTATATATGTAAAAATTGCATGATGTTCTTTTTTAATGACGACTGGTTGAATGGGTATGGGCTCGGTTTGAGTCCCTATATTCTTCTCTTCATATGATTTTGTTTTCACAACAGTGTTTGTTGTCTCTAGGTTTTTGTCCAGAACCTTTCCTGCTGTGATTTCCTTTATTTTTCTTCGAAGCCTTTTTACTATTTTATGCAGCTTATGGTGTTCTTTCCTAAGCTTTTTCAATTTGGCTCTATAGTTTTTCGGAGGAGCCTCTATTTGGCTAACAGTCTCATTAATATTTTCTGCCTCTAGAGAGCCTAGCTGCTCCTCTTGGATCTGTCCTAATAGAACCGTGTCTCTGGATTGAGTATTAGCTTCCAGAATCATTTCTCTCTCTACTTCTTCTCCTTGGCCTATGTTTTCTGTGCTTAGGCCCACCTGGCTATTTTCCACTGGAAGCATGTCCCCATATTTGTGCTCTTCTTCCCGAATGGTTTCTACATCGGCTTCTGCTTCATGGCTTGCACCTCTCAAGGGAGATGGACATTCGGTGTTTCCAGCATTCTCGAGAGTTTGGATTGCTTCTTCATCAAAATTGAGTGGGATTTCGGGCTGCATATAATTACTCATATTGGCTAGGACCTGGGCAAGGTCTAAATCATGCAACAAATCACCTTGGGGGCCCATGCTTGGTGTTGAGGGGATTTCTGATTCATTTATTTGTTCATCTGAATTCTCTGATTCTTCCTCATGGTTTGATTCAAGAATACCCTAGACTTTTGATTCTGGCTGCAAGCATTGTTCTCTCACCAGGCTAGATAATTTTATCATTTGACTGGTATTTCCTTGAGTTTTTTCAACCACTCCTGCTCCTGACCTCAACCTTGCAGACCGTCGACACTTTTGAGGGATAATATAGTCTTCAGAATTTTTGGCCATTCCTGTCCTCGACCTCAGCCTTGCGAACTGTCTACACTCTTGAGGTATGTCCCTTGAAAGGGGATTCCTTTTCCTTTTTTGAACCTGGTTAGGTGCAGGCGGGGCTAAACCTCCTTTCGGAACTGAAATTAAATCATCCCAACTTGATTTCTGCTGGGCAAGGTTATGGCTGACTACTAGCCTGATCAAACGGTGGTGGCTTACCACTGATTCTACATGTTGGCATTGTCTTAGCCTCTCGACAATGTTATTCAATAAATATTTCAATAATGTAGGTAAATTAACAGAACATTTTTGTTTTAGAACTGCTAAAAGTTTCAGTTGTCGAGGCCTTACCACATATTTTCGCCCGTCACATGTAATGTAGTTCTGCACATTTTTTTATAATTATGCCCATGGTTCTCCAAGAGAGGATGACCGAACTCCCTTTCCCTTTTTGACCAGCTCTTGTCCTTCGTCTTTGAAAACTTCAATAACATCCTGCAGCTTCAACCGCTTGCTAGACCACACAGGTCCCTTTGCTGGTAACCTGCATGCTTCTGCTATCACTTCGTCTGATACAGTGATTTTCCTTCCCCTTACCACAGAATGTTCATTCTCTAAATTCCGTAAGAATTCGATGGAAATTTCTTCGCTGGGTGGTTGAAATCTTGTAAAGAACGTTACCCACCCAACCTGAGCTAAGATTTCCCTGGCTGCATCAGAAACAGCCAAAATCAATGGTTATCTACATACTACTCTTCCTCCCATAGTGTTGTAACTCTGCAAACGATAAGTGTAGCAGCAAAAATACAACAACGCACAGAACCGAGTAATGGAACAGCAAATGGTTATGTGATGTTTTGTAAGTGTAAATATCATTATTGAGGCTGTTATCATACCTCATGCACTGCAATCATGGAATGTTGTATTATTTGATACCATCAAATGAGAGAACGACAACGCACTCATAAGTAGATTTGGGGTCCCTGCCTCCCTTCAAAATGATAGGTCGTCCTCGACTAAATGAAATGAAAAGGGTAAGGTGCTGGTGGCAAGGTACAAGAGTAATGGATTGTTAAGGCATGCACATTAATGACAAGATCATAAAGAGTATGGGCAGAGTGAGATCAAGGCTTGTACCGTGAATTATAAATAAATAATAATCTTCCGTGATGTGATATAATAAATAAAAAGGGAACATCAGAAAAAACACAAGAAATAATACTTTTAGTGCCATTATTCCACTTAAACCATTGTGATTGACTTTAAAAATATCCATGCATATAGGTTCAATGGGATATTAGGACCATAATGTCTCCATAGAAAATATTATAAGAAGAGGGTATTGTAATAATTATTGATGTAAAATAAATCTTCAATACCATTAGCAGAGCTTCTGCTACCCGTAGGTGTCCATAGCCTCGACAAAGTTGCTTTTTAACCTTTGAGAACTATGGTCCTCTATGTATAATTGGGGAAATGTCTTATGATGTTTCAAAGTAGAGACCAATGCGTTGGCTTGGTGACCAGCTGAACACATTTCCATTCACTGGGAAGTAGCGAGAGTGATAAGGCTAGCTCATGATGAGACCTTATGTTTCCAAGGAATTCATTTTGTTATGCATCCATTGGATCATATCCCTTGTGTGGTGGCCATAGTGGGAATGCCACTTCGCTTCTTCCTTATGATCATGGTAGGTTGGCTCGTGATGAGACCCCCTATCCTCCATCTATCGAAAATCATAAAATCATTAGTAAATATATATATATATATATATATTATCTCCTTTTATTTTGTATTGTTTTTATTTTTTAATCCCCATTTTATACATAGAGGGTGGCTCATCACTCCTTAAGAGTAGGGATGGAGGAAGAAGTTTGACATATCAATATAAAATAAAAATATACCCATAATATTATTAATAATATATAGAGAGAGTTATATAAGCAAGGGAGAAAAAACATGATATAGATAATCAATCAGTTTAATTTATAGTGGAAATGAAGACAGTAAAGTGAGATAGATAATTGTGTCTTTTTCTTTTTATGGATCATCACAAAGCAATATTGTTAAAGATGATAATATTCACGGTATTTTCATATTCCACTATACCTTCATACATATTGTACTTTTCATGTCATTAAAAGGAGTGTCCAAAGTGAAACTGGGGTGGTTTAGGGATTAATCTAGAAGAAATAGGATGTTCTTTCAAAAGTGCTATTCTTTGAAAGAAAATGGTAGAAGAAACATTCACACTGAAATGTTGTTCCTTAAAGGGAATAACAGCTATTCCCTATAAGGAACAACAAAGAAAGCTATACTCAAAATTTGCTATTCCATAGAGGGAACAACAGTTGTTCCTTGTAGGGAACAACAAAACAAAATTCACACAAAAAAAGAAATTCTATTCCTTAGAGGGAACAACAGTTGTTCCATGTAGGGAATAGAAGTTGTTCCTTGTAGGTTACAGCAAAGTGAAATACACACAAAAAATATTGTTCCTTATAGGGAACAACAGTTATTTCGTGTAGGGAACAACAAAGAAAAATTCACACAAAATTCACTATTCCTTATAGGGAACACTAGTTGTTCCCTGTAGGGGACAGCAAAATAAAATACACGCAAAAAATTTTGTTCCTTATAGGGAACAAAAGTTATTCCCTGTAGGGGACAGCAAATAAAATAGAGGAAAGAATCAAAACTAATAAGAAATCAAATCCAATAAAAAATATAAAGGAAACTTTATGTATAGGTTAAAAAAAAAAGTATATTCCTTCATTGAAGTGGTGTTGTGAAAGGATTTCCCTCCTCAGCAAGAATTTGTATTGTGGAATCTTCCCATATCTACTGGCAAAAGGATTGCCTTGTAAGCGGTTTGTGATAGAGGCGTACTCGATGTCCATTCGATTTAAAAGAGTGGCTAGACCCATCAATGGTGGTTAATGTAAGGGTGCCATTATCATGTACTTCTTGTATCTCATATGGGGCTAACCATCTAGTCTGGAGTTTTCCCGGGAAATCCTGGAGTCTAGAATCATATAAAAGTGCCCAATCACCTTTATTCTTGATGAGGGCATCATGCCATTTCACTCTTTGTTGTTGGATTAGTGCAGTATGCTAAAGAGATGATAGCCGAATCTCATCCAATTCATTTATTTGGTGTAATCTGTTCATCTGGGCTTCAGTTAAATCCAGTCCCACTTCCTAGGATGTCCTTAGCATTTTTATCTCAAATTCTATGGAAAAAATAGGTTCCTTACCAAATACCAGTTGATATGGGGAGTGTCCAGTTGTATTTCTCCAAGTTGTACAATATGCCCACAAGGCTTCCGGTAGTCGAGTAGCCCAATATCTTCTATGTGAGGATACCATCTTCATTAGGATAGCTTCAATTAATTTTTTGGTGCTTTCTACCTTCCCGTTTGCTTGCGGGTGATATGGAGAGGTAACCCTGTGAATAACATGATGATTTTTTAGTGTGGCAGCAATCTTGTGGACCACAAATTGTGGCCCTCCATCAGTGATTACTTCTCTGGGTAATCCATACCGTACAAAGATTTCGAAAAGAAAATGTATCACAGTTTCTTCTGTGGCTCTCGGTAATGCTACCGCTTCCACCCATTTAGTTACATATTCTGTTGCAACCAGTATATATGATTTCTGGTTGGATGATGGGTTGATTGGCCCAACAAAATCTAGTGCCCAACGGTCAAAAGGTTCCATAAACAGTTGTGGATGCAGGGGCATCTCATCAGATTGGCCAGGGTGGCCCATTTTTTGGCAGCTATCGCAGACCTGAAAAAATTTCTTAGCATCTCTAAAGATCGTGGGCCAGTAGTAGACCATTTGTAAAATATTATGTCCAGTTCTGCGGTCTGCAAAATGTCCACCGCACGGTTCATCGTGGAAGGCTTTTAAGATGTCATAAATCTCATCCTCCCTGATACGCCTACGGATGTGAATATCAGCCCTTGTATGAAAAATATATCCTCCAATCCAGGAGAATCGAGTGCTGCATTGTACTATATATTTCTTTTCTCTGGGTGTCAGATGTTTCGATAGTTTCCCCATTGCTAAAAAATTTGCCACATCTGCATACCATGGTGTTTTAATGGCGACAACAAAGATGTGCTCATCTGGAAACTGATCTTCTACTTCTATTGCATTATCTGTTCTTAGCACTCGGGAGAGGAAATCAGCCACAAGGTTCTCCTTCCCTGGTCGATCCTTGATAGTTATGTCAAATTCCTGCAAAAAAAGCAACCAACATGTCACTCTTCCATTTGTAATATGTCTATTAGCTAAGTATTTAATAGCAGAGTGATCCGTATGCAAAATTACAGGGTATCCAGTTATATAGTGTCTAAATTTGTTAAGAGCATAAATAACAACTAAAAAATCCTTCTCTGTTACTGTGTAATTTAACTCAGTAGGGGCTAAGTTTTTGCTAATGTAATATATAGCATAGGGTTTCTTTTCTTCTTCTTGGCCAAGAACTGCCCAAATGGCTGTGTCGGATGCATCTGATGAAATCTAGAATGCTATATCCTAGTTTTGTCCTCGTAGAACTGGTGTTGTTGATACTAGCTGTTTCAAATATGTAAAGGCAAAATCACATTTGTCAGTCAATATGAAACCAGTGTTTCCTGTTAAGGCATATAATGGTGCAGCTATCTATGAAAAATTATTGATAAATCTACGATAATATCTAGCAAATCGCAGAAAACTACGTACCTCTGTTTGAGTGCAGGGAGTAGCTAGTAAAAGAATTACCTCTATATTTTCCGGATCTACCTAGATTCCAGCTACCGAAATGTAATGACCCAAAATCAGGCCTTCTGTCATCATCATATGGCACTTTTCGTGACTTAAACATAGGCTGGTAGAAATACACCGTTCGAGAAATTTTTCCAATGTCTATAATGCCTGTTCAAAGTCATCTCCATAGGGTGTGAAATCATCCATATATACTTCCAATCCTTCATTTATAAATTCTGAAAAAATACTGAGTATGGCTGTTTGGAATGTGGTAGGTGTGTTACATAATCCAAAAGGTAATACCCTGTAGGCAAATGTTCCCCATTGACAGGTAAAGGTGGTCTATCCTGGTCCTTAGGAGCAATCTGGATTTGATTGTATCCACTAAAGCCATCCAGGAAAGAGAAAAATTTCTTCCCTGCCAGTGTATCTAGGACCAGATCAATAAATGGAAGGGGAAAGTGGTCTTTTTGCATGGCTTTGTTTAGTTCTCTATAGTCAACGCATATTCTCCATTTCCCATTCTTTTTGGGAACCACAACTAATGGAGAAACCCACTTACTATCAGATATATGATAGATAAAATTGACATCTACTAGTTTCTGAAGTTCTTCTTTAAAAATGTCTTTTAAGTGAGGTTTTAATCTACGTTGGGGTTATCAAATGATTTTTGCATCCTTTTCAATGTAGATATGATGCATGCATAGCTGAGGATCAATCCCTTTCATGTCTGAGTAGTCCCAAGCAAAAGCTTCTTTGTTTTTCCTAAGAACTTGAGTATTCTTTTGATTCTGGTCATCACTTAGATTAATATTAATGTTTAGATTTTTCCCTCGCTTGATTTCGATAAGTTTTCTATTATAAACAGTGGTTGTTGGTATTGTTTGGTCATTGGTTTCTTTCAGGGGATCTTCTTTGATTTCATTGTCAAGGACTGGTTCAATCATGTGGCATTTGAAACTTGATGCTGTGGTAGGATGATTGATAAAAGTATTGATAACATCATTTTCAATTTCGTTTTTAAATTCAAGAGCATCTACCACAGTTAATGGTGAGTGAATGTTTTCCATGAAATATGATGCAGGTTGTTTCCTGGTTTTTATAATAGTCAGGCTTGGCTGAGCAGGAGGGTATAAAGCCAAATTTTTCACATCATTCCCCCTAGTTATAGTTATGTTCCTATTCGGCAGCTGATATAAGCATCAACAGTCGCTAGCCAAGGCCTTCCTAATATTAAATGGTGTCCATCTAGCTGGTTCCTATGACTAATAATCAAAAAATATATTGGATATTCCCAAGTGTCTACAGAGACCATCACATCTTGTAATGTTCCCTCTAGTCTGATAACTGATCGATCAACTAGTTCCAATAAGGTAGTTGTTGGTTCCAAGGTTGTGATGCCAATAATGTTGCAATTTTTAGTTGTGAGAATGTTAATGGCCGCTTTTAGGTCGAATAAATCATTGGGAAAATAACAACCATTTATTTGAACTATGAAAATGGGGTTTCCAGTATCTTCATATTTTATAGGGGTTTATTTGCCTAATAAAAAATCAGAGAAAGTTCCAACAACATGGACTGTAGGATTTATTTTTGTTTTCCTCAGAGGCTTCTTTATACATAATTCTTTGATAGTTTTTCCATATATCGGAATGTCCTGGATAGCCTGGAGGAGAGGGATTTCTATACAAATATTTTTCAATTCTCCCAGAAGATAAAAGTTAGGAGATTCAATTGGGCGTGGTATCAACAATCTTTCTGGGAATGGGGGTGAAATGGATATGATTCATTCAGGACTTTTTTTTCCGACTGTATCTTCCCCTTGTTTTATTTGTTGATCATCTATAGTGAGAGGCTCATTTATGTGAGGTTATTTAGGTTACAATTATTTATCCTTATCTAGAGTGATTATACATCTAGATCTCAACTTAAGTTAGTTACATTCTTTCACCTCATTTTCAGGGTCCATACCTTCAATGATCTATATTGACTGAACTGGTTTGTTATTTGGGTTTGGGTTGGGTTGAGCTGGGAATTGCAGTTGTATATTAGATTGAGGATTTTGCTGCAATGTATAAGGTGCTGCTAAAGTTGGTTGAGGTAGAGGGACTATTCCCATGGGCTAGTTTGTATCTCTTTGCCAATTGATTGCCAATTCTAATTTTGAGAAGTGGAATGGGACCATTGGGAAGAATAAGGGTTGTTCTGCCATAACTATGGTGGGTACCAGAAATTTGGCCAACTATTATTATTTGAATTTGACTGATTAGGCCAAGGTGGCATAAAAAATGCTTGTGGTTGTAAAAAGCATGGCTGATTTTTCCATGCTGCCCCTGAATGTTGTTGAAAATTATATTGAGAGAGAGGAAAAAATGAAGATGTATCAGTGGGCATACCTGTCTGGCGTGCTTTCCATTGACGACGTTGATTCAGCTGATACACTGGTTCCACTTCTTCTTCTGCTTCCTTGAAAAATGCTTTTAATCCTGGAAGTGATGGGCAGCTTTCCGTGGCGTGTTATTTAGTGCATATGGCGCATGTTCGTATTCCATCCAGAGGGCATTCTTTGTGCTTGTGCTTTTTTCTGCAACTAAGATAGAAAATATCCAAGCTCTGTTCTTCTATGGCTTGCTTATGCTTAGCTTGCATTACATCTAATTGTGTTGTCAGAGTCCCCAGAATATCAGTCTTGAAGTCCTCCAACAGATTGCCAATTTCTCTTCATGTAATGATTTCTCCTGAAGGTTTGCTGTCTCTGAGGTTTTCATCACGCCCAACTGGTATCAGCCTTGAACTGCCCCTGGAACACTTAATGTACAAATTCACAATATTGTTATAATTCTCTTGATAAATATCACCTTTGCCCATTATATCTAGTGTCTCTACCCATTGATCCTTCATGCCTTTGATCATTGTGGTTTTTAGAACATTATCAGGTAGATTTGTGTAAGGAGATCTTTGCATATTATATTGGAAATGTTCTACATATTCCTCCAAAGTCTCACTAGGATTGGCTACCATTTGAAAGATTTCATCTTTTAGTTCTCTAGTTCGGAAATAATCTTGGTATTTTTTAAGGAAAGATGTTTTCATTTGGTCCCAATCATTAACGGTGGCTCCATAAAGTCCCATGAACCAACGCAGAGCTACTCCCTTCAAATTATAGGGGAATAGTTTCAGTTTTTGGGGGTCAGTAGTGTAACCATAACCCCTACATAAGATGCCAAATTCGAAAAGGAATGCATTGGGATCTTCCGAAGTTAGCCCATGAAAGGTAGGAATGTTTTGTAATGAGATATCCTTCATGGAAGCATTAGCAGTCGTGTCAACAGTGGGATATTGCAATGTAGAAGTTTGGGCTTGCTAGTTTTCCTTCAGGGATCTCCGAAACTAGGGAGATTTTCTTAGAATGCCCACCAGAAGTTGGAAAATTTTTAACAACACTACCCTGATCTGGAATATTGGGTGTTCTTTGTTCAGTCACTATTTCAGGAGATCTAGGTTCTACTAATTTTATTTCAGGCTTACCTATTTCTCCTTATCCTTCATGGAGGTTGCAAGAGATTCCTTCTAGTGAAGGGTAGGCTTGTATGTTCTCCGCATCTTGAAAAATCAGATCGGTCCCTTCAGTTTTACTATGAATCTTAGCGTTAGCTACAGATGTTGATTTTGTAGTTTGAAGGAAGTCAATAGAACGTTTGACAGCAATGACTTGGGGTCCTACTGATGACTGAGACTTGGATTTTCTTAAGATTTCGTCGATAAAAGTTGATCGCCAAAGGGTCATTGGTCCCTTAGGTTTTTCAGGTTTAGAAGGAAGAATTTTGTCTTGATGATGTTTATTGGTCATTCACACAAAAATAAAAACATTCATTCCTATCATGAACTCTTATGCAATTCTGCTAGAAAGCGGGTGAATGAGCGAGCATGTTACTCATTCATTACGCAGGTTCTTACCTTTCGTTTTTAATACCCAATTATTTCCCATCAGAGAAAAAAAACATCAATTTACTCTTTGTAAATGGCTACACTCTCCCCCGCAACGGCGCCAAAATGTTGAGTGATAGAAGGTGCTTTTAAAACTCCTAATTATCTCACATTAATCATCAATCCAGGCAAGTCCTTTTGTTTCAATAGTGTACATAGTATGTGGCTGCTATTAATGCAAAGAGTAATATTTCCTAAATTGTAGTATAGATCTTAATCACAAGAATGAAATATAAGCATCTAATAAGCGCTAATCGCAATCCTTAAAATACATATCATAATGCAATCTGCTATGGAATTCAAATCTTACAACAATCGAAGAATGGCATCATTAGCTGGGAGCACAGTATCAATAACTCACTCCTACTTAGCTGATTCAATTCTAAATTATATTAAATTTCTGCAAAGAAATTAAGATAGAGACAATATCACTTCCTAGAATCTAATAGTGATAATTAAACTCTTACAAATTATTTAAGCAATGCAATATTATATCTCAAATAACTCACGCTGGAATGAACAAGATTCAAATCAAATGATAACGAAATAAATCATAAACAGAACGCATAATATATCAATACAGAAAACGGCTAATGAAATGAACTCACGATAACCAGAATTTATCAAATCAATCATGCTCTACAAGAATCAGAAATATAACATAGGGAAGTAGTTAACGCTACTAGGAGCCGGGCCCTTAGCCACCAGCAAGCACTCCTAAGCTACTTCAGATAATGCGAATGAAAAAAACAACTTCAATTATTCATCAAACTTGAGTAGTGTTACAATGTAATTGCGCTCTCCAATGACGTAGTCTGTAATTAATTTTACAATTTGCAAAATAACAGTGATTACCAATTCCCCTTTCTTCCTACAATCGTTTCCTTTTATAATAAAAATGAGTAGAGGGTAAATAGTAATTGAGATCCCTCGGGATCTCTCGATCCTAAGGGATTCGCAACCAGTTTCTATCTTTAGGACATCTTCTTCTATTCCGTGTTGATCCCCTTGATTTTTTCTTAGCCTTGTCTACAACCGAATCATTCCTTTCTTTGCTTGTTGGATTTGGCTGTGCCAACAGCAGGGAACAACAATCGTTCCTTGTCCACTTTCCTGCATGAAGAAGGATAAATGTTAGTTAAATCACAACTGCAATCATTCCTCATTTCTTACCATAATTCCTTAATAGATTAGTGCATTAAGACATGAAAAAGATAAGAATTAAGGATAACGAGGATGAACTTATTACCAAATACATACCCATTTCGCAACCCAACAGTGGGGTTCATTGGGATAAATGCATGATGGAAGAGAAGTCATGAGAGAGGTAATAAGGTAACACAAAGTAAATGGATTTGAGGCATTAGATGCCTTAGCTAAGTTGGAAATTGTGGTTCTCAATGTTGTGCATGTTGTGCACATATAAAGGAAGTTCTGTTAACCTTGACCTTACGATATTTGGTAAGTTTTTTGTGAATATGATTATTTTTATGTTTATATATGCATATATGTATGTATGTATATCATTGACTCGCAAGTTTTTTATGATTTCCTTTCGCTAGTTTTCATCTGCATAATATATATATATATATATATATATATATATATATATATATATATATATATATATATATGCGCTTTCCGACACAAGGTCATTAGGGATCGTGATTGTTGTATGATTATGTCTATATGTATATATGTATGTATGTATGTTGTTGCGTAATATACCCAAATTAGAAGTCAGCTAACTAGGATATTAATTTTGATTAATTTCAGCAAATCCTAATGTCGAGCATAAATAAATGATGGGACCCATAATCCACACTTAGGAAATAAAATCTCCCTAAAGTTACTTAGGAAAATATCAAATGACAGAATGGGTCCCATGAGAGCCTAGTGAGAGCGTGAGGGAAGGGGTAGTGTGGACAGTGTGGGACCACGACAACGCAATTGGGTGTGGATGTCGTTGCCAAGGAAGGACAATGCAGTTTTGTGGGGCCCAGCTGAGAGGAAGGCTCTCAAGAATAAAAGGGAGAAGACGCTCCTCATTTTCGCATTCTATTATGCATATATGATTTCTCTATTTCAACATTAAGCACATTTTTGTTGTTGAGCAAAGTTTGCAAGTGTTGTTCAGCACACTGATGTCTCTGTGCGGAGATCCCAACCTCAGCCCCAGGGGACTTCGAGTGCCTACTCAGGTGAGGAGTTCTATCCATTTATTTTCAGGTGGGAGCCACAACATCTTCAACCAAGGATTATGCACTTACTGGGACAACACAGTCTTGAGGAGAGATCACATAGTCCTTGGAGGAGGTAGTGTCAGGGGTGGAGATTTATCATGAGATTTAGCCCGTGATAGTGAGAAGGGATCAACCCTTAGTTATTCCTTAATTTTGGTAAATGAGGTGGCCACCATTTGTAGAGAAACGACCAACATATTCCACTAGAATAACATTACTCCTCAAGGGAGGTGACTTTCTGGGGTCATCCATTCCGGAATCCCTCTCTGTGATTTACTGGGTATTAGGAGGAGAGCTCATTCCCAAATTTTCATATTTTTCTGAGTAGGGGAACAGCCCCAAAGAGCCATTCCATCTTAGCAGTAGCAACAATTTAGTAGTATTAGCAGCATTTGGATATTACGCAATCCTTGACAGAGCAGCCATTCATTGAGCTTTTCTGAGAGTATTCCTGGCTTGCCTTGTGCATGCCAAGGTGCCATCATTCAGATCACCTTTGTACTGATTACTATCCTCCAGTTATATAATAAAATGGCTCAGTGTTTCTCCATATTAGCATTATTTGTATGGTGTCTCTCTATTTTCTATAGTTGCTTGTTTATGTTGTTGTGTATTACTGTTTATTTCTATTCGAAATAATATAGTGGTATCAGAGCTTCTTTCTTGGCTTAGCCATGGGGATATTTTTGTATGAACACAGAGGGTAGGAAGAATCTTACCCACCAAAGGTAGTAGAGGTGGAAAATATGGGGGAGTCAAAGAGAAAAGGGGAAGAAACATTTGGTAACATTTTTAAGGCCCTAAATGATTTAGCCAAAGGACAGAACGAAATGTTGGGACGACTGAAACAACAGAACAGGAATGAGAGCATCCATCAGGAATCCCTAGTGGGGAAGAATTCGAGGGTTTCACAACAATGTGACCACCCTTTACCAGCCACTCACCCACTAGCCTTCAGTAGGCTAACCAGGATCACGATGCCTAAATTTTTACCTCCAGTACCGAGTGAGAAAGGTAGGTCACATGATAATATAGTCATAGGAGATTATCTCCATGAATGGCAGTCCATGGGGGGAAAATTCAGAGCGGATTTGTCCTTCAAATATTACTGCTAGCTCAGGCAGGATGAAGAAGGAAGTAATAGTGGGGGGTATAGCATGTAGAGTTCAAAGTTGCAACGTACCATTGAGAGCACACATTTTCCCACGTATGATGGATCCACCGATTACACAGCTCGGGGTCGGGTGGAAAGGTTAGATACCTGTTTCCAGCTTGACTGAATAACGGAGGGTGAAGTCATCAAAATGGCTACCTCCCATGTGGAGGATGGGCACAAAGGATCATGGGGAGCATGTGGATACACCCAGTATGACACAGGGGTCACCTGTGTTGGAGACTTCTTTGACCATGCCGGTTGACACCCTAGTAGAAAGAGTAGAGCCTACCCCAGTAGTGTCATCCATTGAGGTGATGACCGGGGTAGTGTCCGAGTCTCCGGGTGGTAGTAGCGCATGGCAGATGGGTGAGGTGCCAGGAGATGTATCCACCTTTGATGAAGTGCTAGTA
Source organism: Pinus albicaulis (assembly GCA_034641835.2). Classification (NCBI taxonomy): domain Eukaryota; kingdom Viridiplantae; phylum Streptophyta; class Pinopsida; order Pinales; family Pinaceae; genus Pinus; species Pinus albicaulis. The sequence goes on along the minus strand of CM076580.1, from coordinate 84,750,005 downwards.
GATACAGAGGTATCAGATGATGGTCACACACAACGATGTCATCAGCTTCTAGCTGACCTTCTAGTTTTGAAAGGGAAAGCCACATCAGTATGAGAGGCTATTTTCTTGCAAAACAATTATCTAGAGGGAATGAGAGTGGTTTTTGCCAAGTCAGTAGCCAAGTTGGCCCACATAGGGGAACGACTGGATTCCCTAATGGTACAGCTAGCGGGCACATTGGAGTGTCATAGAAGCCCCCTTTAGGCATGCATAGACAGGGCTAGCAGCATTGTTGGGTCACCTCTTCCCATTGGAGAGAGAGAGACAGAGCCACCTAGTCATATCTCATATGTTGACTTGGATAGTGGGATGAGATGATCGTAGTTGCATAGTGTGCAACATCCACATGTTAAGGTTGGATAGCGAGAGATTTTGAGTTGATACCTGGTGGAGTGAGATATGGAGATAGTGATGGAGCTAGGTGTAGTCCAACAGGAGTTTCCAGGTGCTGGGAATACAGGAACCTCAGACTTGCAATGGGATCTAAGCAGGACTACCTGTCATTTCCTAAGTAGGCTGGTTGACTATGTCTTGGAGGATACAGTTAGCCTAGCAGTTGAGCGTGCACATTCAGTAGGGGGTTTTGGTCAGCGCTAGTGGCCAACCAATTTATGGGAAGACTCCTTGGGTTGTCTTGGTACGACACTTGTATGCAGGATCACAGGGTGATCAACATACTTTGGCAAGAGCTTGTAAAAAGGAGGTGGCATTGGCAAGCCACCAGATGGTGCCTTGTATGGAGCCAAAGATTATTTACCTTTGGATGGGGCACAGAGGTCGCAGTGGAGCCGAGCTGTGGTGGTATCACTACTGACACATAGGGAGATTCACTTCTCAGACCCCTCGAGGAGGGTTTGGAGCGATGATCCATTCATCGGCGGGTGTAGTGATGTGACAGTGGAGGTGATGATACCGATTGGGGGTGGTATGACATGTAGAGACACAACTCTAGGCCATCACGTCCAAGGATGTGTGGGAGCATCTAGCATTGAGAAAGGGACTACCGATGGACATGGAGGTGCATGGTGGTGTACCATAATGTGTGGGACTTTATTGTGGAGTAGGATTGTCCTACACCACCTTGAGTACACACGAGGAGTGACCGGTGCCTTGACACGGACAAGGAACGGGACAGTACTAGGTGGTACAAGAGTAGAAGGGGGTATTCATTGGTGTATAGGGGTATGCCGCAGTTGGAAGTGGCATGTAGAGTAATAAATGGATTATTGGTGGTATTAAAGGGTGTACAGTGTTGCACAATAGGGTCTTAGAGTATTGCCTCTAGGGAGACTCATGGACAGGGACACCAGGCATACCTTTGGGAGTAGTTCACCCAAGATTTACCAGGAGACAGATGAGCTATACTTGACAGTATTCATGGGGACTCACACGCCTGACCCTCTTCTACATCACTCACAGGAACAATCGCTTCTATTTTTGTCCTTTGGCATTCTAGGCATGAGCAGCGGGGTACGTGAGGCTCACCCAAGATATTTATATGACACTTAGCACACTAAGGGAGAGACTTCTTAGCAGTGGCAGTGGGTCGGTGCACTAGTTGACAGCCACAACTTAGGGGATGAGATGACCATCTTCAGGGGTGGCACATAAGTCATCGCTGAGCCTATGCCTAGGGATTGGTTCATGAGGGATACATGGATCACTCTTTTCTCAGGTCATGTCGAGACCATGCATGAGCAGAGGATATTGGGTACATCAGAGGTAGCATCCCAATATGTGTCTGGGACCGAGATAATGTATCGACACATTATCGAGAGGGTGGATGACAAATACAGTGGAGATGGTTGGCAAGGATAGGAGGGATCCATATACCTTAAGTCAATTGAAAGTATCAGATATCCATCTATTGATTGCATTCAGGGGGTGGCTATTTTTCACATATGGCTTCCAGCGATCATCGATACTACACAATGGCTGGCACAGGACAGGTCAGCATGGATCATATTTTCCCATGATATATGGACCCTCTATACTGGTCACATGCAGGGAATAGAAATGAGGCACAGAGGGATTCCTCAGTTCTCAGAGATATGGTGCAACAAGTCTAACTATGGGATGTACAGATTCAGTTGATCTATAGCCTATTATATCTAATGATGGTCAGAGTCAGGACAGAGAGTGATCTAGTTCACTATTGGGTTGGCACATGGGGGAACACGGAGGAATTTTTCAGATGGTAAAGGAGACTTTCTCTCTTGTTGCATAGATTCAAAGCTACATTCGGAGGGATAGGTATTGGCATCATGGCGATGCCTGGGCCAGATGAGCTTGTCTGTCTCAGATCTCCTGCCACTAGGCCTCAGGAGAGGAGGATACAATCTGCACATGACGGTGAGTATCTCATGATCAGAGTAGCGCAGCATCATCATGGTGGTACCTCTACGATATTAACAGGAGACTTGTGCATTACATCTCTACACAGCTCGATAACCTTTAGGGGTGAGTTGTATACTACATGGGGATGTCCTATAGAGATTCCATTTGGCTTTAGCGAGTCACCGATGGAGTGGTGGATTTATTTAGCATGGAAGGATGATGAGTGCAGCAGGTGGAGCTTCATGTTGGACATGATGGCTTGGGATCCTGGCATTGAGAGATCCCTTCATTTCAGGGTGATGTAGAGGACAGGGAAGATTCAGTGGTGCACTTGTGACCTTAACACATTTTGGAGTGACGATGGGGTGCATCAACTAGAGTGAAGGCTTGCTCAGGCATTGCTTGAGGACAAGAAATTTTTTACGGGGAGGACTGTAATATCCCCAAATTAGCAGTGAGCTAATTGGGATATTGAGTTTGATTAATTTCATTAAATCCTAATGTTGGGCAGAAATAAAATAAGTGATGGGGCCCATAACCCACACTTAGGAAATAAATTCTCCCTAAAGTTACTTAGTTAAATATCAGATGATAGTGTGGGGCCCATGAGATCCTAGTGACAACATGAAGGAAGGGGCAATGTGGACAACGTGGGCCCATGATAGCGCAATTGAGTGGGGACAACGTGGCCAAGGAGGGACAACGTAGTTTAGTGGGGCCCGAGTGAGAGCGAGGCTCTCAAGCATAAAAGGGAGAGGAGGCTCCTCATTCTCACATTCTATTATGCATCTATGATTTCTATCTTTCGATATTAAGCACGTTTTTGTTGTTGAGCGAAGTCTGCAAGTGTTGTTCATCACACCGAGTGTCTCTGAGTGGAGATCCCAACCACAACCCAAGGGCACTTCGAATTCTTGCTCGGGTGAGGATTTTTATTCATTTATTTTCAGGTGGGAGTCACAACATCTTCAGTTGGGGATTACGCACTTGTTGGGACAGCGCAGTCTTGAGGAGAGATCACATAGTTCTTGGAGGAGGTTGTGATGGGGGTGGAGATTTATCAGGGGATTCAACCCGGGATAGTGAGAAGGGATCAACCCTTAGCTATTCCTTCATTTTGGTAGAGGAGGTGGCCACCATTTGCAGAGACACATTCAGGGCCAGTGTATTCCACTAGAATAGTGTTACTCCTCAAGGGAGGTGATTTTCCAGGGTCATTCATTTTGAAATCACTTTCTAGGATTTTCTGGGTATTAGGAGGAGAGCTCATTCGACGAGTTTCATATTTTTCTGAGGAGAGGAACAACCCCAAAGATCCATTCCATCTCAGCAGTAGGAGTAGTCCAACAACATCAGCAACATTCATATATTATGTAGTCCTTGACAGAGCATCCATTCATTGAGATTTTCTAAGAGTATTTCTGGCTTGCCTTGTGCAAGCCAAGGTGCCATCATTCTGATCAGCTTTGTACTCATTTTTATCCTCCAGTTATAATATAAAATGGCTCAACATTTCTCCATATTGGAATTATTTGTATCATGTCTCTCTATTTTCTATAGTTTCTTGTTTATGTTGTTGTGTATTTCTATTTATTTCTATTCGTAATATTACATGTTGTCTAACAAGATCGTCAATGATCATTCTTTTGGATTAATGATTACTTAGGCAGAAGAATGGAATGAAGAGGTTCTTGGCTTATGAGGAATCAAGTAGGAAGAATAAACCTCACAGATCTACAAGGTCAATATCATGTGGGTATGAATTAATATTATGTGATTATATTATGTATATGTTTATGTTAAGGTAGCTAATATTGACTGGTACATCGAAGAAGTGAAACCATTGTGATCTGCGACATATTATAGTATGCATGAATAATGGAGAGACATTAGAAGAAATCTTGCTTGCTAGATTTAGCGTGTGGTCTCTGGATATGTAGTACTATTGTTGTATATATGTTGTACATGTTGGACCTATGATGTTGTGTGCATACGGTTTTGTGTATATATGTTTTTATGTGTATATTTCATATCCAATGCTAGGTATAGATGGTGTTATGTACATGTTGGATATGCGATGTTGTGTACATATGATGTGATGTACATTTTGTATATTCATTGTTATGTATATATGGTGTTGTGTGCATGTTGTACCTATGTTACTATGTACATATGGTGTTGTGTGCATGATTGTACGTGTGGTGTTGTCTGCATTTGGTTTTGTGTACATGTGGTGTTGTATACATGTCGTGCATGTGATGTTGTGTACATGTGGTTTTGTGTACACATTGTGCAGGTGGTTTTGTTTACATGTGATGTTGTGCACACATTATGGAGGAGGTGCTATGTATAGGTGGTATAGTGTACATGTTGTACATATGGTAATCGTGTACATGTGGTATTGTGTGCATTTCATACATGCGGTACTATTTATGTGCATTTTGTAGTTGTGGTATTGTAACATTTGTATTCATTATGTTGTACTATGTGTACGTATATGTATTATGTTGTACATCGGGTGTAGGTGTATGTGTTGTGTTGTTTTCCACGAGTGGGTGTATGTATTGTGTGGTGTTGTATGTCGTGTGTGGATGTACATGTTATGATGTACAGTTTGTGTATGTGTACATTATTAAAGAGAAGTAAAGGCAGTGGGTGTTTTTTGAGTGTGGCAACTGATCCGTTGTGTGTACGGAAAGGACAAAGGAAGAAGTAAGGATCGATGAAGGATAAGTATTGATATTTTATTTCAGTTTTATTATGCATGTGCTCAATGATTCTGCCTTATGATTTTTACATGTGATTTAGAATTATGGTTTATGATTATTTCATATGATTCGTGATTTTGACCTATGATGGTTTTGTTTTGAGCTAACCATATGTGCTATGTTTATACATGATGATTGGACCAACTAGCTAGTTTAAATTGTTGTGAAAAGAAGTAAACAAGATTTCAAGTGTACCTTATTGGCGAACTACAATTGAGGTATGATTTGAAGTTATTTCAATTTATTTTGAATCAAATTTAAATTATGTGTTTGGTATAGGAAAGCATGCAATGTGTGGTTTTGGATGGTTGAAACTAACTGCAACAATTAGTAGCACTAGCAATGAAAAGAATTAGAACAGGAAATAGTATGCTAGTAAAGCACTTGAGGAGTAAGGCCATTTTGGGACACTGGTACCCAATAGTGGCCATTGATTTCCATGAGTGTTTTATGACGGATATTATGGTTTTGAGGCAAGTATATGCCTGGGTTATTTTACCTTCCGATGTCGCGGAAGCCTTGCCAAGAGAGGCATTTCCCTTGGGACTGTGTAGTAGAGAAGGGAATGCTCATTGATATTTGAAGGTGCATGAGGCCATGGAAGGGGATGCCAAAATTTCCAGAGGGACTATGTAACAGAGAAGGGAATTCTATGGAATGCATTTTTTTTTTGTCATTATCATTGGTAGATGTAATCAGATGCATATTGGGAGTGTTCCTTGGAACAATGATTCGGCAATAGTTCATTAAGGGTACTTTAGCACAGGATTGTAGTGCTAGATAATAGATTCTAACTTTGACATTGGAAGTGGATTTTGGAATTCTTGGGAAGGAAGTAAATCGTGGTACTACTTTGAGGGTGGAGGTGTGAGGCTCTGGATTCCCTTTTTGTTGATATGGGCATCATATCCTTTTCTTTGTTTGTTGTAAATATTGTATCGAGCTAGATTTATAAAGCTCCATAGACAATATGGTTGTATATATTGTTTTTATTGTGAATACGATAATGATTTGTGTTATAAATCTCCACTAAGCGGTATTATTGTCATGTTTTTAGTAGTGGTCATTGTAAATAGTACAATGAGCTGTGATATAAGACTCCATGGGAAGTATGTTTTTCTTTCAACAGTCTTGCTAGTTGTAGGTGTCATTGAACACTGAGGACAACGTTCCCCCAAGTGGGAGAGTTCTGTAACAACCGTGGTTAAAAATCCATGTAAGAAAAATGATCAGACCATGGTCATGGCAGATGTATTTGAAGCTAAATGGTCTGAAAAAAATCCAAGTTGTCATTCATTTTGGTTTATTATGGCTAAGGAAATTGGAAAACAAAATGGAAAATTCTTTGGAAAGACATGAGGCATTAATTTACATTTTATTTATGAAATAATGGAAATTAGGAGAAAAGGAAGGTGAAAGGTCACAGGTTGCATGTGAGGAGGAAATTGAAGGAAAATAATGGAAAATGAAGAAAATAGAGTCCTCATTGATAAAAGGGCTTCAGAGGATCAATTCATAGACTTTGTTCGGTTCAGTTTTGGAGCTCTCATTCTATTTTCTCTCTCTCTCATACTATTTTATATTCAGAGTTTTCTTGGAGAACTCTTGGAGGAGTGTGGCACACTTGGAATTTGTAGCAACAAGGAAAAGGAAAAATGAGAAAGTGCAAGGGGACATCGAGATCAACAACTACAACGGGGTTTTCTTGTAGGTATCGAGTTGCATGTATGATTTCCTTATTAGTTTTTACATGCATGGAATATTCATGTGGTTATTTAGTTATCATTTGTCATTGGCATGGATTATTTCATGTATTGACAACGGTTTTTCCTAGCCTTGCCATTTATTGGATAGCCATGGTGTTGTGGGTTTTACTTTTATTTCTGGTTAGTTTTCTTGTGCCTTCCGCTGTGGGTTGAATTATTATTTCCTGGAATACTTGGCTGGAAAAAATCTTGGGAAACCCTATAACAACTTAGGTTGAGTTACTAGTCCTCGGAGCCTTGGTTGGAAAAATTCTCTGTAAGCCCTCGATGGGCTGAGTTACTATTCCTGGAATCCCTAGTTGCACAAACACTCTAGAAGCCCGACGACAGTTTTGGGTTGACTTACTAGTCTTGGAAGCCCCAGTTGGAACAAACACTTTGGAGCCCTAGATAAATTTTGTAGAAATGAATATGGTGATGGTTAGTGATGTCTGACCATGAGGTGGAATCACTAGTTGAGGGTTGAGGTGGGTTGGCCTCTCGAAGCTTTGGTTTGGTTTTGATTGATTTTTTTTATGAGATCCCACATTCATGCTTAGAATATGGTACGGGGGTGACTGGATGAAATAATGATCTGGTGCAACCTATTCTATGGTTGGGTGGTTCGTGGAAATCCCATACCTTATTGTCCTATGCAATCATCAATAAGATCTCTTTCCTCTTTGTATTTTATGGGTAAATATACTTTCTTATATGTGATTTACATGGTTGTCATATCCTTTATATCTTGATTGGTTATATGTTGGTTATGAATTAGTTTTATGATAGTGATAATGTATGGTGTTATCCAGGAAATCCCTTATATGGATAGAAGATATCCCTCTATCCCAATGATCAGGTCTAGTAACAAATGAGACAAAAGCAAGAAAACACTCCTACCTAAAATCACAATGACACGAGAGAGGAAAATGTCCTACCTTGCTCCTATGCGGTTTCTTTTCGATGTTAATCTTGATTTCCTTACTTCCAAGCTCTCTCCTCGCTCTTTATTTACGCACGGAAACCTAGAACAGAGACCAAACAACAAAAAACAAAGAAAAAATAGTATATTTTATTCTATTGTAAAAAATATGACAGGTCAAGGAGAATCATACTAAGCAAGTGATGATAGACAAACTTATGGAAAGTAAAACCTGATTTGTATTAGTGATAAGTTTAAGAGGGAAGCATACAATTGGTGCCTTGATGTTGGAGACCTCTTTCATGATGGGTTCCCAATTCCAAACCAAATACTTCAAGAACTCCTTCTCCTTCAAATTTTGACAGCGTTTATGCATATTCGAACACTCGAAAGGAAACCAACAATGACTAACCATTTGGAGAATGCATGGAATTCATTTATAGGGAAGTTGGACAGGCTAAGGATCCACAAAAGAGGGAGGAAGGTCGAAATATTAAGGTGAAAATATTTAATGGTAGGATGAGGGACTCAAAATGGGAGAATTCGACTCGATGTTCAGCCAAGTAATGCCAAAATTCCATTCTCGAGACTCCTAGAGGAAGAAGATTATGCTCCATTTTTGGAGAACCTTCCTCAAGAGGACCAACAAAATTTTTAAATTTAATTCTCTTGCCGCCAGTGCTACTTAAAAATTACACACAGGCTGCCAAACGTGAGGCTATATAGGAGAGAACCACGTTGGGGCTACAAATTAGGGTTTTTTACAAGCTTTCTCTAGAATTGTTGTAAGGAACTAACTCTGCATTTCTTTAGCGATGTTTTGAGAATTGTATTCATGGTGAATATGTTTTCATAGCTTCTATTGCTTTGCAACATTTGTGGCAATGAGTGAAATAAATAACGACACTTAGGATATGGAATAGGGAATGTGACAAAATATTGTGTAGAAAATTCTCCCTAAAGCATGAAAGCAGAACAAGAAGTGATGGTTGAAGTGCTTTATCAGTCAAGGCAATGACTTTGGAAAATGATCATCAGGATACCTACATATCAGACACGAGACAATATGTTACATATCTAATATAAATATTCATAATAGGAAATTATTGAATAGGCATCAAATAACACATGAATCCAGAGCATAGGTGCAACCATCCAACTAGATATGATCATATATAGGGATCCACGACATGTACACAACCATCTGTATAGAAAGGATCATGTGTATAATCATGAATACTTCGTGCAACTTTGATTCGAACATATGTATCTAGGGTCTTCGTCTATGTCTTGATCCTTCAAACGTACAAATATAACCATGTGAATAGATGTTTTAATGGCAAACATGGTAGAAACCAACTGATTACCAGTCAATGAGGAAAATTTTTAACGGGGACGAGAGAAACCACTAATGATGGCGATGGCCCTCAAGGTACGAAAACACAATCTATAACTGTGAATAAGGGAGTTGAATTCAAAGAAATGCGGACTGATTCGATCGAAGGTCAACAATGTGAACCTATCGTCCAACGCAAAGAAATTTCCATTCAGACATGCAAACTCCAACGTATTGAAAGGGATTTTCTAGATTAGTCTCCTAGATAATGTGCTAATGTTGATCGGAAGCAATCTGTCGAAGGAGGGACATAATGTTCCCCTCATCATTGACACGAAACATAGGATCTATCAAGGTAGATAAGAATTATTTAATATTGCTGCAGCGAGGGTCGGATAAGTATAAGAGGTTTGACTTTTGCAGGTAGGACTTCTCTTGAACATATTGGTGACATGACTCTAGATGTTGGTAGAATTTGACTCAAAATGGGATAAATGGTCATGGTGACAACAAGATATGATCGAACAAGAGGCAAATGGATTACCCAAACCTAGGAAGAAAAGTGAAAAAGAGAGGATAACCCAAACTTGACACAAGACGCATATAAGTGTCATGTTCAAGAGTGACAAGTTTCCTTTAATACATAATACAAGACAAAATTTAAATCCATTTTTCCCCACTATTTCTAGCGAGTACCTATTTTTTTTTTATAGCTAGTTGGAAGAGGACACCATATGCTTAGATTATAAGTTCACCCTTCAGATGAATCCATCCTAGTAATTTTAACAAGCCTTAGGAAGGAGTAACTTGGTCTTTTCCCCATGACACGTCCTTAGTCATTTAATTTTCATGAGTCTGACGGAGGGGTAACCCGACATATTTTTCATGTTCAGAGAGCTTGAAAAAGAAGCAGAAAAGAAAACTCCAAAGATTTGTTTTCACAGATAGTCCCTCCAACCTGAAAATGTAGAAAACAGTATCTGAGAGAACTGCATATTCATGTTTGACTAAGGTATTCCTTTTTCGTATTTAGTCAAACTTAGCCCAAAAAAGGGGTAAAATTGTACTGACATGACGTCGATTCATTTAACTCAACAAGCTTGAAAGGACAAGTGCTCTACAATATTTTCATTTTTCGAGAGTCAAAAAAGAGCTTACGTTTTGTTTCACTAGTTTGAAAAAGTGATAAAATATAACTCGTCAGTCACCAATCACTAAGATTAATTCATGATTTCCTACTGTTACACATGCAAGAAAATGTCATTTTGATCAAGAAAAATATAAAATAATAGGCAAAAGTGATAAAAATAATTTATAAATTAAAAATATATATTGAAATACTTTTAATAATTAAAGAGTAAAAACAAAAAACATTTTTACCATTGTAAAATTGTGAAGAGAATTTTACCCTTGTGTTTCTCTAAACTTTAGGCACACCGTTTGATCGATCTGGGACACCATTCACCGAGTTGTTTTTTGCAAGTAATAGATCCTTACTTTGCCTAATTTTTTCCTTTGTTTTTTTATCTTTTTTATCCATTTTTCATCTATTTGGGAAGCCCTTGAAAAGTTAGGGATTGTGGCCAACCAACACTTGATTTACCCGTCAGGTCTACGCTGATCATCTTTGCCCTTAAAAAACCAGCATGATGCCAACACATAAAAAATTAGGAATATACGTGATGGCACCGAGGGTTAATTTTTTTCTATGAATGCTCAATTTTGAGCCAATCTTAAGAAGCAGCTAAAAACCAAGACTCCATAAGAGTGTTGTGAAATTGCGGCTTCCTCAAGTTCTTCCAGATGCATGGGATTCAGTATCTTGTGAGATTATGGGATATTGATCACCAAATTTTTTTGATTGGTGGTCAGGACTTGGAGATTGATGTGTCTGAAGTATATTTCATCACCATTTTTTCCAAGAGGGGACTACCAGTCCAGTTATCAGCTGCTAGAGCAAGCGGTGAGAGCACAAAGATGATCATCACTAGAAACTGCATTCATGGTTCTTAGAAGAGAAAAAGGGGAAAATTTGACATTAAAAATTTCAATGATCCTGATCTGAGGACCTTCCTTTACACAATTACACGAGTGGCAGGAGTGCAGGCTTTGCATGAGATAAGCAAATCCCATTTTTAGTATGCAGTGGACTGTCTGAGTCCAATGGTTTTAAACTGGTGTGAGGGGTTGCTCATTAAAATGAAATACCAACTCAAAAAGTGTAAGACTATGAAACTGGAACAATTTGGTTATGGGTTTATCCCAATGTCTCCTTTCTTAGCGAGGGCTCCATTTTTCATGTAACATTGTGAAGTTGGAACAATTTGGTTATGGGCTTATCCTAGTGATTCCTTTCTTAGTGAGGGTTCCATTGAACCAATGTCAATGGATATAGGTGGGATGTACTACGCTAAGGAATCCACGACTTATGAGATGGAGTGAACTTATGCCTCGCCATGAAGGCGAGCAACATATGTATTTCCTCCCTACCTTCTTCGTATGTATTCGGTAGTTATTGATCGCTATATACAACTGAGCATATGTAGGGACTGAATTTAGAGGATATCTTGATCTACCTCTACCATTGGGACGAAAGTGGGATGACTCAGGTAAGAATTTTTTCAAAAAATTTTGAAGTCTTTTAACTTTTTTTTTTTATATCATGTACTGAGATTTTAACTTATGATTATTTGCATATGTTAGAACAGTGAGACCTCCAGGGTTGTCTTAGATGACATGAAGGGTTTTTCAACAAATATAGGCTATTTTTTATGATGAGGGAGCTAACCCTATGGTTGAGGTCGAGCGGAACTTGGCAGCTCTGACCAGAGGCATACTAAATTATGCTTCTATTGATGATAGTCTGGGGGTATCTGCCAGACTACATCAACTGTTCGGTCGAGTCATGAGGTTGGTTACATGTTATCATGAGTCTCATGTTAGAGGATAGACATGTCTCTTTAGTTTTAATTTCTATGCTCATGTAGGCTTGAGAAGTCATGTGTCTCAGAACACTGATTTTTATTTTTTCATGTATCGCACTTTTTGAAATCTCTCTCTCTCTCTCTCTCTCTCTCTCTGTATATATATATATATATATATATATATATATATATATATATATATATATATATACGTGTGTGTGTGTGTGTGTGTGTTTTTAGATTCTATTTAATGCCTATTTATGCCATGGTTTCTTTTACATGTCACCTAGATGTCTATCTAAAATGTAATTTTCCAGTGTATTTGTAACTATATTTAGATTTATTGGAATGTGATGATAATTAGTAATATAATAAAAATGTAGCTCGAATAATTGAACAACTAGATACATCCATAAAATATGAGGGCGTCTAAATCAATCATGCTTGTTTGATTGTAATACAATTAGTTCTAAATCGAGTTTGAAAAATAACACCCTAATGATAAGGGCAACTGCTTATGATAATAGTTTGATAACCGCACTATATTCAACAATATTTTTATTTTTTCGACCTAGAGATATGCCTTATAAAATACTTAACTCACCATTGGGAGAATAAAAATCCCATGCAACGGAATACATATTCCATGTACTACGACAAGTTCCATAAGAGAAATCGACATGAGGAAGAAGGCTTGTTGACATCTGAAAACCAAGTAGAACATGGTAAGCAAGGGAAAACATGTTTGAAAAAAAAGGAAAACCAGGAACACCAAAAACTGCACACTAATGTACAAAGTACTCTAAAATCAAGCATAATACTTCTTGAGGTAGAGCCCGTTGTGAAGCTCAACCAAATCATTCGCTTCATATTTCACTAACTCATAGGCACCCTTTTGTAGTACTCATTTAACAATATGGGGTTCATGCCACATAGGTTCAAATTTCCTAGCATCCAATTCATCATGAGCTTGATCATATAGAAGGAGCAAGTCACCTCCAACATACACGTGAGGGGTTACAAATTTGTCATATTGCACTTTAACTCATCTTTTTCGAGTCTCAGTGACCAAAGAAAAAGTTCGACGAGTCTCATCAGGACATTCCAGATAAATAAATTGTTCCTCCTCAGGTGAAGTACCAGGGAGTAATTCGGTAGCTAGTTTCAATGAAGGGATTTGACATTCAATTAGGAGAATAAATTCCATACCATACACTAATTCAAAAGGCATGAATCTGGTTGTTGTTTTGGAAGTATTTCAGTATACCCATAAAGTCGAAAAGAGCATAATATTGTAGTTCTTTTTGTGCGTTTGAACAGTTTGTTGAAGCATAGTAACTAAAAACTTGTTAACTACTTCAACTTAGCCATTGGCATGTGGATAATAAGGATTACAACTATTGTGACATAGCCCTAACTTAGCGGTAAGTTTTGTCATCATATAATTTCAGAAATGGGAGCCATGGTCGGTGACAATAGATTGAGGAACACCTGACTAAGCTATAACGTGATTGAACAGGAATCTAGTCATAGTTTCAACGTCAGCATTATATGTAGGAATCTCCTCGGCCCATTTAGTGAAATAGTCCACATCAACGATGATGTACCCATGCCCCTGGGCTGAGTGAGGGTTACATGTCATGAAGTTAATGCCCCATTCGTAAAATGGGCCAACAATTATAACTGGGTGTAGGGGAATTGGTTGGGATTGCATTTTCCGATTAAAAATCTATCAAGCATGATATTTTTGGAGCGCAAGAAAGAAACCCTAGAAAATTGATGGCCAGAAGTATCCAGCATGAAGGATATTCTTAGTTGTGGCATAACATGACATCTGACCACACCAGGCTAAAAAATGGAAGTAATTTAAAGATTTCTTAGCATTCTAATGAGTTAAGCACCATTGAAGAATGCAATCGACACCAAGGTGATATAAAGTATCCCTAACAATGCGATAGGGTTGGGATTGGTATCGAACTCGTCATTTTTAAGAGAGAGAAAAATCTGGTCGAAAGGTTTGAGCTTGGAGATAGATGATGATATCTCCATACCATGGATCATGGGTTCCAATAAGCAAGATATATTCATCATGAATCAGCTCATCAAGATCAATAGTTGTGCTTGCAGTGGGAAGGGCGCAGATCAACTCAACAAAAACCAATTATTTTTTCGACTTACCCTTTGTAAATTATAAGTCAAAATTCTGCAGGATAAGGATCCATTTGGAGTATTTTCCCCCAAGAAACTAAAAATACAGAATATAATTCATGTCGTTGCATTTAGAGATCACTGTAGTTTTTCACAGAAGGATATAATGACGGAAGCATTGGACACCATGGACTGATGCCAAATCCAGCTTCTCAACATGCGCATATCGAGTCTCGGCATCAGAAATATTTCAACTTAAGTAGTACATCACATATTTTTCATTGCTATCATCATCATGGACAAGAACCATGTCAATGGTATAGATAGTGGCAGCTAAGTATAGGAAGTAATCATGATGATAATTTGGGGGATGCAATAAAGGAGAGGTAATGAGGGGAGTATTTAAGGTATCGAAAGCTTATTGAGAAACATCATCCCAAATAAATGGGACCCCTTTCTTCAATAAGTTAGTAAAACCCTTGGCAAGCTCAACATAATTTGGGATGAAGCAGTGGAGGACGTTCGCCTTCCCTTGTAAATTCTGATGTTGATGTAATGAGGATGGAGGAGGCAGATTGACAATAATGTCCACTTTGAGAGTATCAATTCGAATGCCTTTATTGGATACTAAAAACATAACAGAAGACCATAATTTACACAAAATACACATTTATGATTATTTAGCCATATATTATAGTGTCGACATGGGAGAAAATTTTCCCGAAGGTGAGGCAAGTGATCAACACACTTGGCAGAGTGTGCATGTAAATCATCAAGATAGGGTTGGACGATACATTTTATATCATGGAAAGCATAATACATAGCTCATTGGAAGGTAGCACCAACATTTTTTAGACTAAATGGAAGAATTTTGTAGGCGAAGTTCTCCCAAGGATAGATAAAGGCGGTTTTGTGTTGATCAGCGGGAAGAATATTGATCTGGTTATATCTAGATAAGTTGTCCATAAAGGAAAAAAAATCACTCCCATAATATTCTTCGATGTTTTTGTCAATAAAGGGATTTTGATTGTTATATTTAGGATAGACGTGATTAATTTATAGACAATCAACACAATCACAAATAATTTCTTGTTTCTTAGTTACTGGAACGATATTGGAAACCCAATGTGGCAATGGGATGGGGAAAATAAAACTAGTTTTGAGAAAAATTTCATCTTCACATTTTATGGAAGCTTCCTTTTGTGGGTGGATAGGATGGAGATGTTGTCAAATAGGTCTCACATCTGGATAAGTAGGAATCTCATGTTACAGAATACTTGGATCAATACTAGGAATTTCTTCATATGACCAAGCAAAGACATCACGAAATTCTTTGAAAAGGAGCATGTAAATCTCAATATCATTAGCACAACAGGAGGCCCCAATATGAATGTTTTTGAAGATCCTTGATTCCACAAATATTTCGATGGGTATGGTTTTTAAAAAAATTCCCATGTTTCCTTACGACAATACCTCATGAACCGAGATGGGTGTCTGAAGGGAATCAGTCGTTACAGGTGAAACAAGTCTCTAGACAGGTAGGAATCTCAGCATGTCTTGGAAGAAATAAGGAACAATGATGAGTATCATTCCAAGGAGTTTCGTCAAGCGAAATGACTTCATAAATTATTTCATCAATTGAAAATGTCTTTTCCCAATGATCATCAGAATCTATAGAGCCAGGCTAAGAGGATTGTGACTACAAGTCTAAGACGATATTCAAATGATCATAAGTTTGAGATGTACTCATGGAAGCCAAAAAAACAACTTGATATTCTTACTCTATAGGGATAAGTGGCAAGGCATCATGAAATCGGTCAATCTGATCAAGATTGGGTATGATCCAAGGGTCGTGATGAGACATGATCATATTAACTAAAGAGATACTAGAGGGAGGAGGGATGGAAAAATTTTCCATCAAAGTGGAGTCTTTTTTAAAAGACCTAATCCAACACTTTCATAACATATGGTTGACTTCCCAATGTAAGGAACATTTCCAGTAGAATAATCATCTAAAAATAATGCTAGTTGTTCGACTATGACAATCATTCCTTGATGGGGAAAGTGAATCACATGTAATAAAGTAGACAATACAGAAGCCATTATGTTTGTCCAACTGTGACCAAGGAGGAGGTTGTAATTGAGAGGTGTATTGAAAACTTCTACGTCCATATTAAAACCGTTTTTCCTTCCAAATGAATTTGTAGGGCATTGAGAATACCATACAGGTGGAAACTTGTGCCATAAAATGCTTCCAAAGTTTTAAGGGACTAGTTGAGAGGAGGAGAACCAAGGAATTTCCAGCACGAGAAGTACAGGTGGAAGTACCTTCATCTACAATAGTCCAATGGATGTTATTTCCCATGACGACAACTTAAATAGTAAAAGCAAGCTCAGGCGAAAAGTTAGGAACATGGTTTTCTAGATCAAAGTTAATCAAATTGGAATTTGTGGGATCAAATATTCCTATGGGAGATAGAAAAGCCTTCTTATATGAGGGACACATCTGAAAGACCTCCAACACCGACATTGCTGAACACACCTAAGCTACATCTTCTACAGTATTATAACGCTAGGAAACTCACACATTCAGATTATAAGGTGATCTCTGAAGAAAACCTTTGGGGGGTGGTCAGATTGTGGATTCAGTGCTAGGTATCTTGATCTAGAGAGGATGATAATTGGGTGGAGTGGAGGAAAAATGTATGTCTGTAGCACCTTTCTCCACCACAGATTTCTCAAGGGTCGGGTAATATTTGGATCTAGTGGCAGCATTGATAGGTTCCTTACCACTCATAAATACTTGGGAAATATTGTAATTTTGTCCCTAAGACTGATCTACAAGCTGTGTCTATTGCGACGGGAATGATTCCTTCAGCACTATTTGCATCCCAAAGGGGCCTTTCAGAAGACAAATTACTTCGACATGTTGGGGGGAATCCTTAGTGTAGCGATATTCATCATAGATAAGGCAATGAAAATTTGGCTTTATTTTTTATGAATCGTCAGCAGAAGGCTTTACTGACTCATGTTTAGGGCTATATAGTTTAGCTTTACCTTTACCCTTTTTCTTACCCTTCGAGGATCTATCCACTATGGTAGATTGAACAAGCTATGGTAGATTGAAAAACATTGACCTCTAAGGTTTTACCAGGATTATTATAACTAGTTGCAACATCAGGAGTTGCAAAAATAGTTGATTTGGATCTGGTAGACTTAGAAAGGGTACTACTAGGCTGCTGAGTAAAAGATCCAATAAAACCCCGAATGGGTTTTGAATTGGTAGGCTTGAAATATGCAGGATCCATTGAAGGTCGTGGGGCGTCGGGAAATAAGTCATACAAACTTCCATATTGTGAATAGAATAAGTCTAAGTACTGGGCACAAGTGATAACTTGTTCTTCAGTAGCACAAAAACCCATGGCTATGTCCCTGGCGATGGAAGAAATTAGTGATTTAGTAAACCATTCGATCAAGAGATGGTATGGGATATTGAATTTAATGAGACACTATCTTAGTCTACATTCATGAATGTGATTAGAGATGTGATTGGACTTCGACTGTTCCAACGATGTTAGAAGGTGAGTCCCAGTCTAATACCGGACAAGAAATTGAAAATGGTTAAGAAAGGCCATGGCTAAATAGTTAAATTAATGGAAGGTACCTCGAGGAAGCTCGATATACCATTTCGCGACAACACACATGAGATTACATTGGAAAATGCACAATCAGATAGAATTGTCGACCCAAGAGTTGGACGAAGACTAAAGGTTATAGGTCATGACATGTGCTTGGGGGTCTTCTCCATTATTTCTTTCAAATTTAGGGAAATATCCAAGAATTTGTGTTGTAACCAGGGGCCAATATGGGAAATGGTGTATTGGGTCATTTCTAAGTCTGAACACGTCCAATAATTCCAACGTTGCCAAAAATGACAACTAATGGTTGTATAAGGTATATGGTATTTGATAAGCACAAAATTGAGTATTCAAACCTTGTTGGAACTCGATCTGCACCCATTGGGGTTTTTTTTTACCATCTAGACCAAATTGGGCATACTGTTGGTGAAGGGGTGTTTAATGCAGTTGTTGGTAAGGACCCTTCTGTAGTTGTTGATAAGGCCCCTGTTGCAATGGTTAATTAGGTCCCTGCTATAGTTGTTTCTAAAGCCTTGCTGCATTGCTTTATTAGGCTCTTGTTGTAGGTGTTGGAATTGTCCTTGTTGCAACTGAATATTAAACCATTGTTGAAGCTAAGGGTTAGGTCCCCGATGGATCTGTTGGTATGGTCCTTACTGTGGCTGAAGGTTCTATCCCTACTACAATTATTGTTAAGGGCCTTGCTGGGGAGGCTAGTAAGGAATACTAGGTTTGAGAGGATAAGTTTCAGATTGTCCCAATGAGGTATTGGGACCATAATGCAGTTGAGGACCTTCTTGTGGGTAGGTCAAAACTGCCAATAGTGGGATTTGCAGTTGGTGAACATATAGATGTTGAACAGACGATTGTTTAACATGAGGTTGTTGAAAATAAAGATATTGAACATGAGGCTATTGAACATAAGTTTGTTGATTCGAAGGGATTTTAGGACCTTAGAAAGGTACCCCTATGACAGAATTGGCCACATATAAACTAGTGTTCCACCAATGTTAGGGATAGCACTAGAGCATTGACCTGCCCCCGATGTAGTTCTATAGTTCACGTAGTTCCCACTGGAAAAAATAGGCGTATAGGGTTAGCCCCCAGACTGTGGAATATATGAACTCATAGGTTGAAAAATGAGGGGGGGAACCGCAGTTACCATAGATCGGGTTAATGGAGCACGAAACCCAAGAGTAACCTGTATCTGATCGATAGTCATAGTAGGCTGGGTAGCAAGCATTGACATGGTTGGACCGGAAGAACCAATTGTAGGAGTGACACCAGTTGACCGTATAGGGTTGTGATATAGAGAAGTCACGCCATAATCACCTGAGACAAGGTCACTGAGATAAATGTAACCTGGTGGAACTGAAGTTACACTATGGCCAATGGGTGTAGTGGAACTACTTCCCAGATCATAGGAGACATAAGGAAAGCCCTCGGGATGGAAATGTGATTTAGGGACAAATTATGTGATATGCGTTGTAGATGTCTCCAAACGAGTACTCTGAGGAGTGTCCTCAAATGGAGCATCTTCGCCATTATTTGCCATGGTGGAGGGAAACAATTCTCGAATGACAATCCATGACACACTAGAACAAGCGACCAATGGAACATTGGGAGTATTGAAAGGACTGTATTGGTACAGGGGTGACAAGTAGATAGGTTCTCCTTCCGGATCAAAGAGTGGATTCTCAGGAAAAAGTAAAATCCTGGAAGTATGCTCAGGACTATCCAAAGGAGAGGCCTGGGAGGAAGTGACCAACTCAGATGAAGGTGGTTGGGAAGAAAGGGGTTTGATAATCATATCAATAATGAGTTCAACACCCAGGTTCTTAAGAGGTTCAAGAAAAATATGATGAATCTCAATTTGGACTCTTTGAGGAGACAAGTCGAATTCAGAAAGTGAAGGTGAGGTGGAAGATGAATTTTATGCGTGGTGCGACCGATGACTTGGAGGTTCTGCCAAGATGTCTTTTTTCACAAAATAAAGAGGATACAAGTGAGTACTTTTGGATTTTAAAAAAAAATCAATTAAGTAGTCATAATGAGGTCAAGGATCAATGCTTGGGTAGGATTTTATATCATGGGAAATAAATTTTAGAATTTAAAAAATAAAAAACAAATAAAAAGGGGTAATGTAGGGAAAATGGTTTAGCAAGTATCCATGAACTGTAGAATACCTCATGACAAATGAAGAAGTACAGGCATGAAATCTACCCAATTTTTATGTTCGATGTATCATGTTTACAAGAAGGAAAACAAGGTTACCTATGGTAGGATAACAACCTAGTGGGGACTCCCAAAATATACACGACGGTACCTAGGACTGCAAATCTGTAGTAATGTTGTCTGATGCATAATTGTTTGACAAGAAAATTCCTATATACTTTCATAAATTTGGTGCCTCTGATATACTCGAGAGTATTGGAGAACAGTCCTACATACTTGTGTACGTGGAACGAGATATCACCCTCGGGTTGCAAGGATAGAAATTAGCAACAACTCTTACGTTTTATGACATCGAAACAAGTCTCTAGCCTAGACCTCTAAATGTTTGCGTTCAGTTCCAAATGCTCCTGAGGTTAATTGAGGTAAAGTTTCATGTTTATCTGAAATTATGTCTCAATTTTTGGGCTCAATGCGATGTCACCTTAATGCCTAAGATGTAGCTATATGAGAAAAAGACATTTTCCATTCGATGAAAGCTAAATTAATAAGGGAAGAGATTTAAAACAATGATTCATCGAAAAAATAATGTAGCAAACATAATTCCCTTAACTAGCATTTATTTTTTCACTTTTTTAAAAATGCAATTCTAAAAGTAAAAAGAAGATTTTCACTTTCACTATCCCAAATGCAACTTTTCAAAAAATAAAAATATTTTTAGTTTTACTAGGATGCACTTATATGAATTTTCACTTTGTTTTCATTATGAATGATCTAATACACTTAAATGCACTTCTTTATTTTCCAATTACCAAAAAATGTGATCTATTTTCAATAATGAATTCCAAAATATAAATCTTTCGGGCAAGTAATGTAATGCACTTAACGAAAATATTTTTTTTCAAATGAAAGGTAACTAAATGCAAAAGTCAATTTATTATGAATGAAAAAGAATCACTACTATTCCATTTATGGAAATTCAGTATTTTTCAAATCATATAAGCAGTAAAAGGAACTCTCAATTAACTCACAAAGCGAAAGACTCAATCAAAAATATCAATTTACCACTTCAAGTATGCCACAAATTTTTTGCATTCCACCCAGAAACTAAGAGCAATCAATCAAAAATTTACACAAAAAAAGCATAGAAAAAGCCTTAAAGAACAAAAACAATAGAGTTTGCAGCAGAGACCCTAAAAATATCCACATTCAAAGACCAGCGCGGGAAGTTAGTTGACACTAGAGGTCTGTAGTGTGACTCTTTTAGATACAATATGCGGTGAAATCGCGACTGTAACTGTTAAAAAGTGCACAGATGGAGGTAAATAGGGGAAAAACAAGAAAATCTAAAGAATAAAATCTAGATCTGATACCCCATGACAGCTTCAAAGCATAGTATAGACTGAAAATCAATCTAAACAAAGGGTTGTTGAACAATTGTCCAAACTAATCAAGAAGGAAAAATACATAAGGATGAATAAAAAGGTTATAGGCTCACTAATAAAGTTGCCAATTTGTTATCTAGACAATCCCTTCTATGGATAGAAGAGTCCCTCTAACCTAATGAGTGGGTCTAGTAACAAATGAGACAAAAGCAATCAAACTCTCCCATCTTAAATCAAAATTACATGAGAGAGGAAGATGGACTACCTCACTCTGCTTGTCCATGTTAAATTTGATATCCTTACTTCCAAGCTCGATCCTCGCTATTCCTTTATGCATGAATACCTGCAAGAGAGATCAAAAAACGACAAAAAAATAAAGCATAGTATATTGCATTCTAATGTAATCCATATGATAGATTAAGGATCATCATACTAAGCAAGTGATCATAGAAAATCTTATTGAATGTAAAGCATTCTTTGTATTATTGATAAATTTAAGAGGGCAGCATACAACTAGTGCCTTGATGTTGGTTACCTCCTTTAGGACGAGTTCCCAAGTCCAAACCAAGGACTTCAAGCACTCCTTCACCTTGGAATTTCGACAGTGTTGAGGCACATTCGAGAACTAGAAAGGAAACCAACAGTGACCAACCATTTGGGGAAGGAATGGCATTCATTTATAGGGGAGTTCGAGAGGTTCAGGATCAAAAACATAGGGAGGAAGGTCCAAATGTTAAGGGGAAAATTCTTAATCGAATCAATATTCAGCCAATTTTCTAGGAGCCTATAATACTAGTGTATCCCCTTATTTTTATTGTTAGTGTAGCCCCCTTATTGTTATTTTTGAGCCCATGTAGTCCCCATATTGTTATTATTGTCCCCCATAGAAGCCCACTATTTCTATTGTTGTGCCGTTACATTTTTATTGTTATGTCAGCTAGGATTATATTGTGACCCCTTTGACTCCTATATATAGAAAGGAGTTTTTTTCTTTTGTATCATCTACGAAATTTTCATTTGTGTAATGTAAAGGAGGTTTCCCCCTCGAAGAGGATGATTTGTAAGTCATTGTTCTATCTTTTCTTCTATTTTTTGAGCTGGTTTCATAACATTTGGTATCAGAGCTTGAGATTCTAGGGTTTCTCTTATTCAAACAGGTCATCTTGGCATTTTCTATATAATATTTTTTTTTCTATGAGGCTTCAGAAGCTGAAATATTTACTTTGGGGAGCCAAAATATAAATGATTCGCATGTAAAAATTGCAGATCTTGGTTGGCTATATTTTCAAAGATATGATCTGAGGAACTTAGGGATTTTGCAAGCTCTAGAATTTCATGTCAAGCCTGTGACCGAAGGAAAATCGTCATAGCCTTCGGTTCAGGCATCATATTTAAATTCTATAAGAGGTGGTTGAAATTGAATGGACTTTAGTTTCTTGTATATCTATTTCAGAGCTAAATGTCGAAACATTGACATGTGGCACACCGTACAAGTCTTCTCTACTGAACCATTCCATAATTAGGCCATTGTGGGAGATCATGCATAGCTTTACCTTGAATAATCCAAATTAGGTGAGACCTATGGAATTAGAAAGAAGACTCAAAGGGCTACTACATGAAAAAAATTCAAATCTTTGGGATCCAAAATCACAGAGATACATTACTTTCAATATCGTTCTCCTCAAAATCAAGAAAAATGTGTGTAAATTGTTTTTAAAATTGCATAATTGTTGTTTGAAAAATAAGTTTGAAGTAATTCCAAGGGGAAATTGAAGAATTCCAATTAATATTGGGCTCTAAAATAACTCCCAAATGTAATTCCACGCCCACTAATCCCTCAAAAAATTCTACTATGACACATGAAGAGGAAGATGTGTAGCATGATATATCAAAATTATGGGACCAAGTGCAACAAATTCCGCTCTCACAAATAGCAACCAAAGAAGAACTAAAAGGTGACATCGATGGTTTAAAAGGTGACATGAATGATTTAAAATTAGACATGGATGGGTTGAAGAGTGGCATGGAAGGTATAGAATAAAAATTGAAACGAAACATTGAATATTTGAAGAAAGACATGGAAGGTTTGACAAAGTTGCTACAAGAAAAGCTTCCTGATGGCAGAAAGGTAGTAGAGGAAACTCATGATGAGAAAAAAATAAATTTTAATCATGATTTCATATAATCTAACATTAGATTTAAGACCCAATACATTCCAAAGATCGATATGAGGAAGTTTGATGGCAAGGATCCCATAACTTGGATATTACATATGGAGCAATATTATAACTTCCATAATGTTCAAAACACACAAAAGGTACACATTGCAACTTAATATTTAGATTCCAATACATTTGTATGGTATCGGTGGCTTTTTTCTTGTAAACAAATTTTCACTTGGTCAATTGTTATAGAGGAAATGATAGCACATTATGAGGATATATAAAGAGCAACACCTTCTTCATCCAACTGATAAATATAAAACAAAAGGGTTCAATGGTGGAGCACATTGAGGACTTCAAAATTTTGAATATAAGGGTAACTGCCATTCCAGAGGAACACATTATTGATTTTTTCATATCACATTAAATGATAAAATCCAACATGAGTTTTTCCTTGGGGACCTGATTCATTGGAGAAGACATTCAAGATGGCAAGAAAAATTGAAAGATAAATTATGGCGACATGGAATACTACCACTCAAAACTATAAATATGGAAGTGTTGCTACTCATAGAATTCAAAAACCTACAAGGTTGACGCCACAAAAGTTGAAAGAAAAAAATAAAAATGGATCTGCTATAGTTGTGTTAGAAAATACACTATAGGTCATAAGTGTTGTGAGAATAAATTATTTCACATACATTGTGAAGAGGACGAAGAGAATGGACAAAAAACTTTAAAAGAAGAGGATATACACCAGGAACCAACCCTAGAGAAAGAAGAAATGAATTTGACCATATATTTTAGTGCATTGGTAGGAATTTCCACTCCTCAAACTCTCAAGATAGAAGGACATATCAAGAAGAAAAATGTAATAGTGTTGATTGATTCGGGTAGTACCCATAATTTTATTCATTGTAAGGTAGCCAAGAAATTGAATTGCTTCCTAGAACCAACACCAGAGTGTCAAGTGATGGTTACAAATGGAGGAACTATAAATTTATCTATAAAGTTCCATAATATAAAGCTAACCATGTGGGAATATGTATTTAATAGTCCAATGCTCTCCATTCCAATGGGTGTTTTCGATGTTATACTAGGAGTCCATTGGTTACAATATTTAGGGGCCATGGCTTTTAATTTTCAAGAATGTTTCTTGAAAAAAAATTAGGAAGGAAAGGAAGTTGAATTATGGTGTATCACAGGGAAGACGGGAAAGATAATCCGCTATAATGTCATGAAAAATCTTCTGAAGAAATAACAATTCAACGTAATTTCACAATTATTCTCACTAGAGGTTCAGACATAAAAATTATCTATTTCTAAAGACCTCCAAAAAGTCTTGGACAATTATTCCAAGGTGTTTGAAACTCCGAAAGGATTCCATTCTATTCATGATCATGATCATGCTATTCATTTTATTCCAGGAAGTGTTCCTCCATAGATCAGGCATTACAAATATCCTTATGAATAAAAGAGTGAGATTGAACTTATGGTTGCATAAATGCTAGAGTATGGTATAATTCAACCTAGTAAAAGTTCTTTATTTGCTCCAGTAGTATTGTTTCAAAAGGAGGGATCATGGTGTATCTGTCCGGATTATAGGGAGCTGAAAAAGCTCACTATTAAAGATAAATTTCCCATCCCCGTCATTGATGAATTATTGGATGAATTACATGGAGAAATTTACTTCATGAAGCTGGATCTTCATTCTCGATATCATCAAATTAGAATGAAAACTAAAGACATTCCAAAAACAAAATTTAGAACTCATGAGGGTCATTATTAATTTTTGGTGATGCCTTTTGGCCTTACTAATGTACCTTCCACATTTCAAGGCTTGATGAATTCCATTTTTAGGCCCTTCCTTAGAAAATTCATGTTGGTAGTTTTTTGATGATATACTAATCTACAACAAGTCTTGGAAGGATCATGTTCAACATTTTTTCATGGTTCTCAAATTATTGGAGGAGAAACAATTTTATGTAAAAACCTCCAAATGTTTCTTTGGAGTACAAGAGGTGAAATATTTGGGTCATATTGTATCTCATGAGGGTGTTAAGGTAGACCCTAACAAAATTGAATCCATTAAGGAATGGAAAATCCCCACAACCATAAAGCATATTCGAGGATTTTTAGGGTTAACATGGTAGTATCAGGAGTTTGTTAAGACTTATGGGAGAATGTCTACTAATCTAACATAATTACTGAAAAAAGATTCATTTTCTTGGACTCCAGAAAAAACTAAGGCCTTTGAACATATTAAATAGGTAATCTTCCAAGCACCGGTGTTCAATATGCCAGACTTCACATAAACCTTTATTGTGGAATGTGATGCCTCAGGAAATGGAATTGGTGTGGTTTTAATGCAAGAAGGAAAACCAATTTATTTTGAAATTTGTCCAATCGACAAAGGAAAGTATTTATAGAAACCTATTTATGAGAAGGAAATGTTGGAAATACTACATGCACTAAAGAAATGGTGACCTTACCTAATGGGAAGACACTTCAAGGTAAAAAAGGATGATGATAGTCTTAAATACTTTTTGGAACAAAGATTATCTTCAGAAGATCAGCAAAAATGGGTCACAAAAAATGTTGGGTGATGAATTTGAAATCATCCACAAAAAAGGGAAGAAAGGTGTTTCTGCAGATGCACTCTCAAGAAAGGATGAGGATGTGGAAGAATATATTTGTGCCATTTATATTATTCAACTTGAGATGAATGGAAGAATAATGAAGAGGTGTGGAAACTCATTCAAAAGTTGCAACAAGATCCAAATACATATGAAAGATTTAGTGGTAAAAGTGATTCATTATGGTAAAAATATCGCTTATATTTGTAATAATTCCCAACTCAAACAAAATATTATTTTGGAATTGTACACCTGTCTCTTAGGAGGGAAATCGAAATTTCTAAGAAATTACCACAGGGTCAAGAAGGAATTTCTGTGGGATGGCCTTAAATCAGATATTCAAAATTTTGTGGCATAATTTTGGCTTGAAAAAAAATTAAAGTTTAGACAATTAAGACCCCAAGTTTGTTACAACCTTTATCCATTCCAAGCCAACATTGGGATGAGGTTTCAATGTATTTTATAACAAGTTTACCCAAAACTAAAGGAAGGGTTGTCATCAAGGTGGTAGTTGATAGACTTACCAATTATGCACAATTTTGTGCATTATCTCATCCATTTAAATCCAGTAAAATTACTATTGCATTTATCGAAACAATTCAAAGCCTACATGGAAACCCAAATATTATTGTAAGTGACAGAGATCCCATTTTTATGGGAAATTTTTGGATGGAATTATTTTCTTGTTTCGGTAATCAATTAGCTCATAGCTCATCATATCATCCTCAATCTAATGGGAAAAATGAGACAGTGAGCAAATGTTTGGAAGGATATCTTAGTTGCTTTGTATATGGTAAACATACACAATGGGTCAAGTGGTTACCTCTCACTGAATGGTGGTATGCCACTTTGTTCCATACTGTAGAAAAAATGACCGCATTTATGGAACTTTATGGATATCATGCACTATCCATCACATCATATTGAATATAAAATTCTATGGTTCAAGCAGTGAAAGATCAGACTGAGCATCAACAACAAGTAAGTCAACTCTTAATGGATAACCTCACTTTAGCGCAAATTTGAATGAAACAACAGGTAGGTTAACATCGCAATGAAAGAAGTTTTGATGTAGGCGACTTGGTATTTTTACGGCCACAACCATACAAACAAATGTCCCTCGAGAAAGCTAAGAAGGATAATAAATTATCACCAAAGTTTTATGGTCCTTATAAGGTGTTGCAAAATATTGGTACTATGGCATAAAAATTGGAACTTCCTGTATCTTCCCAAGTGCACAAATTTTTCCATGTTTCATGCTTAAATATGGTTATAGATGATAAGATCCCAGTTCAAACAATATTTCCAAAACATGACAAGGAAGAAAAAATAATATTGGAACCTAAGAAATTCATGCAAATAAAAGCTCAAAAACTATGAAATCGATCAATTTCAGAGTATCTCATCAAGTAGAAGAACCTATCCACTAAAGTTTCGACATGCGAGGATGAGAATTTTATACATGAGCATTCAGAACTACTCAAACATTGAGGACAACACTTTTTTGAAGGAGAGGGGCATGCTAGGTCCCTATAATACTTGTGTATTCCCTTGTTTTTATTGTTAGTGTAGCCCACGTATTGTTATTATTGAGCCCATGTAGTCCCCATATTGTTATTATTTATCCCCATAGAAGCCAACTATTGTTATTTTTGTGCCCTTACATTTTTATTGTTATGTCAGCTAGGATTATATTGTGACCCCTTGGAATCCTATATATAGAAAGGAGGCTTTTTCATTTGTTTCATCCAATAATTGTTAATTTATGTAATGTAAAGGAGGTTTCCTCGTCGAAGAGGATGATTTATAAGTCGTTGATCTATCTCTTCTTCCATTTTGTGAGT
This sequence comes from Pinus albicaulis, assembly GCA_034641835.2. Classification (NCBI taxonomy): domain Eukaryota; kingdom Viridiplantae; phylum Streptophyta; class Pinopsida; order Pinales; family Pinaceae; genus Pinus; species Pinus albicaulis. The sequence continues at coordinate 84,721,949 of CM076580.1, read as the reverse complement.
TGGTTTCATAACATAATTGACACGAGACTTCCATTCTCAAGACTTACAGAGGAAGAAGATTTTGCTCCATTTTTGGAGGACTTGTCTAAAGAGTACCAATACGACTTTTGACTTTAAGTCCCATGCTGCCAGCAAGGTTTACAAGTTACGCATAGGGTTTCAAGCGCGAGGATAGAAAGGAGAGAATTGCATTGGGGCTACAAATTAGGGTTTTTTAGGAGCCTTCTCCATAATTTATGTAATGCATTGACTCTCCATTTCTTGAGGGATTTCTCTAGAATGTTATTCATGGTGAATAAGTTTTCATAGCTTTTGTCATTTTCTGAAATTTGTGGCATGAGTGACACAAAGGACGACACTTAGGATATGGAATAGGGAATGCAGAAAAATATTGTGTAACATATGGCTCTCAACATGTTTTTGTTAATCACTGAATTTCCAATGAATATATCGCATAATAGATGGAAATTTAGTTATTTTGATAAGGCATGAAAGTCTCTTAGTGGTTCTTAGATAAGTGTCAGAACGCTATGCTTAGATATGTTTTTTAAACATGTAGATTGCATATTTGTGACATGTTTGACGAAATGTATACCATGGATAATAGGTGTCCAGTCAAGTCCTTGTGCAAGTATTTACATCTGTATCATCATTTCTATGTTAATATTCATTAATTGATGTTTCTTGGAGTTCTAGGGAGTAGCCCGAGTCCTAGCCCTGAAAAGCTGGCGCATAATCCGGAGTCGCTAAAGTAGAAATACCTGGAAAATTCCCCATTCACAAGAATGCCTTCTTGTGGGAGTGACTGTAGCATACCATTTCCATGCATGCCCACGTCATGGGAGCGACTGAGGCTTTAAGGAAATAAAATTTCAGTTTGTCTCAGGGGCTGGTCACATGGATGGGTTGGATGGATCTTATGGGTTTTTTTGCATGTGTAGAAGATCAGGTTGGTTGTGTTCCATCGGTTCCACTTCCTTAAATAATATATAGGGAATTGAATCATATCATAGTAACTCTTCATCACATGTTTACCTGAGTTGGCTGGTTACTATGGTAGATGTGGGAGGGTGTTAGAAAAAATATATTTGAGGGTGAACTAGGCAACAAAATTATATATGTCTACATTTCATTTAGATGGAATCTGTGCACAATATACGTTCCTAGAAATGTATTGGAATTGGACCCCACAATAGAAGTTTCCAGTTTACTTCCATTTCAGAGTGTTGTCAGAATATAGCTTCAAGGATTCATATACCCGATTGGTTGAGCACTTATTTTCAGTCATATTGCATATGAAATTCTATATTGATCCTCCTTGCATGATCGATCAGGAAAAGGAGTCACTACGGGATATCGTGGATTGGTTTGCAGCGCTTAAGGGTACATATATTATATGCTTTGGTTCTCTAATATCACCTCATATCATGCCGTGATATGTCACCGATAAGATGGTATTGCAGCATTAGAGGAATTTCAAGGTCTAAAATGGGCCTCCTAAGGAAATTATAGAATAAAATTGGAAATAATTAAATAATATTAGATTACATCATCAAATTTTAGGGGAAAGAAGAAAAAACTACTTTTTCAACTCATATTTTCAATTTAACTTCCTATGGGTTTACTCAAATTTCGAGTTGGAAAACTCGTTGCATGCATAATTTGATTCCTCATCCAAGGAATACCCATGTTGTATACTTTCAATGGACCTTTCTACATGAAAAATGGGAAATATACGAATATGTTATTGCAATCACGTTTTTTCATGTATTTATCATCTTTCATGTAGCAAAGTCCATTGAAAGTATGAAACATGGGTACTCCTTGGATGAGGAATTAAATTTTACATCCAATGAGTACTCCCACTAGAAATTTTAGTAAAAACTTAGGGATATAATTTTAAAATAAGAGTTGAAAAATTAGTTTTCTTATTTTATTGTTTTTTAATATTTTAACTTTTTACTCCAAAAATGGTCAATCATCCCCCATGGTTGGCATCACCATATTGAATCCTATTATTTATCATAAATATTATTTTGGTTGTACATTTTTCTTAGGAGGCCTATTTTAGACCTCAAAATTCCCCTAATGGTAAGTGGAAAATTAGTTGGACAAGGGGTTGTTAGGATTTCTTCATAGAAGGAAGAAAGCCCCTTGGCACACCTTCCCTTTGTGTATCGGATTATATGAGCTAAATAGCCACAAGGAGAAAATGGTATAAATATGATAGATAAATCACTTGCACTTCACAACTAAATACTTCATGGTTATGATCCCAAGAGAGTGTGCATAAAGCATTATGAAAGTATTGGTTTCAATTGGGGGTATTCATCAATGTCAACAATAGAAGATGAGAAGCTGGAGAATTGGTACAATCTAGTTAGGAAGACAAATTCAGGGATGGATACTAGTTCACCCAAGATCCACCAACTCAAGATATGAAAGTACAAGAGGAAAAAGAGGTAACCCCTGAAGCAAAGGGTGTAGCTCCTAGGAAGAGGATCATGTATGCTTTGACAGGAAAAAGAAATAGGAAATGAAAATTTGATCCTTCGAATAGAGGATCTATTCAAGCAGAACAATAGAGGAGAGAAGTATAAGAAGAGGAGAAGAGGAATTAAGATGAGCTTCCCATGAAGAAAAAGGAAGAAGAAGAGAAAAGGATAAGAATAGAAGAGGAACAACAAATGCAGTCTGAGGAGGAAGAAGCGACCCAGAGACTGGAAGAAGAATAGTTTATCCAATGATAGAAGAAGAATCGGAGTAGTAAGATACCATCCAACCCATTTATTATGAACCAGGTTGTATAGAATAACTTCCTCTCACCGGTGGTCATCTTCAATTTGGAGAAATGGGAATAACCCTTCCACTTATAGACAAAGTCATGGATGTGTGCAGTGGCACGTTTGATCATCTCAAGAAGAGGATCATGCAACATAGGCATAGATATTTCCTGAATGATCCGAAGAATCTAGTCTTTGTTTCCATATAAAAGGTGATAACTGCCAACAATAGAAGGAATCCCAAGACAATAAGGATGGAAAATGTTTCCTTTGCTACAACAGTGCACGAAAAATATGAATATTTGTTGAATGAAAATGTTAGATTAAGAAGAGAACTTCCTTCAGTGAAGAAATGAAGGGAACATATTACGACGGATAATCAAAAGTTGTATTCACATACCTTCAATACCGCATAATGGAAGTTAGCCATGTAGTAAGAACTAGGTCCAATCGGTGAAACCATGGCCTAATTACACGATGAGATGATACTTCTACAAAGAGTGGTGGCTCCTCTTGTTGAAATTTAGAACAAAGCACAATAAGTGGTAAAACTCCTGAAAGTGGAAAATAGAATGGTAGACCATCTTCAAGAGTGGGCTTCCAAGTATTCGAATGCTCCACAACAATTGGAAAGAAAAGACAAGATTATTGTTGAGATAGACATAGATCAACTCAGACTCCACCATCAAAACTATATGTGTCCTGGGGAAGATTTGATCAACAATATTGCTACTTTTATTGACTACACAATGAATTCAAGTCTTTGGAACTGAGATATGGGATGCCTTTGATACGATCACTTGAAGAAATCAGAGATAGAGAAATCATCTCCAAGAATATTAGGGAATACATCGAATAGATCAAGCAAGAACCAAAACAGGAAGGCTTGGAGGTCACCAAAGGAAGTATTCTACAGTACACCATTGCACCAGTCAAAGCTCATATGAAACATTCATGGCTACGGAATAAAGTATAGTTAATCTCCAAGTCCATATTGACAGAGGCACTAGAGATGAAGATGTGTTATGTAGGGAACTTTCTAGTTCGGGTCAATTCCATCTCAACAAATTTCAGAGAATGACACATATATATTACAAATGAGCTCTATCAGGAAGAAAATTCTTTTTCAATTTTATGAGACTTTTTCGCGTTATCAAATTTTTCTTATATAGCCATCATCTCATATGCAATTTTAATTTTGTTATAAATGGTATTTAATGAATTCCAAGAGACACATGTAGAATGTGAATCGCCATATATGTAGTGTAATAAGTAATGTATGGAATATGAAAATTCATAGGAGTTGAAGAGTCATGAGGAATTTCAAAGGTCATTGATATTTGTTATAAGTATCTCCTCATAACTCAAGCTAAGGGATCAGATTCTTGGAGTATTGCCTTGGATTCTCTTGTAGTCCATAGGAGATAGATCATTCTTTGGAAAAAAAAAGGTTGCCTCATAATTTTCCCTTACTCGATATAGTATTTCATCTATGTAATCGTGTACTTGGGATTTTCCATTCATAATCAAGAGGTATATGAGTTGAAACTTCTTCATACATGTATTGTAGATATAGTAGGACTATTCTTGTTATGTTTATGATAAATGTTTCTTTAATTACATACTAACTTTAATGAACTGATTTATTCCTTAGCTATGGTTATTATTGAATAAGTGTCTTTATGCTTTCATAATTGTTGTTTATTACGTGAAATAATATGTAGGTAATCAATATGTATTTATTTTCCTTTTCGTGTCCCCGTTGAGGATAGTGCTATTACATTTCTAACTGGAAGCTCATATTCATTTACCATTCGTGGAAGCCCCCCCTCATATACCTTACATTGGGTATCTCACAAATCTTACATGCTTTCTTCCCCAAAGAGGCATGTTGATATCTTCTGTGTGATTGTAACCAAGGCACATCTTTGAAACCTTTCCAAGGGTGGCTGGACCATATAACTGAATGGGACTCTTACACCGAACGATGTGAGGTCCAATTAGTATTTTACATTGAGGAGATCCACCTACATGTTGGCGGAATCCATCATCGTCAACATTTTTAGCACTAGAAGGAGGAAAAAATGACAAGTTGAGCCTCTTAATTATGTTTTATTATCTTACCTTTGATGGCTTCATCCCAGATCATAATCTCAAGGTGTTTTTTTGAAGCTTTAGATCATTCAATCCCCATATAATTCCTACATAACTTATCACATTTGAAATTTGATGGCGGGGTTTTAACAAATGTCCTTGATTATGTAATTGATTTTTTTTAATTTTGTTTTTCAAGTGGTGTTTATTCTAAATAAATACTTGCACCATTGTTTTCCATTACATTGTATGGTCGTGCAAAGCAATGGTTTTATTCTTTACCCACTGCTTCTATTTCATCTTTTAATAAATTGGTTGATGAGCTTTCTCGCATTTTTGACAAATGAATATCAAGATGTTCTCAATGAAATCAATCAACATTTAATAGAATCGAATGAATCCCTCGAACATTTTACTGATAGATTCATTCATCTTTGTTATGAATTTTCAGATGACGATGTGGACTGGAAATTCTTGAATGAAAATTTTCATTTCTTAGTCTGGATACAAAGAAAATATTTTCAATTTGATTCATTATGTCCTCCCGATGAAAACGAACTTCAACATCCTGAGGAAGAACCAAATATTCCTTTTGTTCCATGTCCCTCTCCTTTTTATGTTCCATGTTTTGAACCTGAACTAATCGGTAAATCGAAAGATTAATTTGCTAATGAATATTTTATTTTTCTTTCACATATCTCTCCTGATGACGATTCACCTAATCTTATCAATCAACCATATTTGAATCTTGATATCTCTCTTGTTGATCCTCATCCTGTTAACTAAATTGAACCCTTAGACAAAAATGACCCTAATGATTTCCTTTTCTCTCAGTTGTATGGTGATGATTGTTCAAGTCTCATTGATGAACATTTATTCCATAAGAATATTTAGATTTTCATAAATTTCAAATGGATCCTAATGCAATAATTCAATATATTTTTCAGTTATACCTCCTTATAATAAAGAGGATGACATGCTTATCATTAAGGATTTTTGTGGTAATCTCAAAAATGTATCTGATCTGTTATTGCCCAAATCCGCCTTAGGCTGAAGGAAGGCGGGATTCAAGGTAACACCAAACCACGCTCAATCTGGTAGCTAGCCCTACCAAAATAGGAGAGGGATCTCTCCAGGTCAATATCAGTAAAAATGTATCAATAGGCCTTGAGATGACTGAAATGAGTGCTAATTTTAGGCTAGTTATATTAATCAAGGAGTTTGGAATGATTTTTTAGGGATTTTTTGTTGGAAAAAGGGAAAGGCAATTTCGGGCTTGGGGATGAGGCCAAATTCTTGCAGAGTTCAAGTTGGGGCAGGGAAGGAAATGGATTTGATGTCTTAGATTCAATGAATGGATAGAAAAGACTGCTGAGGAGCTGAAGAGGGCAAGAAGGTGCAAGGATCCTCTTCAAACGGAGGAAAACATATAAAACTAAACAAAATTTTAAGGCAGAGCACGAGCAAACTAATGAATTCTACCTTAGTTACTCATTTCTTTAATTCAGAAGCAAAGAGAAGGGAAATGGCATACATATAACATTAATGAAACTTACAGATACATGGAGTAAAACATCATCAAAACTCAAAGCCAGAAGGATCCCAACAAGTGCTGCAAAACTCTGGTCTTTCCTTTTCCAAAAAGCTGAAATGAATATACAATGAGGTGCCAAACTATTCCCAAAAGTCCAACCCTGAAAATGTCTCAGAAAATACAATATATAGACCATCCTAACCCCTTCCCATGCCTCTAGGGGTTGCGCTCATCCTTCTAGAAGCTATTTCAACCAATTCTAAACATGGAACTGAAATCTAGGCAGCCAAACAACTTGCCTCTATATTCTAGGAAACTGATCCATTCACTTAATTTTCACTTTTTAGTGAATGAATCCTCTAGAACAAGTAAAAACATGCCAAATTTACATCATATCTACAAAATTACATCAATATAGATCAATAATTACATCCAAAAGTGAAACTAGTCAAATTGGCCAAATTTCTGAGCTGAAAAGTGAAAATTGGGCAAAATTCCTCTATGCGCCGCGCGAGTTTGAGCCTGTTTTAGGGCACTTCCTGAAGTCAAAATTGAGCTAATGATGGCTTGTTGGAAATCCCTGTCTATTTTCTATCAAACCCAAGTGGAATTTTTCAATTTTGATGTCATTTTCCCCTCCAAAACTGCAATCTCCCAAAACTGGTTCCTGCTGGTGCAAAAAGTGGCAGAAAGGTCATTTTTGGAGTGTTTTTGACCCTTAACACCATCCAGAACTTGATGAAATCTCTCAGCCATTTCTGAACGTGCATAATTTATCATAACAAACCCAAAAATATCAATTTTTCCTCCAGAAGATCTCTGAAACGTAAGCGTGCGTCGAGTGGCGTGACGCGTCGGGCAGAAAAACCTGTCTTGAGACCAAAAATTTCAAAATTGACAAAATTTTCTCCAAATTTGCTGAAATTTGGACTGAAGGTCCATAATCAAGTACCATGCTCAGCCAAAGAATCTTCGGCCAAGATTCAGAGCCTATCATGCGTTTTGCGCCTCCTCAGTACCCTCCTGGTGTATGCAGTTCAGTGGTGAAAACACTGTCTCGGTCATATGAGCTATCTGTGTTTGTCTCCATGGTGTTGAAAGTCTATTTCAAGTGAATGTTTGACCTGTATGAGATGGAAAACAACAATTTGGTGTATTTTCCTCCGATTTCCAAATGTGTGCCAAAGGGAAGGGACTGTGGTAAAAATGGAGCAGTGGGAACAATGAAGTCTTGCCAAGTGGTAGTTTGCCCTTCGAAAGCTTCTGATTTAACAAACTTTGAGAGAAGGAACAACCACTGAAATTTTTGGGGAAGTTGAATTTTTAGGAATTTTTATAAGAGATATGGGAAATAGGAATGACAGGGAAAGAAATGTTTTAGGGATAGGGATAATGATAAACAATGAAAGGATTGGGGGATGAAAATAAGTGATATGAGACAGGGAAAAATGATAGAAAATGCCATGATTTATTAATAGGGAAATGTGCTTAAATGGTATGAGTGGCTTGGGAAAAAAGGGGAGGGATTATAATTATTATATATCAATGATAGGAAAGGAGTGAACAATGTGGGGAATGTGCTTTGAAGTTTCTTGGCACCAAAATCACTTTAAAACTCCAATTATAATCCTAAGGGAACAATTTCTAACCAATGAATAGGGTTTATAACTTGACATTCAAATTATTCAAAACCAATCTTCCAAACCACACCTAACACTGTTCAAAAGCAATTCACAGCCTTACAAATTTATTTGGAGCAAGGAATTTGAGTTTTTATAGAGCAGAGGCAAAAATTTTCTGTTCCAGCTCTGTGCGCCGCGCACTCTACCTAGTGCACTGCGCCTGGTGAGTGCGCCGTGCCAATGTTATTTTACACTGCGAAAAACATTTCTATGCGCCGCGCACCTTCAGTGTACCGCACCTAACTCCCAATGCGCCGCGCAGCTCTGTTTCATCATAGTTTCGGCCATCCAACAAATTTCTACATGATTTCTCTTGGCTTTTAGTCTTGACTTGCAAATGGATTATTGAAACACTGAAAATATCTGCTATGTCATAAGCTTTGATTCTTCATTTGGCGAACCCATTGTTTGAACAATTCGACATTTTTCACTTAACACTATTTTTCTTGTTTCCTCTGACTTTTTTTTTTTTTTTGACTTAAATGATGAATCTTTTGGCTATTTTTTGCAGCGATGGTGGCATTGAACTTCGGCAAAGGATGACCAGAGTCTGCATTTGAAGAACTTCATGGTGGAAAACTTTTAAAATACATATTTATTAAAAACAATAAATTTGACAATTTCTTCTTCAAAACAGAGTTTTGAAGAAGAAATATCCTCGAGCATTATTGACGATGAACATCCTGAAATGAAAAATTATTGAAGACATCCTCATGGCCTATGGGCATTATTTAACATTACTGAAGACCAAACCCTAGACCTAGAAAGTAAAATGACTCTTTTTTGGCCAAAATACCATCTAAGACTATAAATGTCATGAACTGAACTTTGATAAACTTTGACAAATTTTGACCAACCCAGCAGGTACAAACATGAGGGAAACGAGAAATCAAAGCCCTTCCATCAGACAATGGCATGCCCCTAACGGAATGCATATGAATGAGTTGAATGAGACACCTAAAAATGAAATGCAATAAGAGAAATGATCTCTGACGGAGGGATGACAAGACCGACTCTAACATGATCAACCTCAATTTTCCTTTGAATCTCTTTATTTAAATAATGAATTTTGTTTCGATAACTAGATGACTATGTTTTATAAGAATTTAAAGTCAAGTCAGGTGAGTAGGACACTTTAGCCTACACTCATGGTTATGTTCGGCTCTTGTCACTGTGATGATATTTGTAATTTCGGCCAGTTCAATATTATTTTGCACAATATTGTCATTAATTTCATCATGTGGGATGTTGACTCTCTCTTGACAGGTGCTCATTTTATTCACATAAAAATATTTTAACTCTTAGGGAAGAGATTTCAATTTGACTATTGAACTTCAATTTATACATCACACCTCAAACAAATTTTTAATCCACGATGTGGAAATGGAGAAGAGTATTAATGAATGTCAAGTATTTTGATCTCACCTACCATATGCATAATCCATTAAATATTTTAAATCACACAAAAAAAGTATTTTGTTCAACTTGTTAATGTTTCTTATGATATGGATTTCTCTTTTTTTAGTTATTCCTGTCAAATTTTCGCTCAAGTATGTTTCCATGATTGTATCACAGATTCCCTCAGGGAATATTATCAGTCAAAACCCATGTAGCATTCCCCATTACTACATTATTTTGATCGAATATTTTATGATATTAGACCTGGTAATTACTGTTGCTGTGGAGTCTTTCATTTGATAAAGCAATTGAGTGTGTTACACCATTGTAATTGCACTTCTTGTTTCTATGTGTCAGTGTGTATGTTGGCATTGTTTATCTTGTTCACTGCACTGCATTTTATTTTGGTTTTACATGATCACCTTTTTTGACCTGAAGGCTAGGAGCATATTCCATGGATGCATTGGAAGTTCCATTTCACGTGACATGATCTTTTAATTTCCATTCATTGAATGAGTGTTAAGTGTATTTTCCAGTCTCACACAAGAAAAGGGACACAAATGGATGTATTTAGAATTTTTGCACCATTATTATGACATTTTTTTGCAAATTGTAATTATTTGATAATTATTTCTAATTGTTCTAAATGGTCTGAACCTCCCCTTGGTGCTTTTCAAAGGCGCTAAGAGAACTTGGAAACTTTAGAATAAAACCATATTTTACTTAACAATTTTTTAATAGTCTAGTTTCAATGCAAAATTTTCAAGGGAGGCACTCAATGCCAAGTCTTATATTATTGATAAAAAATAGCCCATCCCCCCAATCCCCACCCCACTCGATTTGTGTGAAACTTGGGGATGATATTCGTTAGGCACACAACTTATACATAAAGGAATCGAGACTACTATCCATAGATACAATATTACATTGTTTTGATGTTAGACATACTAATATTATTTAATTGATTTGTACTAAGAGTTTCTTTCACACCCTTACTTTATATTGATATTTTTGTGCCCAATAGTTGCATTTTTTACCTATTCATGGTCACTAATTAGTTTTACATTACTAAAACTAATTTATATTATTGTATATTAATCTAATATAGTGATTGTGTTGAGAGGTGTTATAAAGCCCAGTATGGCAGGACCCTGCATGAACATTTACACCTATAATGTCAATGTTTACTAGGATATAGGGAGGTCCCCATTAAATTTTTAAGTCACAGACTAGTTAAGATAAGTTTAAGTTAGTTATTTGATGGGTTTACCATGTTGGTTTACAATCTCATGGCATTCCATAGCCCATGATACTTTTTTGTGGCATTTGTTATGATGAATCCTATTTAAAGGATTGAAGAAATCCATTAAAATGGAATGTAAGAGTACTATATTAGATCAATTTTAAATCTAGAATTAATCCCTCTTGGAACTTGGTATATATGGATATAAGGTGGATCTATGCTAGATTACAAAATAATCAATGTTGATGTATTGGTTTTGATTTTTAAAAGTATAAATTTAAAAATAATATAAGTCTATGACATTCTTGGTATTTATAAAATGTTATCAACCTCCTAAATTATATAATAAAATACCATACTTAACACAAAGGAAATTAATAATAGTACTTTAAATTAAAATTTCTAAGGTAACAAACATACTAGTATAGTTCTATCATTAAATAAATTTTATGGGCACCTTAAAATTGTGCCAACCTTCAACTGAAATAGTATCTCAACACAACTAGTGTGGCCTTTACTAGATAAAAGTATAATTTAATTGGGTAATATGAATATACATAATACTCTCAATGTCATAGTTGCTACCCAAGATTGCAAAAAGATCCAATAGGGCAGAAATGTCAACCAGGTTTCAGACAATTGGAGAGGAAAAAAACTCTTCAGAAAATTAAACTCGACATCGACAAGGATAAAGGTGTATCTTTCCATGTAGTAAGGCGCAAGGCCAACTAGTTGGATGACCTACTGGCAAATGTTGGCATAAATGGGACTAACCATATCATGTCCAAATTGTGGGATGCCTTCACTCCGTTAAAGGTAAGAATCACATGTAGTCGCATCACGGACATATATTCTCTGGCAAAAGGAAAACCCACCCCTCAACATCTCCTCTCCTCCCCCACGACATTCATGACCCAGACCTCCCGCACCCTCACTACTCTCTGACCTTATGATCGAGCCTACGACTCTATCCCTGACAAACATTTGAATGACAGCCCTAACTGTAATATTAATTTCACACAAATGATCTCTAGCCTAGGTGTCCCATTCTCTCGCCGCATCTCCTATTGTGCTCTCCTCCATCAAGCCTATATTAACCTCACCATCCTCTGTTATATTTCATTCCATTATCTAGCTTCTGTGACTCTATGTCCAACTGCCTTGCTTCCCCACTCATCTCTATCTCTCCCCACGACCGACCACCCGGGCCTCCCATTATAGCCTGCGACTCCTACTCGGACCCCTTCAATATGCATTTCTCTCATGGCCCCTCATAGAGCTAATCCCCCCCTCCATGCTCATGGTGAACACGACCATGGTGCCCGGTAGGCTAACCCCTCTCGACCCCCTATTACGCGCGAAGACGACAACCAAAAATGCTACGATGGACTTTGTTGTAGTCACCAATCAGGAAGTAAAGGCTCAGGTAGAGGAAATTAAAGGTAAAGCCCATAAAATCTGCTGAAGAACCCTGAAAAAAGCTGTAGACGACGACTTATGCTGGATTCCAGACCCTAGCCTCACTAGATCCAGGGAAAACCTTTATAATTGTGCCATCAACCTCCACTGGCAGACCAAAACCATATTGGCCATGGTGCTTTAGGAGAAGAAAGACTGCAACAACATTCTCGAACGAAAAATAGACTCCCTCACCGAAAAATTTATAATGTATGTCGGTGAAGTTCACCATCATCAATTCATTGATAAAATATCTCTGCACTACGCTCTTCTCAAATGCAGGACTTCAATTCACCATATTAATCCAATCACCAAAGCTGAAGGAGTTTATCCTTCTGTCCCCCACTCTTTCTTGGTGCAGGTCAGCCCCATAGGTGCTGGACCCTCCTCCAGTGGGAAGCAGCATTATGGATCTGAAGATGGTATTACTCCTAAACATATGATTAATGTAGATGACATTCTGATGGATGAAGCAACTCAGCCATGCTCCCCAGGCTTCTATTTTTCTACGTTCTGCATCTACAATATTCAAATGCTCAGTTATTCTTCTTCAACAAGGCCAAAAGGAATTTTTTCTCGAATTAACTATTTATGTTTTGATCACTTCTCACTCCCCTATTCTTCTCTCCCTGTAACTCCTATCCCAGAGACTGAAAACAATTTCCAAAGTAACAGATGTAATGACTACAACAAAGAAAACAGTTTGTAATTTTTCCTGATACTCGCACCGATGTAATTCTCTGTTTTATATGAATGTGAATAACCCCATCATATTTACAAAAAAATAATACTCTCAATGTAATCAAATAATATTAATCAAATTTTTAATAGGAACCATAAATAATATTAGGAATTTGGCTTCTGTGATCCTTAAATTATGTATCAAATCTTTCAGTGAAAATCACATTCGAGACATTTGTGTCGACGCGTTTCGAACTAGCTAGTGTGGTTCATCATCAAGAAAAGATGAGAAATATGATCTAAGACTCAGCTTAAATAGATAATAAATCTCCAATTAGCCATTATAGAATAACGACTAGTTTGAGTATAAAAAATATAAAAAAAAATTATTTTTTTTATATATTTTTTTATATATGGCGAGGGTTGACCATTTCCGCCACCGAAAGTTTAGGCAGGCCCTTGAAATCGAAAAGAGGCCGGTCAACCTTAACAGGGATGATAGGTGGAGTGTGAGCAGATGCTGTATCCCTGCCCTTCATTCTTAGTTATTGGGTTTCTTCCCTTCTGTTTTTCCTCAGTTCATCTTTTCCCGTTTTCCTTTTTTCATTTTTTATTCCTTATTATTGTTATTTATCTATTTATTCATTTATTCTTTATTATTTATTTACTTATTATTTATTTATTTATCATTATTATTTTGATTATTTATTTTTAATTTCATTTTTATTTATTTATATTTAATTAATTAATTTATTTATCTATTAAAAAAAATAAAAATAAAAATAAAATAAGTAAAAATAAAAATTTAGTTTAAAATACTATATTGAATTTCATTCAATTGAATTACATTCAAATAATATATATTTATTTATTTTTAATTTATTTTATTTTTCTTATTATTATTATTATTATTTTAATTTTATTTATTTATTTTATTTTTAGTAAGAAATTAAATAAAATAATAATAATAATAATTATATGACTGTTATTATATATTTTTATTTTTATATTATTTTTATATGTTTTATAGTCAAACTAGTTGTTATTCTACAATGGCTAATTGGAGCTTTATTATCTATTTAAGCTGAGTCCTAGATCAGATTTCTCATCTTGTCCTGATGATGAACCACACTGGCTGGTTCGAAACGCGTGGACACAAATTTCTCGAATGTGATTTTCACCGAAAAAATTGATACATAACCATAAATAATGCTAGAAGATATAATGTAAGGAGTCCAAGATTAAGACATCAAATATTTTACCATGCAAATTCAAATAAATTTTATATAGTTTATCATGATAATTCTATCACAAAAAAATGTGAATAGCTACATTAAAAATAGTGAACTAACCAAATTTTTAAACTTAATCTAGTTAAAGTTTGAAATTCTAAGTCCACTAAATAATTCCAAATTCAATGAAATATTTTTGTGTTTAAAGTCCTTGTAATATATTTTTTCCAATTTTAATGAAATGTGTGTTGGTTTGGGGAAGCGTTGTTTTATTTCTAAATTAAATAGTTTATGGATTTCAAAAATGAGGATAATCCCTCCAAATTTTAAGATATCCACTTGGTAGCCTTGGATGCCTTTATCTTTTATTTTTTAAGCCAATTAGCCGCAAAATCTATGTCTTCAATATAAAACCCTTCTTCATCTCTAAAAGAGGGTTTGAATGTTGTCTATGAGATTAGGAATTCATAAATATTTTAGACATGGTAATTCTAGTACCTCAAAGAATTCATAATGTTTTTTTCAATTTTCATAATTAGAAAAGTTCGCCTCCACAATATTAATCTTAAGATCAAGCTTAGATAGATGAAAATTATTCTCTTACATTATATTTATATAATATTTTTTCTTTCTTTTCTAATTAAATGTGGGTAGACATTTATCTTTTGAATTCCCAGACTAGTTGAAATATTCCTAATAATCCTATCATAAGAACAGTCGGTGGTTGGTGGTATTATTTTCCTTTTTACACAATTTAATTAAAAAAATGAAATTAAAAGAAACCATGTTGTAAATGGTTCAATTATAGAAAGTTTAATATAAATAAATGGTAGAATCGAACATAAAGTGGCTAATAATATTACACCATTAAAATTTCACAAATATCTATCCAAAACATTGAGTTGAGATGGCAAAGTGCTCTATTGAATACAATCAAAATTTAGAAAATTTTCTTTGTAAAATATATATAATTTTATTATAATGTTGTCCAACCTAACGAAGATAAAGTATGAACAGAATTGAAAAAGAAGGAGATGTAGCTCACAGGTGAGGCCTACACCTGGAGACTACACTCAGAACTGAGAGATCACTCTCGTACACTCTACATTCATGAATGAAACATTACATCATTAAGTACAATACTAGAAGTTAGGAAGTTGCAACCAAACCCCTAAACTCTAGGAACAAATCCTAAACTAAGGAGATACGTTACAACTTATGTAACCTTTTCTCCATTAATACAAAATAATATAATTATTTTCAACTCCCCCCCTTAATGGAGAAAGGATTGTCTTGAACTCCTAGCATCCTTCTAAACAATTCAAACTTCACGCGTGCAAGAGGCTTTGTAAAAATATCAGCCATATTGTCACAAGTTTTACAATATTCAACAACAATTTCTTTTGATGGTAGTTTCTCTCTGACAAAGTGGAACTGAGTGTCTATATGTTTGGTGTTTTTATGAAACACTGGATTGTATGCTAATTTAATAGTGCTCTGGTTGTTGCTTTTGATGGAAGTAGAGTTCTGTTGTTCTTCTCCTACATCATTGAGAAGCCTTCTCAACCAGATCGCTTCACACGTTGCTGCACACAATGCTTGATACTCAGCTTCACATGAAGACAGTGCTACAGTACTCTGCTTCTTGCTGCTCCATGCTATGACCCCGGATCCTATGCTGAATGCGTAACCTGTGATAGACCTTCGATCATCCAGGTTACCTGCCCAGTCTGAATCTGAAAAACCTGCTAGAATAACATCAGATGTGTCAGTGTATAAAATACCATAATTAACAGTACCAAAAAGATACCTCAACACACTTTTTGTTGCTACCCAGTGACTTTCAAGTGGTTTTGACATGAATTGGCTCAACACACTAACAGAGTATGCCAAGTCAGGTCTAGTTGTTGTAAGATATATCAAGCTACCAACCAACTGTCTGTACATTGTGGCATCAACCTCCTTAGTGCCATCATCACTACACAACTTCAAATTCTACTGCAAAAGGTGTCGTTGCTGATCTACACTGGTCCATACCAAAATTTTCCAACAGATTTCTAGCATACTTCCCTTGGGTAAGAAAATTTTTCCCAGTATCTCTCCATACTTCTAATCCCAGAAAGTAATGGAGACTACCGAGATATTTCATTTCAAAAACTTGTGCCATAAGACTTTTGATTCCTCTGATTAAATCATCTGCATCTCCTGTTATAATCATGTCATCTACATACAAAGAAATCAGAATAATTTGCCCCTGCTTATTGTACTTGGTATACAAATTTGGGTCATTTAAACTTCTATGAAAACCATACTCTAAAAATAAAGAATCAACCTTTTCGTACCAGGACCTGGGCGCTTGCTTTAAGCCATATAAATCCTTTTTCAATCTGCAAACGAGATGTTCCTGCCCCTACTTTACAAACCCTTCTGGCTGTACTAAGTAAATTTCCTCTTTTAACTCACCATTTAAAAATGCCGATTTGGCATCAAGCTGGTGTAGCTCCCAATTATGTTTAGTAGCTAAAGAAATAAGCATTCTGATTGTATTTAACTTTGGTACAGGTGCAAAGGTATCATCAAAATCTCTACCTTCCTGTTGTGAGTACCCCTTTGCAACCAACCTAGCTTTCAGTTTTTCAATACTTCCATCTGCATTCATTTTTGGTTTAAACAGCCATTTACATCCTATGGGTGTTTTATTCTTAGGCAGTTCAAATAAGTCCCAAGTGTCATTTCTAAGAATAGATTCTATCTCTTCATTCATTGCGGCTCTCCACTCCTTAAATTAACTAGCTTCTTTGTAATTAGTGGGCTCTACAATGTTCAAAACATTTGACATCAAGGCATAGTATTTCAATTTTAATGGTATTTGAGTCTTCCTACTTGATCTCCTTAGTAGGGGACTTACCTCAAATTTTTTTTCTTCAACTCTAATTGGGCTTGCATTATCACCTTCTTGTTGTTCTTCTTTCTGCTTTTGTTTCTGCTCCAGCTCTCTTTCATCCTCGCTGCTTTCATCCATCAACAATGGAATGTGCCAATCATCACCAATGTCATCTTTCCCTTCCTGAACCTGTTCATGAAATACTACATCCCTGCTTGCAAATATCTTACGAGACTCAGTATTGAACAACTTATAAGCTTTAAATTCTGTGCCATAACCAACAAAGATGCATTTAACAGCATTAGGGTCTAATTTCTTCCTATCAGCTTTGGGTATATGGGAAAATTCTTTTGACCCAAATACTCTTAGATGGTTTACTGCTGGTTTGAATCCATATAGAGCTTCAAAAGGATTTTTGAAGCCAAGATACCTGGTAGGACTTCTGTTCTTTAAATATACAGCAGTATTAATAGCCTCTGCCCAAAAACTATTAGATAGACCCTTACCTTGTAACATGCTCCTTGCGCACTCTACAAAGGTTCTGTTCTTACGCTCTGCAACTCCATTTTGCTGTGGTGTGTGTGGCACTGTAAACTGCTGTACAATCCCGTGAGATTTTCAAAATTTAATGAATTCCCCTAACTTGTATTCTCCCCCTTGATCAAATCGGAGAATTTTTATACTCTTACCAAACTGTTTTTCCACCAAGGTTTTAAATTCTATAAAGCACTGTAAAGTCTGAATTTTCTTACTCAGAAAATAAACCCATGAATATCTAGTGCAGTCGTCAGTAAATAACAGAAAATAATACGCTCCACCTAGCGACCTTTTCTGCATAGGCCCGCATATATCAGTGTGCACTAGTTCTAAAATATCTATTTCCTTCCTCCTATCATGCACAGGAAATTGTTCTCTATGCATTTTACCTAAGGCACAACCATCACAATTTAACTGAGTATTATGAAAGATTGGGAGCCCCTCAACCATACCTTTTCTCTGCAATAACATGAGGCCCTGCAAATTCAAATGACCGAATCTCTAATGCTAGAGTTGTTCGACTGTCGATCCACCTGCAACCATGGCTCGCTTTGATATACTCTTTACATCCAGTCTGTATAGGCTTCCAACGCGCACGCCTGTTGCAACAATTTCTTTCATGCAATCCTTTATGACACAATGAGTCTTGAAGAACTTGACTTGCATATCTTGATCAGTTATCATGGATACAGATAGCAGATTTTTCTTAATTCCAGGTACATATAAAACATTTTTAAGATGACAGATTTTTCCATTTGGTAACTTGACTGGAATAACCCCATAACCTCTAATCTAGTATCCACTATCATCTCCTAAATAAATATTTAATCCATATTTACTTTCTTCAAGACTTTCAAAAAATTCCTTTTTACCTGTCATGTGAGAGGATGCTCCGGAATCGACATACCAGATGTCGTCCTCATTAGATGCTGAAAGGGCACAGTCGACTATGAACAGTCGAAATTCATGACTGAAATCTTCATCTACATATTCTTCAACATCTTCTTCAACGAAGTATCCTCTGTGCTTTGCGATTGCTAGCTTCCTCTTTGCATCATCAGCTTGCTTCTTAAAGCATACATTCTGTACATGACCCTTCTTTCCACAATAATAACATTTCTTTACAAGATTATTTGCAAGCATACATTTATACGGACTCTTCTGTGATGTACCTCCTTTCGGCTGCAGTTGCGACTGTGATTGTTGTTGTGGCTGCTTCCCTCTAAAAGATCGTCATTTTGCCATCAGCGCAAGATCATCACTCTGGGGGTTCAAGTTCTGCCGCCGCTCCTCCTCTTGCAGCAAGATCCCTGTCAGATCTTCAAATGAAGGCACTTTCTCCCTTGCCGCCAATCCAGTGATGAACATTTGAAATTCATCTCGCATCCCGTTCATTGTAATTGTTACGATATCAGAGTCAGACACCTTCTCCCCGATGTCCCCCAATCCATCTTTCACATCTCTGATTCGCGCGATAAATGCAGCAGCGGTCTCACTTTCGTCCATCTTCATTGAGACCAATTTGTTTTTGAGTTCCATAATTCGACTTGTATTCTGGGTCTGATACAGCCTTTTGATAGTCGTCCAGATCTCTGCGGATGTTTTACAGTCTCTGATGTGAGGGATAATGTTGTCCTTTACGGACATCTTCAGCAAAACTTTCACCTTGTTCTCTCGTTTATCCCATTCTTGCTCCTGTGTCCCTGTGTTCAAATTCGGCCTCTGCTCATCACCTGTAACTATGGACCAAGCATTCGCATCCTCAAGAAAGGTATGAATCTTAAACTTCCAGTTTTTGAAGTTAGATCCATCGAGTTTGCCAGACTCGTGGAGATAAGATTCCATTGTATTACTCATCTTGATCTAGAAGCAAATGAATTTACCCAACAGTAAAAAAAATCAATACCTGTCAAATCCTAACACCCGATCCGCCACTTTCCTGCCACTGAACTGCTGGTCTCCTGATCCACCCACTGTATCTTCGATTCAGATCCAGCAAAATCTGCAATTCAATTTCACTCCGATGAGCAAATTCGATGTTTTTCAATACAGCCACAAAACCGATCTGATCAAAACTGATCCGATCTACCTCTCCCGGATAGATCTGCAACTTCTCCGATCTTCTTTTCCGCAAATCGTCAAACGAAGATGAGGCTTCCCGCAGATCCCCTTGAAGGTGAGTTGGCGCCCTCCCGAGTGAAAAATACGCGCCTAGATGAAAACGATGTAAGTAAAAACACTTGGCGCGATTTTTCCGTGTGATTCCGCGACAATCTGGTATTTTGGCGCGGTGGCGCGATTAATGGCCGAACAGACGCGCCAATTGCGCTTCCTGGAGCGAATTTCAGCACGAAAAGCACACCAACCTCCTTCTACTCTGAAATTAAAAAAATCTGAGTCCGAGCCAGGTGTTCTGCAGTCCACCTGCTCAATTGAGCACAAAGCTCTCGTGTACACGCGGCCACAAAGGCACCTCAAGCCACAAAGGCGATTCTGCCACAAAGGCACTTCCGCCACAAAGGCGATAAAAAATCAGGCTCACCCAATCTGAGCTCCGATACCAAGATAAAGTATGAACAAAATTGAAAAAGAAGGAGATGTAGCTCACAGGTGAGGCCTACACTGGAGACTACACTCAGAACTGAGAGATCACTCTCATACACTCTACATTCATGAATGAAAGATTACATTATTAATTACAATACTAGAAGTTAGGAAGTTGCAACCAAACCCCTAAACTCTAGGAACAAATCCTAAACTAAAGAGATACGTTACAACTTATGTAACTTTTTCTCCATTAATACAAAATAATATAATTATTTTCAACTAATCGAACATAAAGTGGCTAATAATATTACACCATTAAAATTTCACAAATATCTATCCAAAACATTGAGTTGAGATGGCAAAGTGCTCTATTGAATACAATCAAAATTTAGAAAATTTTCTTTGTAAAATATATATAATTTTATTATAATGTTGTCCAACCTAACGAAAACAATCAAATTTAGAAAATTTTCTTTGTAATATATATAGAATTTTATTATAATATTGTCCAACCTAACGAAGACAAAAGGTTGCCCAACGTAACATAAAAAATATATATGTAGTTAATTCAAAATTTGACCATGGAATCATATCAATCTGGACTTTTAAAATTATTTATGAATTGGTAATTTGATTAATCCATACAAACGAGAACATAGGAAAAATGAGAATGTAGCGAAGGATATTGGACCATTCTATAAAATATGAACTCCATATCACGCGCTTAGTCTGCACATAGAATGTAAAGACAAAATTGTCATAATTAAAACATTGGTACAACCTCCTTGGTTAAGCTTGTTTATGACAACCATATTCCAACAAAGCGATACAATATGAAAGGTGTAACCCTTACAACAAAGAAGGAATTTGGATACAAAAGTAGTGCTAGTTGTTGTAGATCATGTCCATAGACAACATAGATATGATGAAACAAAATTTTATGGAGATGATACAACAACATTAATTTTATGAAGATTGACGCCCCTTTCCTTTACAATGTTTACCCACGTCCCTTTTTGGCTAAGAATGAGAAAGGCAGTAATGGATTTTTCTGCCATCGTGCATTTATGGCGTTGCAATGGGATTTAATATCCCTCTTTCGAAGTCCAATTGGAAATCACAGAGTTGACAGGTGGTAAAATTCAAATTTAAATCCATGGAAGGTTGAGGAAATTAAAACATTGAAATTGAGCATACCTACATATAGCATCCATCAAGATCATATATGGAAATTAGTGTCCATCCAACATGATGAACTCATGGATCCATATATTTACAAGGTGTAGTTGACATGTACATATCAAATTCTTCAGTCCAATCCCATATCATCCACAACATGAATGCATTGTGGATGAAAATAAACTGTGCTAAGTTCTTTGGGTACAATGAAATGACATGCATGTTTTTATAAATTCAACAACGGATATTTGTTTCTACGGAAACAGAAGTGGCAAGGGAGATGAAGGGGACCCACTGGCTATGTCAACGAGCTTGAGCAACCAGTAATCAAGATAATTTTAGCGACATTTACATGGAAATTACAATGGGCTCAGTTCCCTAAGATCCCTAAGTCTCTTTCATCTCTGCTGTATGAGCTAGTTTTCCACTCAGGCTTTAAAATCTAACTCCCGAGACTCTCTCCCTCATGAAATCTCTCGAGCTCCCCGACATGAGCTATATCCCTCAAGTTATAAAAATTCAATCCCCCGAGAACTCTCTCATTTTTTTTCTCCACTATACATACACACATATTAAGTCCCTTATTGGCTATAGAAAATATCATAACAGAATAAGGACAGGTATGACATTTGTCCTAACACTTTTTTAAATTTACAATGTTACAATTGGCCTTATTACTTGCTCACCCCAAAAAAGGGCAACCACCGAACTACTATGTTACAAGGTTCGGCAAAATTCAATCTTGAGGTTCGAATTTTGGCGAAACTTAAAACATTTTTGAGGTTCGGGAAACCTCATCGAACCTCATAGCCATTGACCAAGATCATAGATCAAAACTCAGAACCTCAATCGAACCTCGTAGCCATTGACCAAGTGCATAGATCAAAACTCATAACCTCATGTCACAACTCAGGCTTGTAATGTATCCTTGCAATTTCCATTACCGTGATAGCATTTTTTATGTTTATTGATGTTGATATCTTATTATTTTATCCTATTTTTCATTTTAAACTTAGTATATGTATATATATAGAAAATGTATATAGACGAACCTAATGGAAAATCTCATCAAAAAATTTGAACAAGAACCGAACCTAATCATTGTCGAACCCAAACTCGAACCCGAACCATGTGACAATGCCGAACTATTCTTAATTTTTGTAGAATTAGGACATATGTTTTTACATCAAAATCCAGGTTTCTAATTTATATAGATTACAAAGTTGAGGGAAATGTCCTTTCCCATGGGAATTTACATGACCCCATTCTGGGTTTTGGGAAAATGGATTACTTAGGGGATGCTCCAACCTTATACTCTTGAGGTTAAAATTTTTAGGACCTCCTGGTCATGAACCTTTAATTTTTTTCTTCATCCTCGATCTCTTACTTGGTTTTGCTGCTATCCATCAGTCATTATATATCGTGGTTCTATTGTTGTTGGTAGTCTTCCTTACCTCCAGACATTATGTTGTAGTCCTCCAGTGGCCTTGCTAATGTAAACTTGTGTAGTGAACTATATGTTGCTGCTACCTACCTTATTCACTTTGTTATGACTCTGTTTAGGAACCCTTTTAACCAACATCGATACCTCATCAATTTGTTTTCCAACTCTATCCTTGATGAGAAATTTTTCATGTTATATTTTTCTAGTTATGTACCAATTTATTCACCAACATCACCTCCATGGATTTAAATTCCATCAACAACATTATTTTTTTCATGACACTTCATGAGTAGTTCATCTAAGTGTTGCTCTTCATCTCCATTAGCCTCCTCGTGCTTATCTTCCCATGCCAACCCTATCCTATTCATTTTAGTAACAAGATCTTTATACTCGGTGATAAGATTACTTGTATTTTCACTTCCATTGTTGTCCATTGTAGTCTCTCTCAAGATAGGTGCATGTTACGTACCTCTTTATTGAAAATAAATTCTAATTTTATTTTCATGAAACAAATTTGTCTCATGCATCATATTTTCCCCTTAAGATAACAACACTTGCTATCCTATTTCCATAACCCCAATAGTCCTTTTATCATGCGATGAATCGACATAATAAGTAAATTATTTTACCAACCATGACTCCTCTTGTTGCTTTATTGTTGAATCTCCTTCATTTTTGCTTGCTTTTGTAACAAGCATTAGTATTTGCTAACATGCCCTCCTCGTATTCATTCTCTTTGATAACAACTTCCCATTAATTTTCTTTACAAGCTCTTGTGAATGGTTTGGATGAATTTCCTTGATGTCTTTAAAAAAAAAAGCCTATTTCTTCTCATCTTAGCTTCTATGAAATATAACTTGAGCTTTATTCTTATGTTGGGATAGTCTTAAAGGATTTTCCACCTTCAGTTGAATCCCTTTCTTCTTCGTCTCCTCGGAGAAAGTGTATCCTCTCTCCCTCTTTTTGGAAAATTTCTCCATATTATCGACCTGCAAATTTTACACACAAATTGTTAGTTTCAAAGACATGAGGCCTTCCTACCTCCTTTGATGTTTCCATTATAAATCCCCCTTTTTGTGTATGTGTATCCTTATAGTGCCCTTTATGAGATAATGGTGTCTCCTCGCGCATTTTAACATAATTTTATTCTATCCTACTTTAATGTTTGAAAAGAAAATTCTTCCATTATCCTCAATTATCATCACAACTTTAGCTGGTTGTACTTCTTTTTCGTGTTTATGACATGCACATGAATCTGTGGAATCTCTCCTTGCTACAAGCCATTAGAAATGCAATTGGGAAATTTTACTGCAGGTGCCTAGAAATAGAGGAATATGATAGAACCACTGATGCGTGCATCTATGTAGAAATGGACTTCAACGCCGGATTCCCAACTGAAATAATCCTAAAAAGAAAATACTATGCATGGAACTAAAACCTCGACTATGAAAGTGTCCTCTACAGAGGTCTATCCTGCTTTGACACAGGCCATCTAGCCAGAAACTACCCAAAAGCCTCCCAGAAAAATTCTGCTAGAAAGAATCACCATAGATATACATAGTGGGAAGGAGCACAAAAAGAACATTACATTGTCATCAAGGAAGAATACTCTCCAGAAAACTCTGAATCGCAAGAAATCAGGCAAGAAATAAGCAACCCTCAAGACAAGTAGGGAGAAAGCCCCGCCCAACAACAAAAAAACAAACTCGACAGCTCCTCAAGCATAAAAAATTATGAGGATGTGAATACCCCGAAAAAGAAATCTTCATTTTGTAGAAAATAATATCTCCCAGATCCCGAAGATAAGCCACCAGTGTCCCAAGAATCAGAAGAGATGAAGGAGGTGCAAGATAAAGGAAGTTGGAAGACAGTAGAGAAGAAAAAGAAAGCTACAACACCAATCTCGTGAAGAAAGACGAGAAGCCAGACAATTAAGAACTAAGAAAATTATAGGTTCGATAGACCAATGTTTGGTCTCATTGAACATTAACCATCTTCAGCATCATAACACAATTGATCAGTCTTAAAAATGTGGTGCTTCTAAGCCTCTAGTGATGCTCTTAATATCATCTATTGGTTTGGATTATTCACAAAGCCCATGAGACTTCCCATTAGTCTCTTCTCTTATCTCCACTATAGCCTTCGCCAGGGACTAATCCTTCTAGTTCACAATAGCGAACTCCTTTTTATATTAGCCACCTTTGTCAAAACTCTTATCTAAGTTTCTCTCTCTATCCAAGAATTTAATCCATGCTTCAAACTCTTCCTTAGCATCCTTACAAATAATTGCACTATAGACCACTTGAACTTCTTTCTCACATTCCATCCTTACTTATGATCTTAAAGATCCTTTCCTAGAGAGGTTCCTTATTACATTGAGTCTCTACTTTAACTCGACAACCTGTTATCATATTCCTCTTCCTCTTGACTCATTCTCCTCTTTATGCTATCTTCCTTGGCTTCTTTCTCTCCTTTACTGTGGGTTGCAATTAACCCATAAATGATCTTTTATTTCATCTTCTCCATAAGCTTCTCCATACTCATTGTCAACTTCAAACCAAACTCCATAGACATCTCACCTAGCTCTATCTACAGCTCGACATATTGGTATCATAAGTTCTTGCTCACTACAACCTCTTGAGCCTCCTCTACTCTAGCTATTACACTTATCTCACCTTCCGAGAACTTCATTGGTTCTGTTAAATTCTCTTTACCGAATTACCCTATCCTATTCACTTTCTTCCAACCTCAGCTGGAATTTCTCTCTCCTTATGTATCCTATTTGCTGGCAATGTTTCTTCCACATCTTCACTGTCTCATGCTTCTGCCTATAATTTTTCAGCTCCTTAAATTATTTTTTTAAAGTCCTAATTTACCTGTTATCCTCCTCAACACCGAGAACTCAAAACATCTCACACTCGATCACTTCCGTGCAGAAAGCATTGGGCTATTCTTGGTTCCCACGCCTTCAACCCTGTTTAATCAAAACTTGAAAAGGACACTACAAAATGTGTGATAGCGTTTAGTTCTCAGAATCCACCACGGTGGGTTTGTTTTCTGATTCGGAAATCAGGTGCACTGTCGGTATGGACCTTGCCCCAAATATCCCAATCCAGTGACAAAAAAAATCAATGGCGGCCTACGTTCTCATTTTATTCGAATCACAAATCGTCAATGCCTAGCCCTAGAGTTGCCCTTCGATTAATAACCATGATTGCACCAACGATTAACGACCATAATTCTCAGCTTGAATGAATGGTGATACTGATTGCGCCAATGATTAATGACCATAATTGTCAGCTTGAATGAATGGTGCTACTTTGGATCTAACAGTTTGGGTGAACCAGAATCCATGGTTGCGATTACATCGGGTCACAACCAAATCCCTTGTGCTAGCTATTGACGCTCCTACATCCTGGTCTCAACAATGATATGTCCATGCAATGTTCATTTAACAAAATATAATATCTTTCAGCCATATGTAATAAAACAACCCATAAAGGGAATGCATATTTGGGTATAAGCTATCCATAGTACATACTGCCATATGCATATAGAAAGGGAAGGCCAAAAAAATTGGCGTGACCATACAAGCATGGAGAACTCTTTCTCTCTTATTTTCCTTTCTTGCTATAATTGAACATAATTTTTCAATGGTAGCCTTGAAGCATTTACCCTAGAAAAATGTTGTTTCCCTATATTGATTCATCTGGGAGATTGATAACTTTATGGCCAAGATGGATCTATCGTAATCATACATTTCAGTTCCTAATTTGATAGTTTATAAGGATTATATTAAATGTAAATTTTATGGTTGTTTACTCCGTTTAACAGACGTTTCATTGGCTTGAATCCTTATTTCCTCTTTTCAAATAAATCTATACGTCAGACACACGAAACTAACTATTATTATTTCGGCACCCAGACAAAACTAACGTCATTCTGACCTGAAAGTTTTAGGGACATGGCAAGTTGAGGACTTTAAAAATGTTTATATATATATTACTTTAAAAATATCTCATATAGAAAAATCAACTGCGGGAAGGAGCTCCAAGAAACGTAAACTCCAGCATAACGATAATGCTCGGCTAGGGACCTGTTTAGTGTCAGTCCAGGAAGCATGCTAGCAGGGAATCAGAGAGATCAGAGTATTGACAGTAGCATGGCGGAAGCCTCGGGAGGGGGTCCACTCCCTCCCTTTCAAATATAACTACTGGATAACAGAGTAGCAGACCCTCAAATTCGCAAGGGGGGGAAAATCAGAAAGGCAGACCGGTGCTTGGTGCTGAGTGGTAGGAAAAAACCAGGGGACGATGGTCGAATCCCTCCTATCGAAATATAACTACTGGAGAATAGAGTAGCAGACCCTCAAATTTGCAATGGGGGGCAAATAAAAAAGGCGAACCGGTGCTTGGTGCTGAGTGGCAAGAAAAAACCAGGGGACAATGCCTGCCTCGAGCATTGAAGAAGCCCAGATTTGTAATTCTACCGAATAAATTGGATGAATATAGAGGATATATGAAAGACCATGCACTCATTTGCAAATTCATTGGCATATGGCCAACTGAAAAGGACTTATTGAAATGGATTTAGGAAAAATGGCAACCAAAAGGACATCTTGATCTAAAATTTGGACCACGAGGATTCTTTACAGTCATCTTTACAAATCTACTGGATAAAGAATGAATATTCGAGGGAGGGCCATATTTTTACAACAATTTCAGACTCTTCCTCAGGCAATGGGAAGAATTTTATAACCCCGATGAAGAAAAATTTCTAGCTGCACCTGTATGGGTAAGACTATTCGCTCTACCAATAGATTTCTGGGATCCAGATATTCTAGAAGGAATAGGTAAATCCTTAGGAAGATTTGTTAAAATTGCTGAAACAACTTGCCATGGTAGGTATACTTCCTTTTCTCGCATCTGCATGTATATGAAAATTTCTGAACCACTTCTAGAATCAATAGAACTTGAATATGAAGGAAATATTTGGCAGCAAACCCTCGATTATGAACATATCTCGTTTCGCTACCAATGGTTCCATGAGTATGGCCACCTCTACAAAACTTTCCCTCATAATATCCCAGAAAATCAAGGAGGAAAACTACCAACGAGCAATGAAGCGCTCCAAGAAAAAGATGATGGATTTGTAAGTGTCAGCGACAAAAAAAAAAAAATAGGCAACATGTGAGTCTGACTAGTGCCCTAAAACAAAAGAGTAGCCAAAATCAATATGAGATTCTGCAAGAATAAGGGGAAACATCTAAAGATATGGAAGAAACTCCAGTCCTAAGTGAGGAAACGGCGCAACAAAAAATGCTGACAGCAAAATGGAAAGCACCTCAAGAAAAATTAGAAATTGAAGAAATAACAGGAGTGGACCAAATTCCAATGGAAATAGAACAACAAAAAGAGGATTTAAGTGCAGAAGAACATGTACTAAAACATCTATTGGATGGGTGGAGGAACTTGGACGATATATTTGTCCCAGAAGATCAAAAGAAGTTATATAAAGCAACATTCGAGCATTGCCTGACTGCTCAGGCCAGAAAAAAAGTGAGTACCCTAGAGACCAATTCCACTAAATAATCCAATACTCAAATAAAACCAGGAAAGAAAAAAGGAAGAATAAATTTGCATGATTCAATCCAATTAGTGGGAGAAATGTTAGTAAATACTGGCAAGATAACACCATTAACAACGATATTCCAAAAAAATCGAAAAGTTTAGAAATGAAAGTATTCTCCTGGAATATAAGAGGCTTGAACAGCCAAGGCAAGAAGAGATATTTAAAGGAGAAGTTAAAAGTTGAAAAACCACAAGTTATGTTAATTCAAGAAACAAAAATTTCTACACAAAAGTAGCCTACCATACTACAATCATTTAAACCACATTATGAAGTCATGGCCAATGATGCCCGAGGCACAGGAGGAGGTATTTCCATATTATGGAACCTTGCTGAAGTAACAACAGATGGTTGGATAGGATTATCACGCAGCCTCACTGGACGCTTCAAACAAGTGGGAACTAAGGAACATTTAATGATTTCTACAGTTTATGGCCCTCATATCCAAGGAGAACGAGAAGAATTTTGAAATAGCATAAGAACTCTGAGATCTTTGGATGAAGAGAAATATTGGTTAATAGGTGGAGATTTTAATCTGATTTTGAATCTCAGAGAAAATAAAGGCGGAATAAGAAGAGAAGAACCATAAATCAAGTCATTTAGGGTCCTCCTTATGGACCTTAAATTAGTAGATATACCGACTGTAAATGGTGTATTTACTTGGATCAATCAAAGAGGGGAGGCACACCAAATAGAATCAAGATTAGATAGATTTGTAGTCTTAGAGGTACTAGTTAGCTTAGATGTTTACTATGAATCTGCAATTATACTTTCATTAGGTCAGACCATTGGCCAATACATTTGGAAATTGATATAAAACAAGGCCCAAAAAATCGACCATTCTGATTTGAATTATTTTGGTTAAGGTATCCAACCTTTTTGGAAAAAGAAAAACAATGGTGGGAATCCACAATCATTCAAGGAAGGAACATAATGAATTCGTTTTAGTTGCAGTTGAGAAATTTTAAAAAAGAAATTAAAAATTGGAATAAAACTGAATTTGGAAACATCCATTCAACTATGCACTGACTACAAGAAAACATGAAACAAAATAAGCAACATATGATTTTACAAGGACACACAGAAGAACTTTCCTTAGAAGAAGGGAATCTTCTGAGTCAACTGGAGGAGTGGAGGAAGCAGGAAGAAATATTATGGAAACAAAAATCACGGGTGCAGTGGCTTAAAGAAGGCGAAAAAAATACAAACTTTTTCCATAAATCATTGATACAAAGAAGGAAACATAATAGGATTCTCTCATTGAAGGATGCAAATGGAAATCAAATCTATCAACACATAGAAATGGAAGCATTGCTAGGAAACCATTTCAAGGACATGCTTACTGAACTAGATCTCAATAGAGAAGCGACTATACATAGAATAACTCGTCACATTCCTTCTAAGGTCAGCAAATATCAAAACTTATCTTTAATGAGATAAATCACCTTGGAAGAGGTGGAAGAGGTGGTGAAAAATATCCCAAAAACCAAAGGCCCGAGGCCTGATGATTTTACAGCAGAATTTTATTAAGAAACTTGGCCTTTTATGGGAAAGGATATTTGGGAGATGGTTGAAGAATCTACACAAACAAGGAATGTGTACCCATCATTAAATTCAACACGCATCTCACTGATCCCTAAGAAAGATAATACAGATACTCCTGCGGGGTTCAGACCTATAGCATTATGTAATGTAATTTAAAATATCCTTTCAACGATTATGGTTAACCGGCTAAAACAAATTCTCCTCAACATTATATCCCCTGAGCAAACAGGATTTATGAAGGGAAGATAAATATTGGATGGGATAGTTACTCTACAGGAAGCAATGCATTCTCTCAGAACTCCATAAATTAAAGGTATGTTGATCAAATTGGATCTCTCAAAAGCCTATGATCGTCTAAACTGGTCTTACTTGAAGGAAGTTCTCTCTGCTTTTGGATTTGATTCAAGATGGATACAATGGTTGATGTCATGTATTTCTTCCCCGAACTTTTCCATTTTTCTTAATGGAGCCCCATCCCAGCCTTTTAATGTAACTAGAGGATTGCGTCAAGGAGACCCTATTTCACCATTCCTGTTCATCATAGCAGCAGAAGGTCTTGGTTGTCTCATTAAATCTCAAATTGCAGAAGGACGCCTAAAAGGCCTAAACCTATGGGGACCGGATCTTACTCTCTCGCACCAGCAATTTGTAGATGACATTATGTTATTTTGTCACACTTCGCTAAGGGAAGTAAAAGCCATTTTGGAAATTCTCAAAATTTTCATGGATCCCTCTGGAAATTTGATTAATAATGACAAATCAAATGTGTATTTATTCAATGCCAATAATGTGACTCAACGATTTCTAGCCAGATCTTTGGGCTTTAAAATTTAAACTTTTCCAATGAAGTACTTAGGTTTCCCGTTTAATCTGTCCTCCCTCAGGGTAGTAGGATGGACGGATCTTCTTAATAACCTCCAAAAATGACTTCAGAATTTGGCTCTCAGAACATTGAATGCACCCAGTCGAGTAGTCCTGCTTCAATCTGTTCTTCAAGCCATCCCTATATATTAGTTGTTAGGAAGAGCGACATCAAAAACAGTCTGCAATAATATGGTGAAATTTAAAAAAAAAATCTTTGGAAAGGAGCACAAGATACTAGAAAATGGGCTCTCCTATCATGGGAAAAACTCATTAAAACAAAAAACATGGGTGGATTGGGCCTTCGAGACCCCTATGTGTTCAATCAGGTAATGGGTGCTAAGTTATGGTGGTGATGGCTCCAAGGTGGAACCGATCTTTGGAAACTGATTTGGGAAAGGAAATATGACATGCCCACAATAGTTATGGGGAAGCTAAAGGCGGATGTTACTCCAAAAGGCTCGAATATCTAGAATCTAGCGGCGATCAACAGAGATTTAATAAGACAACACAACCTATGGAAAATTCAAGGAGGGAGAACAACTCTCTTTTGGGAGGAGTCGTGGCAATAGAGGGAGAAGTTATTCAGCCACTTGGATCTAGCATGAATATTTCTCTTCACAAACTTACGGAACCAAATATTAGTGATCAATTACTGGTGTCAAGAGGAGGATAGTCAATGGTGCAAATGGAAAGGGAAAGGGCAATGGAGGAACGCCCCATAAACAACACAATGGAGTGATTTCGATAAGGAAATGAAAACCAGGAAATTGGTTTCAAAAAATGGGGAAGACATTTTGAGATGGGGCTACAGGAACAAAGGCATGTTCACTATATAATAAGGCTACTATCACAAATCAAACAATCTTCAGAACATAGCAGTCCCAATATTGCAAAAAATATTGGGAGCAAAATTTTGGCCGAAAGTATAATACTTCCTCTGGTTGCTAAGCCATCCGAAGATGTTGACTTGGGATCAATTGCAGCACAGCAGAATACAGGGCCCATCACTTTGCAAAATGTGTAAAAATGAGGAGGAAAGTATATAAAATTTATTCAACACCTGTTCTTTGGCAGAGATTCTATGGTAGAACAATGTTGCGATTTTTCAACAAATGGATAGAGATATTACAAGCATAAATGAGATACCAAAAAATGGTGAAAAGGGGGATTTAAAAGTGAAGTCCTGAATCGAGCATGGAGGCTGTCGATGGGATTTCTACTTTGGGGAATATGGAAACCATCGAATTTTTAGAGATGTAGAGAGGGATGTAACCCAGGTATGGAAGATGATATTGGAAAATATCCAGGAAACAATCTTATCAGAACAATGGTTTGACGAATATTGGACAATTACCGATAATGAGAATAGGATCCACGCAAGGCTGAACTTAAAACCCCAAATGCTAGCAAAATCATTATGGAAGTTCAAACCCCAATGACAAAATCCACTAGACAGTTTTTAGTTCCCACAAGTGAGATTTTTGAAATTAAATTATGATGGAGCCTCCAAAGGAAACCAAGGGCAAGCAGGTATAGGAGGCCTATTTCAAAATTCTTGAGGATCCGTATGCATTTTATATGCAATGGAGGTTGGATTTGCAATGAATAACAAAGCTGAACTAATGGTGGTAAAACAGGGTTTAACAATTTCAGTTTGGGAGAACCACCATAGAGTTATAGTTGGAGATTCAACAATGGTAACAGGAGTATTGCAAAAACTTCAACAAGGAACCTCCTTGGACAAGATAAGTAAAAGTTGGCTCATAGCAAGATTAATTCAAGAGATTGGTCAAATTATACAAGAAATTGGTTATATGATTTCCTTGCATGTCCGCAGAGGGGTGAATGAGGTTGTTGATTATTTAGCCATCTAAGGCTACAAGAATGAAGGCTAACAGTTATACATTAATAAACATAATTGGGCTTGGAATATAGAGTTACACTCGCTACAGATCATCCTCGAAAGAGAGAAAGAAAGGGCTAGAAACCCTCGATTGGGGTGCCACGACGAAAGGGATGGACGGAGGTTGGTGCCATGTGGAGGTGCGCACATAACCATCCATCACGACTAAGAATTAATGAAGAGGAGGAGTCATGTCCTTGGCACGATCCACCTTAATGGAAACTAATACAATCATCCGAAGCCATCAAAGCATGTCAGAAAGGAATGGGAAACTACGCCAATTGCGGAGAGGTGTAAGGCATAAAACACAATTGCAAAAAGGGAATGTTATTGTAATCTTATGTGGATTTCAGTTCGGAGGAGCGGAGGAAGTTCTACAGCAACGTCGACGATGCGTTAATTGGTATGTTATGGCTCTTGTTACCCTCGTATCTCCATTGTATTTTCTAGTTCTAAACACTGAAGTCGAAGCTAATGTTTGTAATGAAGTATGTGCTCTATTTTGTTTCTTTCATGGGATATATTACCAGTCTGGTAATGTATTTTGTTCTTCTAGTTTTAATTTAATTGATAGGTTGGTAGTTGAGGCTTGCATGCTACCCTTCATAATTCTAGCATAAGAAATCAAATCCTATTTTAGAAGCCCATCTACAGAAGACCCTCTGTTTTGGGCCCAGCTATAATCCAAATATAAAACAGACCTATATCATTGCAAAAGTATAAAGCCCGGTCTAGTGCTAAAGTCGTATGGTCTGAGTTTATATTTACTTTGTTTGCATTGCATGAAAAATAATTCTAGGGGGTTCGATTCCTCACATGCCATCTATGAAAAGTATCTTTAGTTTAATGAGAAGGCGTGCATGTATAGTCATGACAGTTTGAAAGTCTTCCATCATTGTCAAGGTTGGCCTAGTCATAATCTGAGTTTCCCCAGTTGCGTTTTCCCTCGATTTCACTCTTGGCCCAGTTTTTTTCTATGGTTCGCAAGCCGTAAATGGTGGTATATGCAACTTCCTTTTGGCAAGATGGACTGTGTAGCAAAAATTCTTCCCACACATACTACTGTTTGTGTGGCAATGAATGAGGCTCTGCTTGAGGGATCCACCAACGCTCAACAGAATTATTTTACTGACTCTTCTCTGCCATAAACTAGATTATCTTACACTATTGCAGGGGGATATTTCTGCCAATTTATTATGGAAAAAGGAGAAACAAGGAAGAGGAAAAGGAAAGAAAAAGAAAACAATAAAAAAATGAAGTACCAAGCAAGCATGGAAGGAAAACTACTAAACAAGTTCTGGAAAATATATCTGATCCTTATGAATCAGGAAACCCAGTACATATCCGCAATACCATTCAAGGTTGGGAAAGAGAGAGTAATTATGATGATGAGGACATCAAAGAGCATGAGGTAACCATGGATTTCTCTGCAACCCGAGGAATACAAGAGGATGGGTATCTTCATTTCATCAATATATCAACACTTATTGGAAATTCAAATGTGTCTTGGAAAAAGCCATGAAAAGCATGGAGGAAATGGAAGGAAACCCACCAGTGGTTTCAAAATTGCAGCAGATCAAATAGGAAATCCAAGACATTGCCATGTCTCAGTATCATGCTGCAACAAGGATCGGGAGGACTGAATGTCAACTTCAAGGAATGCAACAGGTAGAGATTCCAGGATCCATTGCAAAATACCCAACTCCAATTGACTCTTCTAATGGATAATATTAGCTTTTAATCGTTTCACATGTTTTTTGCAGCAAGTTTTAATAGTTTTTGTTTAAAATGCAACTTTTATGGACATAGTAAAGTATTCATAGCAGCAAGTAGAAGGAAAAAACAATTTTAGTACTGGTTGTCTTTTAACTCCCTCAAGTGGCCAACAAACCTGGTTTCCTTAGGGCAAGTTGAGGCTACCACATGCATCAATATTTGTATAGCGACTTTCTCTTTGATAAATAGAAAATAAAAAAGCTCTACGAAATTTAAAAAATATATATATCTCATATACAATATACTCATTTTAATTTTTTACTATTTTTCTATAATTAATATATTTATATACCTTTTAAATTAAGATCTATAGATTATTTAAAGTGATATCTCATATACAATATCTTCATTTTCTTCTATTCTATTATAATTGATATATTTTTATATATTTGTAATTAAATTCAATAAATTATGTAAAGTTATTTTATTTTTAAGAACATTCATATCTTCATACTTTTAATTAAATTTTTATGTATTATATGTTATCCTTTCATATTTAAGATTATGTACAATAACATTTATATAATTACTATTTTCTTATTATTTAGAATGTAAGTACAAACATTTTTTTCTACTATTTCATTTGTATAGGATGTGTTCAACAATATATCTAAGTAGTTAGGAGTATGGTTTTGTTTTCTATTTCATTTGGGTAAATTTTAAAGGATATGTTTGGGTTCTTGTAATACAGATTGAAGAGTAGGTGCCCTTGCCTAGGTGGCATCCCATTCACCATGGCTAAAATAAGGAATTCCAAGTATTATTTTCCATGATGAGAACATAAATTACAATGAAAAGGAAATATTTTAAGCTCGAGGTAGTGTTGTGGTCTAGAAATGCTTATAAATACATATAATGGTTGAACTTTATATATCTTTATTTTCTCAATAAGTTCTTCTACAATTTCTCTACCACCCTTTTTTTACCAAGTTCGGTATTGGTCTATTTGGAAAATATTCTTATATGGCCTTTTAGTTCATTTTATTCCATCACGATAACCATTACTATCCTTGACTTGACTTCGTCCGTAATCACTTTATATTCATATTTTTTTTAATTAAATATTCTTATATGGCCTTTTAATTCATTTTATTCCATCACGATAACCATTACTATCCTTGCCTTGACTTCGTACGTAATCACTTTATATTCATATTTTTTTTAATTAATTGATGTTTTTATACAAAAAGTAATATGTATACTTTTATGCCAATATCAAAGATGAGGTTTTTTTAAACCTTTTTCGTAAGTCTTTCCAATTGATTGTCAATATGCTTTCGAGAGACCTAAATCTAACAATTATGCAAAATAAATATCTACACTAATGCTCCGAAGCGTGACCACCTCAATTTTAATTGCATAGATTGTTTTCTTACAGTTATTATTCATAAAATAGAGGGACTTTATTCCTATTAGCGTCTACTTATCCAAACAAGAGTTTGGATTATAATTGCAATGAAGTTAAAGGCCTCCATATTTGTCTGAAGGAACTATTGTGATAGTTATATTGTTATTATAAGTGTATATTATCATTACTTTTTATTTTTATATTCAATTTAATTTTAGAGTAAATGTGACATTTTTTTGGGGCATCAAGATTTCTTTGGATTCTATTTTTTTTCTTTGTTAGTAACAAAATATCATTTTCATAAATCAATCAACAACAATGCATTAGTATGCTAACTAATATGGAAGATAGGGGACATCATTTTTTCATTCCAATATTATTTTGAATTTTATTCCTTTTGTCTAATTATATCATTAATTTAGTAATCAAATTTTTACAATAAACTTATCATATCTAAAGAAAATGGATTTTGTTAATTACATTTATTTAGGGTTATATAATAAATTATTGTTATCCTTTCTACCTAGGTTCAAGTCCATCAAGTGACATGTTGAGCTCATATAAGAATTGAGGATATTTTAAGATGGTGTTGTTTTGAATTTAGAAGCCATTACTATTCACTATCACAGTGGAAAATGATCCCAAGACAATGAATAAACTTGTGATTTACATGCCACGAGATAATGTGATCATCCAAAGTGAACTAGTCTCACTATGAGATAGGAAAAATGGAAAAACACTTGTGATCATTTCTCGGAGAAAAAAATAGATGGTTTGAATCTTTCAGCATACGAGAACAAAAATCATATACTTTGTTTTTTGTGGATACTTTAAAATTCATATCCTACATATTTGTAATCCATTTTCGTTACATTTTAGAAGATAATTTTTTTTCAAAAAGTATTTTAAACTATGATGATCTATTTTTACTTTGAAATGCATTCTTGTCAGGAATGATTCCATTTCTTAACTCCATGTAGCATGTGCAACATTTTTTTTTAATAAATTGGTTTGACTAAGTTCTTTCCTTTAATTTGGATTCTTTCAAAGGAAACGAGCCTTCATTCTTAGATTAAAATTGAAGTAATTTCATGGCCTGAGGCATCACACTTTCCCATAAAGGTTCTTGTGAATGCAAGTTCTGCCAAGAAATGTCTCATGCACATAGTTTCCTTAAGTTTTTCAAAATATTTGGTTACATGTCCAGTAGAATATATTCCTCCTTAATTAATAATGTCGTTATATGTCTTTACTATTTTACAATAATTCTTGAAAAAGTTGTGTGCTAGTATCTTGTTAATTGTAAGAATCCTATATGATTCTTCAAGGTTTCAGGAATTTTCTATTCTTGTCATAGATTTAATTTTACGATTTCCCACTTTGACTCCTTGAGATGAAATGCGACTGAATATTCCATTTATTGAATCCCACGACACACTTTGAAGTATTTGTTTCTCTTCAAATATTGTTAATATTAAATCAACATGTTATACATTCCACTTCCAAATATTTGATATAGATTAGTATATCATCAAAAAATAATAACACAAATTTTTAAAAGAAGGGTTTGAAAATAGAATTTATCAACCCTTGAAATGTAGAAGGTGCATTAGTGAGTACAAGGAACAATCAAAAACTCATAGTACATTCATATGTTCTAAATAAAATTTTGAGAATGCATTCTTATTATATTCTGATTTTATTATGTCATGAATGAAGATCCAATAAGGTAACAAAAAATTATCGTTGCAAATCATCTAATAATTCATCAATTACATGAAAATAAAACTTAAATTTGATGGTAATTTTTTTGAGGTGTCTATAGTATATACACATATGACATGAGCCATCCTCCTTTGTGACCATCATCATTGGGTGCATTAAAATATCTTTTTCTAGGTGAAATGATGTTGGCCTCTAAAAATTCTTGAATCATATCATAAATCTCACCCTTTTGTGCATATGGAAACCTAAAAGGCCTTATTTTAGGTGGTACACTTCCTAGCTTCAAACGAATACCATGGAAATGATCTCAAGAAAGTGGAATATCCATAAGAATCTCCCAATACCCTCGAATGCTTGATGATAACCTTTTTCATGTTAATGAGGGCGGATAAATTAAGGCCTTAGAGGGTTTCCTTTAGATACATTTGACCTCAATTTCCTTTCCTTCTTAGAAAAATACCATGAAAATATATTTGAAATTAATGGTCATTGTTTCCAATGATTGTAACCAATATAATACTAATACAACACCAACGCCACCAATTTGGATCGGAGTCATAGGAATATCAAATAAATACTTACCCATATTGAGAATAATAAAAATGGTGCTTTCTTGAACAATTTATGCTACCTCCTTTTGCAATCACTAGTTGAAACTTTTATATTAAAAACATATAGCATTTTGAATTTTTTTTTAATTTGTCATTAATGAAGCTATGAGTAGTATTGAAACCAAACAATCTTTTTACATTTTTAATTTTGATATATTATTCTATATTGAGGAATATTGGGGAATTTGTAGTAACCAATGCATGATATAATAAGGTTGGAATAATTTATTCTAACTCTAGATCTTATGATGGTTTCAATTATTGGTTCTCTTCCTATTCATAGTCTATGCAGAATAAATTCTTCTCATTCCATTTATCCCCCTCAATATGCTTGCTATCATAATTTAAACATATCCCCTTTTCCCTTATTTCATCCATTTTCTAAGGTTTCAACGTTTTTAGTTTGGCAATGTTAGGATAGGAAACACAATTCTTTCTATAGTTGTTACTGACCACCATTTTAGTAGCCATATTATTTATTTCCCCTTTCCTTTCCATACTAAAAGCATGGTATAGGGATTAGAGATATAAGAAATTATCACTTAGAATGTTCTTTACCATGAGGCTTTGATTGTGTGATTGTGTAATGTGATCTACAATTCAACTTTTCTGTTGAATATTTCTCAGTCTACCAAAAATGTGTTTCTCTTAATGTCCCCATAATGTGATATGAATTCAAACATAAAAATGAGCCAAGCTATAATAAAGACCTAGTTTCATTAACAAAGCCATTGATGTGAAAAACAATTATCAAGTTCTAAATATACAACTACAAGATTTATCTTTTGTAATGGTAGTGATTTATGTATCAAATAATTTATCCCCTTCATCTCTCCATATTATAGTGTATTTACTGTCAATTTTCATCATGTAAATATTGTGAATTAATAATTTCTTTGATGCTAAGTTAAACCCTCAATATCTATTTCCTATACATTTTCTTTATTTCTGGACATATTTACATCTCCTTTAGGGACTCTCTCATATATGGTATGTAAGATCATGGAAAACATGGAAATTTTAAATTCTTCCATATTATTTTCCATTTGTTCCAAATTTTCATTCATCTTCTTTTCCATCTATTTCTTATCTCATCCATAGTATTTTCCATATTTATCTTATTTTCACACATCTTCTTTTACGTCTTATCCCTATGTTCACCCATATTTTATTCCTTATATTTTATATGGTGAAAATTATCTTCTCTCTATTCTTGGGTCATTATTGATTTCTCTATAATTTTATTTGGTGAAGTAATTATTGGAGAGGCCTTTCACATGTGAAAAAAAAATAATATTTCTATTTTTCATCTTCACTAAAAATTTGAATCACCAAAATAGTTCTTCCAATCAAAAGTTATTCCAATTATTGGTAACATATATTTCATACTCTGATTTAAAGATTGTTTCGGTAGCTAATATTTCTCTTAATGTGAATTTAAAATCCATATCTCATGGATATATAATTTTGTCTCATAGTACCTTGATAGTCCTTCTAAACTTGTAAAAATTCCGCAATCTAAAGCTTCAATGAAAATTCTTATAGCAAAAAATTCCAAAATGACTTGTTTGAGACTAATTTTGGGATTAGTGGGGAAACTTGAATTCTAGAAAATATATCACATAAACTATCATGATTTCAAAAAAAAAAAAAAGAACTGCACACATAATTTGTTTTTTCTCCTCAATATTCCAAATATTTCTAAACTTGATACTTTACCCAAAAAAATTATAGAAAAAATTCTAAGATCATTGCTCTAAAAATGGTTTAAGGATTAGTCACAAACCCTGCATTCCATATAATATATACCTAAAAGTTAAAAAAAACATAACCTAAATGTTTAATGATTTGTTCCTTTAAATTTCTCCTTAATATTCTCAAAAGTTTACTATTTCAAATTTCTAAGAAAAATTTATAGAAAAAATTCCCAGATGAGCCATTTAAAACATATTTCAAGATTAGCCACAAACCATGTATTCCATAGCCTAGATATACAAAAGTATAACGAAATAAAAAATTCAAATTTTATCCACCCATACCTTGATATTGCTCTTTATTCTCCTCAAAATTTCACTATTTAAAACTAATTATAAAAGATAAGTCATAACAAGGCTGGAAGGAGCAAGAGAGGTCATTCTCAATCTCAATGAAACAAAGGTAATATAATATTCTTAGGCCTTGGGAAACATATACAATGATAATTTAGAGGTATATGACATGCTTCAAGTAGTATTGTTGGATAAAAAATTTAGGTTTGATGATCATGTGGTAATTGGAGATTCACAAATGACCATTCAAAACATGGAGAAAGAAACATTGTTCAAGGACAAAAAAATAAGGAACGTAATTGAAATAAAAAAAAATCCATAATGCAATCCTTCTCCTCGGTTTGTTTATATGACATCCTGAGAAGGAGCAATAATGAAGTGGGCAGGTTTTCCAATGAGGGCTCGAAGTTGCAAGTGGGTGTCCTAGTTCAAAATGAGAATTAAAGTTTAAACCCCATACCATATAATCCATGAATATATATACAATAAAAAAATTATTGAAAGGTGGCAAGGGACATCCATGCTATATGTGGCCCCTCATCATGAAATATGTGTGCACAATTGAAACATATGAGGAGGATCATATTCCATCCTCAGTGTAGAGTGGTGGGAAAAGTTATGTGGTTGTACAAAGAAGAGTAGGGGATGTTAATGTGCAATAAAGTAATTTTTTTAATCTATAAGGTGTGATATGAAGGAGTAGAACCACCATCTATGATGGTAGGAAAATTTGGGAGAAGACGAAACTTAGGAAAAATTATTAATTCTCCTAAGGTGAGGGATATTTTATTCAAGTATAAATTGATAGGTGATCGGTGCAATCTCAGAGAGTTTTATTTCAATTTGGGAGTGATCCATTGTTATTTGATTATGATTAGTATCATATGGAGTAGAGGATGGGACAAACTCCTCAAGGAAATTGTTTCTTTTGGGTACTTGAGATTGGACAATTGTTGGTGGAGAATGGGAGAAATTATAGCTCATAATGGTGATGCAAAGTGAGCTCACATTGATCTGTTATAGGTTGGTAACAATATAAATACTTTTAAAAATCCTTTTCATTATAAAATTCAATTATGCAAGTTTAAAGTGGTGATGTGATCAGGTGATCAAGTTTTAACTCAAAAATAAAAGTTCTGAGAATGACATGATCACTAAATTATTGTGAAGTGGTTGTCGTTCTGAATCCAATGAAAAACAATATGACACCCAGAGCTCACATTATAGCCTATTGACCATTTTCCCAAACATGTAAAAATTTGGCAAAAATTGTGCAAAGAGGGAGACGAGTCAGCAGTCCATACTACTGAGGTGGCATCTTGACTGGGTAGGTCAATGGTCTAGTCAAACCAAATCCTTGGTGAATGATTGGCTGCCAAGTGGCAGGTGGTGATTAGTGTGTTTTTGTGCATGTTGGTAATTTTTTATTGGTTGTATTTAGACCACTGAGGAGGAGGCACGTGGCTCAGTTTGGGGCTGCAATGTTCCCTCCTCACAACATATTCAAACTTTGGTTATGG
Organism: Pinus albicaulis; assembly: GCA_034641835.2. Taxonomy (NCBI): domain Eukaryota; kingdom Viridiplantae; phylum Streptophyta; class Pinopsida; order Pinales; family Pinaceae; genus Pinus; species Pinus albicaulis. Next base: position 84,680,285 of record CM076580.1, on the reverse strand, counting down.
ATCAGAGGGACCGGGCATGGGTCGAACATGAGACCTCCTCCCACCTCGCATATCGCGCTACTAACTAGCCTGCATATTATTATTAACATTATAAATAAGCCATCCCTATTTAAATGTCAATAAGCTTGCCTATGGGAGGGGGAGGGGGCCAGCCCCATAGGGACAACCCCCAAGTCATGGCACCAACACCCAATACCACCAAAGGAGCAGGATGGTGCTTATCCCTTAAGCACGTTTATTAAACCATAATCCCAGATTAATTAACATTAAACTGGTTTATTAACGCAACACCATTACAGCAATAATCTCAATTTCATTAATGGTAAGTGAGGTTAATTAAAAATAATCTAGTTTAGTTGGCGACTCTGACAAATTCGACAGATTTCTCTAAATTTGGGGCCAGTTAGTTAATTTTGGGGAGGAAATTGTGGAGTAGACTTGGGGAGGTCATAACTCAACCCATTTGCGACCAAATCAGGAGAAAAGAGATGTTAAGGTACCATTTTTTACTATTATGGACTCAATGGAAGAGGTCTTAGAATCCAAAGATCACCTTAGATAGGTTTTTTTGTAGGTTGAAGCCTAAGGGGTGTATGGATCAAGCATGGTTTGGTAGTAGTTCTTGAGAGTGTTCAGCATGAAGAAGACCTTGTAGGGGTTTTACTCACCTTCATAATTCATATGCAACAACTATAATCAGCAGGTTTCAACTCAAGTTGAACTTTTTTATTCATGAAGTTTTCATTATGTGCTTCAATGTGGAATTGAAGGATACACATGATGTTTTTGATTCATTTCAGTGGAAGTATGTAATCTTTGTAGGATATTTTCTGAGTTGTTGTTATTCTGAGAGTTGTTTGTAGGAGAAAATTACCATGTAGGGGGAATATCCACATTTTATTTGCAGCAAAATTTTATGTACATCATTGATACTAAATTTATATGAGTGGTCTAGTGATGTTGATAAGCTCGGAGATGTAGACTAGGAGGGGTGAACTCTATCATCAAGCCCTTTATCTTACTCTTCTTTATGCCAACATGGATTATTTTTGTTATTTTCATTATGTTCAGCTGCATATGAGGACTAATTCATGTTTAAGAGACATTATGATGCAGTAGAAAACTACAATTTACATATAATACTGTGGACCTGTGGGTTACAAAGCCACATACATATGGAAGCACTCAACAATGGTCACTTTATCAAAAATTTAAACAAATCGCAATCGCTCCCAAAAAACATCCATACATCGCAGATATCAGTGTTTACGATATCACACGATGGCAAATATAACAAATAACATTAACGCTAAACAATAAATATGTCGATGCGAAGTTGCAATGATGATGTCACATCACAAAATCACAACATCCACGACTTATCGCATTTCGACACTTCGTGGAATTACCTCTCCTCTTCTAATGATTATCCTGTATCGCATGCGATATGCGCTGGAGTGCCATGTCGACATATGTCTCTTATCTTCATCACATCACAAGTTGTATCGTGTAACTTGCGAAGTCCTAACACACAAACATAACAATTGTCGATGGCGATGTGAAGCCCACCCGTCCATCTCTCAATGTTCATCCTTTACTTTGATTTCTGTCAGCGTAATTCACGTTTTAATAATCCATGTTCTGCCATAGATTTGGTCTACGACGAAGTTCATGGGAACTTCATTCTCCGAACTCTTACACACATAACTTATCAATTAATATAAATAACGCACACATATATTAAGAAATAAAAATATAATAACACATAGATACTACAAAATCTGGATTAATCCTAGATATATAACAATACACAAATTTTATTATTTCTCAAGCCTGAATATAGGCTAATGCCACTACGGCTTGAATCACACTTTTTCCATGCAACTTCATTATGTTTTCCACCTCCTTAAACATACAATATAGACTTATTTTATAAATGAATTACAAAGGAGTGGATCGTCTAAGATCAACAGTTTTTCTCCCACAACTCGCTCAACTAACCCCTGGACTCCCTTTGTTTGATTACATGGCAGATAATTACAAATAAATAAAATATTCTAGAGACATATTGCTTCCATCATTTTAGCTCTGTTTCATGGAAATTTAGGCCCATTTAGAAACAGTTGTCCACATTTCACCTTCCAAAGGGTTGAATTTCAAATAAATTAAGGATGTTCATATTCTCCTGCATCCAAATAAACAAACATGTTGTTTTTGAAGACCCAATTTCATGCTTGCAAAGTGTCAACATGGTCCTAAGTTTAGTTATGTGATTCTGAGGAAGAGGAAAGAGAACACCTCCTCAAAATTCAGATCATCATGGATTCTCTCAATATTATAGTGTTAAAATTAGGATTCATTATGGGGAAACTGTGATAATTTTGGGTGCATATCTCTAAATGTACCCCCCTTTAATTATTAAGAGTTATATTGAGCACATAATATTCTATCCCTAGAATGTTGGTATAGTTGTTTGCCCCTAGGGGCACTGTGTGCTCGAAGTGGAAGTTATGTTGCTGAAATGGAGACATGGGGGCTTCACTGCGGCAGCAATAACATAGCAGGTGGGTTCATATTAGGGGACATATAATGAGGAAAAAATGACACAATATATTGGGGGATATATAAGGGGTAAAGAGTTTTTATATTGGTAGGTATAAAAAATGGGCCTCAAATCCAATGAAAAAATATAAAGGGGTATAAAAAATGTTAATGAAAAAAAGCATACCTACAATATATAGTGAAAGTAGGGGATTTTTAAATTGGGAATGTGTATTGGGTTTATATTGGTAGTTGGTTAAAGAATGTTATTTTTAGAGGTATTTTACAATATGTACTCAAATTAATGGTATTGTTTAATATGTTATGATCACACGTGATATGTTAGAGATTCATTGAGTGAAGCGCCTGTGAATGGAGAAAGCCTATGCCAGTGCGAGTTAGGTCTAAAAAAATCATGCTGTACTTTTCCTGCAACTTAAGAACTTCAAAATGGAGCACAAAGAGGCTCGATTGGACAAAATAGAAGAAGGTGCTGCTATCATGCTTTTGAAATTTAACCAATGAGCTACTACAATCATAATGGCATTGGAGAAAATGATGTAAAATAGGTCACAAACATAGAAAAAAATGATGAGATAAATAGTCTATTCTAGGAAGTGGAGGAATTGTGAGATCTCCTCAACAAGATGAACTTGCAATACCCCATTATATGTTGCATATATTGTTCTAAATGTAAGACAAATTTTGAGATGAATGAAACCCTTCTAGATGAGGAAAATACCAAAACATATCCTAAAGGATTATGTAATCTAGTTCATGTTGGCTTGATGGGGCCTAGACCCAGTTTCAAATGTGGTTTTGAAAACCAACAAAACCCACTATTATCAGCCCTTTCGGCAATGATCTACTTGTGAAGAGCGAAGTGTCACTCAAGGAAATATATGGGGATGCTAGAACCAGTTTTCTACATCGAGAGGGATAATGGACTAAGGCTTTAGGGGTTTTCTTCCTTAGCAGAGCTTCGCAAAACATATTTATTAATTATACAAGCTTTGTTCAACACATATGTTGAAATTACTACCAGAATATATGATCTTTCTTAATCATGCATAAAATGACATAAATAATAAAAAACTAGACATCGCTATGCAAATGAAGATCAAACCCTTACCATAGATAAGCATAAACAATAGTAAAGCAAAGCACATTAACAAAAACTCAGATATATCTTCAATGATATTATATTAATTGCTCATATCTTTCTCATACATTCAATTCCACCCTGGGCACTCAAATGTAGGGGTCTCGACACATAAATGCATACTTTCTAAGGTCTCCATGCACTCAATTGCAGGAGCCTTTCATCTAACCCAAAACACAGACTCTAACTCAAAAAATTCTTACATCCAAATGGATTTCATGAGATCTATTGTTTATTAGCATACATATGACTTCTATTCAGACTCCTTATATAGATGTTTCATTTACAATACCACGGTCCAAAACCATCGCCATAGTTCAAGGTTCACAAAATATTCCCATTATATTACATAATAAGGGGCTTTAACTGACCCCAAATCCCGTAAGACTGAAAATGGACTCTATGCTCTACTCCTTGATCCGCGAAGTCTTTCTATAATGATTTATTCAACGAGATCCCATGTCCAATAGGCCTCCAACAAAAAACTGTGACTTGTCCCAAGTCACAAAGGTGGTGGTCCATCGATCATCGCTTTGATTTCACTCAAGGCATCCTTAATTTGTGGAACCACTTTGGTGAACTACTTTTCAAACCATCTGATTTCTCCGAGGAGTGTCTCTATGAATTTCTTATATTCCTTTTGCTCGAATCATATATGTGTTGTGCATAGTGATTTCAGATTATTTTTCATAGTTTGGGAGAGATGGCCAGTCTCAGCTTCCCATGGCTTCATTCTGTCTGTAAGAAACCGATCCTTCCTACACAGATCATCTACCTGATCCTGTAAGAATTGACCTTCTTGGACTCCGGTAAGGCACTGAATTGGTGTTGAGGTATTTGGAGTGACCTTAATATGATATAGTTGTTCAAGCTTTTTGTTCACTTGAGCCTCTATTTTGTGCACCTGAGGGTCTGCCTGCATTGAGGTCCAGGCATTGAGAACTTCTCCAAAGACATTAGTTCACTCTTGTATGTGGGACTCAATCTATTATGTGGTACATTTCAACTCTGTTGTGAACTTCTCGCACATTTGTGGCAGAGTGGAAGGCTGCAATTACATCTGCAACTCAACTATATTCATCTGTAACTCAAGGCACACTTCGTCGACCTTAGCCTTAGATTTATTAACTATTGTGGCAAGCTTGGACACTTTTTTTTCTCACGCAGTGAGAGCCTAAATTTGGAGCTCTAGTAGCTCTCTGCAAGTCTTAGAGATGGCTTCCTCTAGCTTCTTCCTTTTATATATATCAACCTCAAGCTCTTGGACAGGCATCTGCTTTTCCTCAGCCATCCTTTGCCTTTCTTTCTGAACATCCTGAATGATCATGAGAGCGCGTTGTTCTCTGGCCTTCAATTTCTCATCAATGCCCTCGTTGAACTCATGAAAATTCTTTAGTGGTGGTGCAACAAGATTCAACTTTGTATTTGTTTAGTGGACCACCTGCTTTAGCTAATCCACTGTGTCAAAACTCAATGTACCTGTAGAGATAGGCACCATGCAAGTATCATAAGTCAATGCCAATTCATGTGTTGTTGTGTTTGTACCTACTTGTGCCCCACTTAGTTGAATCAAACTCCCTTGTAACCCGCTCACGCACACATGAACATCGCTCATTTTCTCTTGTAAGTCTTTCAAACCCTTGTGAACATCTTCCAACACCTTCTTATATTATTCTTCAATGGTGCCTCATAAGTTCTCACTCGCATGCTTCATGGTGTCGTTAATTTCGTCGAGGTCCCCTTCAGTAACGACCATGTCTTCTGGGCCAGCAGACTTATTGGACTTTACCTTCTTCCTTATGCCACCCTTCTGTGGTTGTCTCCTCTTGGTATTAAAATATCAATCCAATTTGATATCATCGTTGATAGTGTTATCCCCTCATGTCTCCGGAATCTCTGCTTCAGTCTCTTTCTCAGTCATGACGTGACTTTCTAGTTCTTCTTTCCTTTAGGTACTGTGGTGTGCTTCACACCACTCATCCCCTCCTACTCAGTGCCTGGTGTTAATTGATCACTCAGTCATTTACTGATGATGGCAACCACATATTCCTCTTCGACAAGGTATGACGGCTCGTACCAGACCCTAGCCAGATCCTTCTTTTCCTGAATGTGAATGTGGTGGAACTCTGCTTTGAACTCTGCAATATGTCGATACTGATTCACAATGCTAGATGATAACCATGGCTTCTGATTAATCACCATTCATAGAATAATCTAAAATATAACCCAAAAACTCCTCCTCGCCATGAGCCTGGTTAGATCTATTGAATGCCAAAACGAGACATGTTTGGTCGCCTCACACAACGAAAAAATTTATTGGTTTGATGGGGCCTAGGCCTAGGTTCAAATTTTTTTCTGCGAACCATCAAAACCCACTATTACCGGCCCTTTCGGAAAGGATCTCCTTGCGCAAACTGAAGTCAATCCTGAGGCAATATATGGGGATGCTAGAACCTGGTTTTTGCATCCATAAGGATAATGGATTGTTGCTTTAGGAATTTTCTTCCTTAGGAGAGCTTTGCATAAAAATTTTATGAATTATACAGGCATTGTTCAACACAAATGTTGAACTTAATACCAGACTATGTGATCTTGCTTAATCATGGATAGAATAACATAAATAATCATAAACCAGACTTCTCTACACAATTACAGATCAAACTCTTGCTTAGCATAGATAATCATAAACAACAGTAAAGCAAAAAATGTCAACTGAAACTCAGATATATATTCAAAGGTCTTTTATTAATTGCTCAGATATTTCTCATACATTGAGTTACACCTTGCACACTTAGTTGCAGGGGTCTGTGCACACAGCTACATACTTCCTAAGGTGTCTACGCACTCAGCTGCAGGAGCCTTTCCTCTAGCGCAAAACACAGACTCTGACTCAAAACAATCTTACATCCAAATGAATTTCAACAGATCTATCATTTCTTAGCCTACCTATGAATTCTACTAAGACTCCTTATATATATTTTTCATTTAGAATACTATGGTCCAAAACCATGAGTGAAGTTCAAATTTCACAAAATATTCTTAGTATATTATATAATAAGGGGCTTTGACCCATCCCAAAGACCCTAAGACTCGAAATGGACTTCATGCTACGCGTTTCACTCATCGATCTGCAGATTCTTTGTCTACTACTTTCTTCGAGAGGATCCCATGTCCAACACTTTTCCTTTATGTTTTTAAAATTTTGCAAAATATTATAAGAATTTTCTAAAGTTTTCACTTCAAAAGACACCTAATATATAAGGAGTGTATTCTAGTAGATAGCCATAATAGTTGGAAATTTAGAAGAGTTTTTGGCCTCATTTTACCTTTGTTTAAAGACAATTGTACTGTCATGATGTATAGGCTACGACCCAGGTGCACAATTTTTACTATAATATAAAATTATCATCACAATAAAAAAATAATATAGAAGTTATAGTGAAATGCTAATGTGTCTTGACTAAATGAGGAAAACCCTAGGATCATAGTATTTGAAGCTAATATTAGGAAAAAATATACCAAAAGAGCATGAAAATAAAAACATAATAATATCCAAGTGTTGGTAAATAGATATAACAATCAAAGAGGAGCCTCTTCAAGGGGAAACCTCTTTTTACAATATAATAAGTGTACAATAATGAGATGAGATGATTCCAAAACTAGGTCTCCTTGGTTTATATATAAGAGGTAAAGGGTAGACATAAAAGTAAAGTGTCTACATGACAACACTAATATAACAATAGAAATAAAACTCACTATCTAGGAATTTACATAGGGATTTATCCTTAAGATGGGCTTTGTGTATGGATTAACATCTAAACATCTAGCTAATATTTGAGAACAAAATTTGAACATGAAATAAAAAACCATTCTAGCCATTGAAAAAGAAATAATTTTAATGCAAAAATGTTTGTGAAAATTGTTAAATAACCAACCATAAAATTAATTTATCCTTATTTTAATGAAAAATAACCATATCATATTAATAGCTAGCAACTAGTTAAACCACAATGACAAAAAGTCATAACCATTGCATATGGAAAGCCAACTAAAAAAGCAAATAAGCACACATTCATTCAACCATAGAAATAAAGGAAGTAGTCCTACTCCACGTATACATCCAAAACAATCTCCAAATAGTGGCCACTTCTATTTCCAAAAAATATTGAGATAATGTTTAAAATCTCATGAAAAATTCCTTATTCTCTATTGTTTTAATATTATTTATACAAGATAATAGAAATGATATTAATTCAATTTCCCCTTCTATCACTTAGGAATTCAATTTTCTTTTGTCTATTTTCATTCCATTCTCAATTTTTTGAATACATATCTAGATATATGAAAATACTTACATGTACATGGCCATTGTATCTAAACAAAATTAGTTATATGATTAACTTCCATTTGTAAATTTTTAATTGAAACTAGCCTTTGTTAGGGGGTTTTACTTGATAATTAGGGTTGATCATAAAATAAATGGAATCTCACACAAGAGCTTCATTAGATAGGCATTAATTTGAAAATTGGTACCAATCACTAAATTTAGTGAATGGGAGGGGTAAATAAGTGAATAGGGATGTCAATTTGGAAATTAGGGATGATTTATAAACCAATCCATGAAATTAATTGAGAAAGTGAAGGGAGTACTCAATTTGAGAATTAAGTTTATTTTAAAATTAGGCTAAGAAAAGGTTTTGGCAATACTTCTTCATTTTTGAAAACAAATAAAAATGTTGAACATGTAAAGCAGGATCTTAAACATAGAACATAAAAATATGGAATTGAATTAAATTTTAATGACTAGGGACTAAAATTGGATATCATGGTTTATTTTGACGTGTAGAACTACTTAGCAACTGAAGAAAAAGAAAATGCTTGATTTGAAAATAAAGGGAAAATAGTTAATTGTTAAACAAGAAGGAAGTGAATGAAGCTATGTCACGGTATCAAAATGAAAATTAGTCAAAATCGAGCAAGGATGTTATGAAGAATTATCGAAATTATCCATTGAAAAGAATGAATAGGGCTAGAAGGAAATGATGATCCAATATGCATACAAATCCAATAGAAAAAAATTAGACCAGATAGCAAAATGAGGGACCTGAAATTCTACTAAAAGTTTTATGGGGTCATTGAGAACTCAACAAATAGTGACACGTTAGGAAAATCTATAAATCTCTAAACCATTACTAATGAGTAATATATTTTAACATGGACAAATATTTCATAAAATTCACACCTTAGAATTTTAATGAATGGATTCTTTAATTCCTTCCTTGATAACATGAACCCACATTATCCTACTCATTAATATTGAGAGGTTTATCATCCTTTCTTAAACATTGAAAGTGTGTCTTTCAATTAAATTTTCATTTGATGTTTTCGGTAATGAAATAATTATAGGTTTTTAATTAAATGGGATGGAATATTTTTAGTAGATAGGTTGTTCCACTTTATTGTATTTTTCTCCATTACCCATTAGTTTCAATAGCCTTCATGGAGTTACCATAGAATAAAAAACCTTTTTCTACTTCTAGTGAGCATCCATAGCTCTCGTAGAGATACATACATCCTCCCACAAATCACTAAATTTGGCTTTTCTATCATTTCAAAAATTAACATGTGTTACAACAATGGTGGATGGGGAAAATAATTATTCCACCCCCAAAATGACCATTTTGTGTACTTGTAAACATTATTTTCACGTCAGTGAGCTAGTTTTGATTGGGCGCAGATGTCTATATGTAATATGTTTTGAGGCTACAATGGATATTAAGTTTTAAGTTGGAAAGCCTTGGTGCTAAAATTCCAATGAACCTAATATATGTAATATGCAATCACTCATATTAAAAAAAAAATCATAGATGCAAACTAGGGAATGAAAAGAATATGGGAAGCTAGGAATCCATAAGAAGAAAAACTGAGGGGACTAGAGAGCTTAATAACAAGCCTAAGATAGGAAAATATTATTTTACTACTAGCCTAAGTTATAAACCTGGGAAATATATTACTAAATGGAATACCATATATATCCCAAGTCAGAAGGATAAAGTGCGCTAATAAGGAAATACATTATTATATATACTCCCTAGAAACCCTATTAATGTTTTATCCTATGTCTCTAAATATCATAAAGTGGAGCTGCAAGGGTGCCATTTTTCAAAGTCCACCATCCATATATAACCATCATTCCCCCATTTAATTTGATAATACTACCAGTATGAATTTTTACCTTACACAAAGGAGAGCTAGAGAGTGACTTGCATACTGTTATCCAAAGGATCTTAGGTGGGTTTGGGTATGAGTGCTCTTCTCATTGGATTACCCTATGATGCAAGAGCATCATAATAGAATATGTTTTTTTATTAGAAGATTTTAGACGATTGTAGGTTTTATATATTTTTCGAAAAAACATTATGATATAATCCTTAAATCAAGGGGCTCTTTATTTCTTTCTTCCAAAGTTTTAAGGAGATAAACCACCTCTAAACTCTACATATTTCCTTCTCAAGTACAAATACAATTGTAATCAGTTTCCAAAAATCCAAAAAGGTTTTGGGCCATTAATAAAATATGGTTTCAGTGTTGTCATGAATTTATTTCTTTGTGTTATCATTTTGGTACCAGAGTTTTATTTTTTTGTATCTTCTGTTGTGGCACTCTACCATCATTTTGGTATCAGAGATTTAATTTATGTGTATCTTCCATTGTGACACTCTACCATCACCTTATCGAAGGTCATATTGCTAGAGTTAGAAGTGCAGTGATAGGAATACATTTTTGTGGAATCATGGTTATTTTGAGATGCTTGAGATAACATTGATCTATTAGAGAGAAAAAAAAAAAAAAATCTTACTCGACATGTGTTGGAGCCTTAAAAGGGTAGTTATTTATCTTTAATGATAACATAGGTAGAGAAGGGAGCACAATGCCTTGGATAGTTTGATTTAATGGGGAATAAGGTAATTTGGAGTGTTTCTAGGCTTTGTTACCTTATCCTTGACCATGCTTGGTATTGTCTATGTGCCATAGTTGGATCTAGGTAACCCTTTACCTTGCTAGTTTCATATACCTACATCAAGGCTGATCTACTGCCACAAGAGTTGGAGCGGAAGATTTTATAGGTGGTAGGAACATATGAGGCCTATAGTGAGATCCATCTTACTAGGATTTTTTTCTTACTATGTGTTTAACTACTTTCAATCGTGCTAATTGTTGTATATTTATGTTGTGTATGGTTTATATGTGTTCTTTACATGTAAAATTGCATGACATAACATGCAATAATATATATATGTTACGAGTATAGCTATATTTGTGGTCAATTCAAATGGAAATTAAGAAATCCATCTGTACCCCATGATCCTAACATGTATTGAAGTGGAAAAGTACGTTGCAACAATAAGTGTTTATAACCAAGTCAAGATGATACATTTTCTTAAGAAATAATTAACCTTTTTCTAGATAATAAGAATACTCCCCAAATATGTTTAACCATAAAGAGTTTATAGGTGGGAGGAACATATGAGCTCTATTGTGAGTCGAACCTTCTTATTAGGAATTTTTTCTTATTATGTGTTTAACTACTCTCTATTGTGTTAATTCTTGTATATTTATGTTGTGTATGGTTTATATGTGTTCTTTACATGTAACATTACATGACGTAACATGCAAGAATTTATATATTTTAAGAGTATTGTTATATTTGTGGTGAATTCAAAGGGAAATTAAGAATTCACCTGTACCCCATCATCCTAACATGTACTGAAGTGGAAAAGTACATTTCAACAAGTATTTATAGCCAAGTCAAGATGATACATTTTCTTAGGAAATAATTAACGTTTTCTAGATAATAAGAATATTCACCAAATATGTTTAAGCATGGATGTTTAACCAAAAAATTTCACAGGGTATGGTTATTAAATGTGAATGGGTGGTATCTTCAATTTGGTTGAATCACCATTTAGCTAAACTTCCTTTTCCACCATTGTTTTGAATTCTTTAAGTCGCCTGTGAAGAATTTATTCGCAACTTTCTTAATTCATGAATAAAATGTAAAATGGGTCATCATAAGGATTATGAGTTTTGCTTGATTTACAATTATCTATTACCCAAAGTTTAGACTAGTTAGCAAGCGGAAAATTGATACAAAGAAAAGTATTCATAGAAGCAACGAAATGCAATTAGACATAAGAAAAAACTAATATACTAAAATACAAATAACAATATAATAAAATTCATGAAACTTATTCCAAAAACTAAAAACTAAGATAAGTTGAGAAGTCATTTAAACTAAAAGAATGACCTTATTTATTTTTACATCTTTTTCATAAAAAATAATGGCCCCATATTCATTTTTCTTATTTTTCTTTATCTTAAGATTTATTTGAGTATTATTCATATGTTGATTTTATTTTATTATAAATATACATTAAAAAAAAATTGGTTAATATTTATCATTAAAATCCAATTAAGTTCAAGAATGTGAAAAAATACTTGCAATTTTTAAATTTCTCATTATATCCTAAATCTTCATTAGACTATTTTCTCTCTTTAAAACATTATTTTGATTGTATTTGGTGCCTAGAACATCCTTAAGTATTTTCCTTTTGTATGAAACCAAATATCAAATATTTGATATCTTTAGTGAACAAAGGAAAAAAATAATTCTTATTTTAAGTTTTTCAAAATTTTATGCATATTATATCGAGATCTAAGAGGAAATGATGTGTTTGAATATCCTAGATGACTAGATCGAGCATATAATTTTCACCAACTTATATAAAGAAATATTGGACGTCTAGAATTTTCTATAAACACTTCAGCTAGATCCAACATATAATTTTCACCAACTTATATAAAGAAATAATCAACATATAGAATTCTTTTAAACACTTTGCATTACTAATCCCAGATACTAAATATTTCTATAAACCTTTTACTAGGAAATAAACATTAAAAAAAAATACATTTTTGAGAAAGAAACATATATTTAGTTTAAATGTTGAAAACATATCGAGATCTTGGTAAAAGTATAATTTTCCAACCAAAAGTCTTCCCAAATACAATATACCTAGATACACTTGCAATGTTATAACATATTCATATCAGAACACTAACGGAACACTATATTAATGCGTCTAAATGTTTTCCACCCTGGATATCTTTTGAACAAACATTGACAAATAATATAAATATTATATCATATTTCGATATTTTTCATATTTTGTCAAACAAATTCAGCTTCGGGTAAAACAAAAATGAGCACTCCATTCTCATTGAAGATGACTAGAATTTAGATTTATTTTTTATATTTGGTTCCAACCAAAAATTTTAAAATTCCTTATAAGCACACTTTGAAAATATTAGAGTGTAAATGAAATTTATTTATATATATAATATTTGGATTCGAGCTAATTTGAATTTTTACGTTTGATGTATCCTACATGTAAGATATCTTTTTATTCATCAGACATGATAAAAGGATTTTAAGTGTCAATTTAACTATTGATGTCAGGTTGGAATGCGAGCAATAGCTGGAAGTAAATAAGTAGGGAAAGAGTGAATGCTAACATTGTGATGTCAGTTGGAGCAGGAAGGTCTAAGGAGCTGTTAGAAGTAGAATTGTGGTCGTAGAAGGAAACAAAGAGGGAAGGTATTACGTCCGTCAAGCAACTGTACACATGGTATGTATCCTTCTTTCATATGTTATTTTTGATACCATTCCTATGTGTTTCAGAGATGGGTGGGTCGTTTACTCATAATTCTATGGAGACTAGTCAATATACATAGCCTGAGTGGTATCAATATTGTCAATGTTACTGTATATTGCTGATATGGGAGGGTGGCATTCATAGAAGTCCATGGGAGGGGGAAAGAGACAAAAAATGGTATATGTACACCTAGTTTACACCATTATTAATCACAGCGAGGGGGGATGGTTCTAAGTAGGGGTACCAAGTATCAATGTCATAGTCATAATGCTCAATTTCAATTTCCCTCCAGGGTTGTCTGGTTCCTATCATTCCTTGGGGAAAGGGTGGGAGAGAGGTCTAGAAGGAGGCCGACATCCCTCAGAGTCTTAGCCCCTATGAGTCAAATTGACAGAGCTATGAACAATAACAACCCTCATTCCGTGACAAAGGTAAATTTTGGGGTGGTGGAGCGAGACAATGCTTGAAGGTATTGGGTATAGATCCACCTTGAATGTATTGAAGAAACCTTGTGTCTTGACTTGGTATGTCATGATTGAATAGCATGTGGATGTAATTTTTTTGCATGTATGGTTTGGGATGTACATTCGAACATTGCATTTTCTGTTAATCTCTCTAACCCTGAGGGTGGTAAGAAAATGGAAACGTATTACCAGTCCTTGAAGTTCAATGGATGTAATTGTTATTTATCTATGGCTTGGGGAATTCATTTAAATATTGTGGGTTCTGTCAAGTTTTCTTTTGAGGGAATCTAGCCCATGAAAATGTATTATCAATCTTCTAATTGGGTTGTGGTTGTGAAGAGGAACCCTCGCATAGCTAAGAAAAGAGGGGCATGAAATTAGTAGAAAGGAGGTAATGATGAGGTGGGGGGCTGGAAAGATTTGACACTCAATAAATAGTAAAAGAATTTGTTTTATCACACTATAAACAATGTTGTTGCTGAAATTTTTTGTACAAGTCCTCCTAGCCTCTTTATCCTTCTAGTCTCTACACATTGGGTGGGAACCCCAGCGTGGATTTCGTTGAAGGTACAGTTGCTCGGAGACCCTCAAAAAAATAAAAAGTTGAAAGCACAGGCAGGTAAAGAAAATGTAGGGAAGAGAAGGCTAGTTGGAAATATAGGAAAATTCAAAGGAAAAGAGAAGGTGTGACATAGCAAGCGCGACATAAAATATTGTAAAGAAAACATGGAAAATCTATTACATGCCTATGTTGTTGGGATGCATGCTCAGGTAAAATGCTTGATATCAGATTGGGAGCAAGACCTCAAAATCAAAGTTGAGGATGACATTCCAACAAATGAAATGGAACCATTGGTGACAAATCCGAGAAATGGAATAGGACGGTTTTCCTTGTTCAAACAAACAATCCACCTCTACTAAACTAATATGAAATATATCTGAAATAACACTGAAGTAGAACTGAATATTTCCCAATAGTAAATTGATTGTTAATTGTATCGCTTAGTGTGGAAGACTGAAGGAAAGCAATTGATTTTATGACTTAAATCAGAACTTAAGAAGCATATTAAACATGAATTTGCATGAAAGAATAGAGATAGAAGACAAAAAACATTGATTACGGAGTTCGACACTAGTGGACTACTTCTTCGGGTCCACATTCAAGATGGGCATTCGTTTTATTAAGGATTGATCCAAGGAAGTATTTACACAGAAATACACCAAACTAAACTCGCTCGTAGACACCTCTGGTCACAGTCAACAGAAATATCTTTGTCCTAGCTTTCCAATGCCTATATTGGTTCCCAATTCTACCTATGCATGACCAAGTTACACTGAAAACAACATTGCCTCTCTCTTATAGAATATGAACAAGTCTTAAAATTCACTCTCCTTCCTCCATCATGAACAATTGTGGTTTTTATAATGAAATGCAGGTTCATTCTCAACCTCCTTGTTAGTTTATGAGAATAGAGGTCTTGTGTTCAAATTTGTTTTTCAAGCTTCTTTTTGTAAAAAAAATTTGTTAAAAGGGGTGGAATTTTTTTTTTTTTAAAGCCGCACTTCATCCCATTCCCGTAACTATTCGGCATCTTCAACTCATTTTTTTCAAAAAGGCATAACTTCTTGATCCAGAAGCCATTTATCGAGCCATTTTTTTTAAACAGCCTAATTTTTTGAGATATTTTCACTGGAGAAGTTAGTTTTAGCTTTTTGCAGCTTCATTTTTTTTTTAAATGGAAAGTGGATGCCCGATTATTCTTAACAACACCAATTATTTCCAATGGCTACCTCACATGGTAGATATACTTAGAAGTAAAGGGCTTTACATAATAGACACAGGGGTATAAAATAAACCTTCTGATGATGATAAAGTCGCTAAATGGGAAAATAAACAAGATCAAGCACGAGGGTTGATAGGAATGTCCATTGCTCAAGATCTTTGATTTCATATCCTTGACATTGACACCCCTCATGAAGCCCTGGATAAGCTAAATATTGTCTTTGGCATTCAAAATCAAATCAGGGCTCACCAACTTGAAAATGAGTTTCTTACTTTGGACCCTAATAATTTCTCCTCTATTGAAGACTTTTTGTCCAAATTCAAGACCCTTAGACTTCTTTTAGAAGGTTGTAAGGTCAAAAAGGAAGATATTAGCCTCATCTATTGCATTCTTTCTAAGTTTGGCCCTGCTTACTCTGTATTTGTTTCCGCCTTCCATTCCACTAGAGAAGCCATCATTTCTTCAGGAACCACCTACAAGAATCCCTCTTTTGATTCCTTTTGTGATTCTTTGATAAGAGAACAAGAAAAAATCTTACACCTTGGACTTATAACTTCTGGAAATGCTACTAAGAAAGCCTTAGTAGCCCAATAACAATCATATCAAAATAATCCCAAGATGCAGTATCCTAAAAAGTATGGTCTGAAACCAATCAAGGGTCCTAAGCAATTTTAGCCGCAAACTGAAAAAACAATTTACCAAAATGATAAGAAATATAAAAACAAAGGAAAGAAGACAGATAGACATTGCAACTTTTGCAATCATGATGGCCATATAGAGTCCAAATGTTTTAAGAAGATGGAAGCCTTAGCAGCAGCAATGAAGAAGCACAACATCAATTTGGAGCACTCTTCACCTTCATCTTAAGGAATGACACTTTCTGCTTATGGTTGTCAAGCATCAAGATCTAGTTATGCATTAAATGTATCTTCCTCTTCTCATTCTCATGAGTGGCTCATTGAGTCTGGAGCTTCTTAAAACATGGCCAAAAATAAATCCATGTTTTCTTCTTTAAATGATTATAACACTAAACATATTTATGTTGGTGATGATAAATCTCTTAGTGTTGTAGGATCTGGAACCATTCATCTCGATAATGGGCAGTTTAATGATGTACTATGTGTTCCTACCTTGTCATGCAACCTGTGCTTTTTTTATCAGATAACTCATTCAAGTGAAGGGAAAATAGTAGAATTCTCACCTCATGATGTTGTAATCAAGGACCTCAAAGATCCTAAACATATTTTAGCTACTAGCATTGCTGATGATTCCACAAGGTTGTATATGTTTGAAAACTTTGGGTCATAATGTCTTCCCTCCGTTTTTGTTGCTAATAATGATGAACTGAGAAAAATTTGGCATGAGCCATTTGGTCACTTAAACTATCGCTCTCTTCAAACTCTATGTAAGGAAAATATGGTGACAGGTCTTCCTATGGTATCTTGCCGAGATGGTGTTTACTCCGGATGTGTACTCGGAAAACATCATTGGGATAGTTTTGACAAACGTGCCTCTTGGCACGCTTCAGCCCCTTTGCAGCTTGTGCAGAGTGATATATGTGGTCCACTTCTTGTTGTTTCTTTCTCTGGTTGCAAGTACTTCTTAACTTTCATTGATGATTTCTCTAGATGCACTTGGGTATACTTCTTAAAACTCAAGAGTGAATATTTTAACATGTTCTTGACCTTAAAGGCCTTTGTTGAGAAACAATATGGACATAAAATTCTTAAGTTAAGATCATACAATGGAAGAGAATATGTTAACAACAAATTTATCAAATTCTGCACTGAGCATGGCATTCACTTGCAACATACTGTTCCATCTACTCCATAGCAAAATGGTGTAGTTGAACGGAAGAATCACACCTTAAAAGAAATGGCTAATTGTATGCTTCAATCTAAAGGACTTAGTCTCAATTTTTGGGCAGAAACCATTAACTGTGCAAATTACATAGTAAATCGCACTCCTACTAAGGTTTTAAATATTATAACTCCACAAGAAGCTTGGAGCTCAATCAAAATAGATGTAAGTCACTTTCATGTTTTTGGAAGTGATGCTTGGGCCCATATTCCAGATGAGAAACATAAAGCCTTAGAACCTAAGAGTGAAAAATGCATTTTTGTTGGATATTCTGAAGATGTCAAAGGATATAGACTTCTTCAACCAAAATCCAAAAATATAATCATTAGAAGAGATGTAAAATTTGATGAAAATATATCGGCCTGCAAGCCTGGTTCGGTGAGTGTGCCACCTTTGGCCTATGAGCCTAATTTGGCATATGTGCCACCTTTCTCTCTTTCTTCTATTTTTAATAGCATTCCTTCCAGTTCAGGTGATGACAGTGAGGATGAAAATCCTCGTCCACCTCTTGAAATTGTTCCTTATACTCCACCCTTTCCAAGATGGATTTTCTCTACTCGGGATACAGCGGGTTCTCTTGCAGGTGACCCTACCGATTGACAACGTATACGTTCTTAGTTTGAAAGAGCCTCGTCCTTATTGGCTCAAGTTCTAGAAAATCCTGATCCAAAAACCTTTGAAGAAGCCTCCAGTCATCCAGATTGGGATGAAGCTATGAATGAGGAGTATCATTCCTTATTGGAAAACAATACTTGGGATCTTTTTCCTCTTCTAAAAGAAAGAAAATTTGTCAGATGCTGGTGGGTTTACAAAACAAAGTTTGGACTAGATGCAAAAGTGGATAGACATAAAGCTCGTCTTGTCGCTAAAGGATTTTCACAAGTTGAAGGAATTGACTATACTGAAACCTTCTCCCCTATTGCCAAAATGAATTCTATCTGCCTTGTTCTTTCCCTTGTTGCCTCCTTTAAATGGGAAGTCCATCAGATGGATGTTAAATCTGCCTTCTTACATGGAGATTTACATGAAGAAATCTACATGAAACAACCCCCTGGCTATATCCAAAACGACTCTAGCCTTGTTTGTTGCCTTAGGAAGTCTCTCTAGGTCTCAAACAAGCTCCTTAGGCTTGGTATGCTAAAATGGATAGATTTCTATTAGATAATGGATTTTCTAGGTGTCATTCTGATAACACTGTCTACACCAAGAAAGTGGGTAAGTCCTTCACCATCCTTGTTATTTATGTTGATGATCTTATCCTTACTGGTAGTGATACAAACCATATAAACCATGTGAATTATAGCCTCAAAAGGAAGTTTGAAATGACATACTTAGGAAAATTGCATTATTTCCTTCGTCTTCAAGTCTTGCAATCCAAGGAAGGTGTTAGCCCCCCTATGAAATTCTTGACAAGAAAGCTGGGGGCTAGGTTGTTTTGGAGCCTTCAAGGAATGCCTTTTTCCTGAAAACCCATCCTCCTTGAAGTCTCTTTGTGCTATGCCTAACACAAATCCTCTCTGCTGGCCCATTCCTAAAAGGCCTGCTATTACCCCTTGTACCACTGCAAATAACCACAGTCTTCCCCTTTTCCCCTTGGACAGTTTCCTTTCTTCCATTCATTCCCACCTTTCATCTCTTGAATCCCCCAATGTCCCCCTTCGGCCTCTGCCCATACCCATTTCGTTGGCCTAATTTCCCCCTTTTTCCCCTATCGTTGCCATTATAAAATTTAAAAATGTATCAAAATGGGGTAAAAACCCACTTCCGACCATATAATAAGCCTCAGCCCCTTCTTCGCTAGCCCCACACCCTGTTCGTCCATGCGATCCAGCGCCGTGACCAAAGCGCTAACCCTGAAGGCGCTGGTCTCGGGGGGCTTTTCGGGCGAATTTCCATCCGTCGATCTTGTTTGATCGGACGATGAGCGTGAATCCCGGCGCCCTCCATTTTCCCCCATTCATTTCGTAGATCGCGCGATCGATGTTCGTTCCCCGACAGATCAACGGTGCGGATCATGCCTTTCCCCGTGGTCCCCACCAGCACGCTCACCCAAAAACCGCCTGTTTATTCCGCACCGCCTTTGGGCAATGGGCAGTTTTCCCCGAGCACCTAGCGATTCCACCCATCGCTCGCCACCTGTCCTCATGTACGTTTTCAAAACCACCAATCCCACCCATTAAAGTCATCCCCCGCGCATTATTTTCCGGACGCAGATGCCCAGCAAAATTGCCGTGAACCGTCCGATCTGGAGCAGGCCATCTGACGGCTATCGCGCGCTGAAGGCACTTGATGGTTAATCTAATTGCGCACGTGATAGCACAGGTCCTGGCTCGCCGTCCGTCGCCCTCCGCTGTCGATCTCCACCACGATCGACGGTCCAGATTTGCTCCTCCGCCGTCGACTATTCCATTGTCCCTGTTTCGCCATGTCATCTCCACGTGTGCCCTCCGTACTTTCGACCATTCCATTGCATTTATTCGTCCAAATTCGTGTTTTTTAAGGTTTTTTTAGTGAAATTCACTCTGCAGACCGCCACCTCTGCTAGAACAATTTATCACCATTTTTCACGATTTCTCCCCCAGTTCATCATCTGCACGACCATTTTCATTTTTCGCACCGCCCCCATCGCCCCGTCAATGGTTTTTCTTGACAGGTTGCGTGTTTTGCAGGTTTATCAGTCGGTAATCGTCCGCCATGATTACACAATGTTTAATGTAGCGGAAAAGAATTCTGTGCACAGGAAATTAATGCATAAGCCAATTTTTTGCATCGGCAGAGCCTTTCTCAATTGAAGGACAGAGTTTAAGTTCTGCAAACCCCATCCGACACCATTAAAGCTCTATTCGCGCCATCAATGGAGCAGCAGTGACCTCGAGGCATGCAAATGCAGATATTTAGGCCTCAAGCTCAGAATTAAAGCATTATGATGGGGATTAAAGAGCTCGATCCAGTTTCTTAGAGGTAAAGCACCAGTTTGAAGACCCCGAGGATAAATTAGAAGGTCCTGACCATGCGTAAAAGGTAACATCAGGGTGTATCCATCAGCAGAATGTCTTTCTTCATCAAGTATAGGGCGCCCATATAGTTTTTATTATGCACGTTGTCCCTGAAGGATTTTCCACCCTAACAGTAGTTCAAAGCAATTAGAACATTTATGTAGCAGGCCACTCAATGGTTCATTCGCCTTTGTTTGTTCACCACAAGTACAATAGCACAACCGAAATATGTCAAAGTCATATCCAAAGAAGATCACTCCTGCATAAAGTGATGACATAGATTAAACACTCAGTAGTCAAACAGAATGGGTCTCGGCCCTCTATTCTTTTCTATGTTTAATGTTACATTTAGTGTTCACCTACCCCCTCAGTCGATCTTCTGTTCATCCTCTGCTATAAAGCATAGAAGGAAATTATTGTAAAGGTTGTTGATGAGATACCAGTGAGATGCAAGCATTTTCCTCTTGAGACAAGTTCTCTGTGTAATATTGTAAGATAGGCTGAGATTTGATGTATTCAGATTGAATTTTCAAGCTGTGGGCAATGATGTACCTGATTGGTGTTTTTTTTAATATGACAAGCACATTTCTTTGGATCCTGATCTAAAGCAGCTGGTGATGTTTCCTTATCTCTGTGTTTGATTCCGTTTCATTACATTTCTTCAGGCTCGCATCAGAAGTTTGGCATAAGATTTACCCTTGATAGGTACCTTATGTTGCTGCTCTCCCATCCTTTTATGTTTTCTGCTTATATGTGTATCTGAATATTGATTTCAATTGATTTAACCAGTGTAGTGGATGTCATTGCCTGCTCTCTGATGTATGAATTAATTAGATCTATGTTTAGAGGTTCTTGTTAGGATTTAGTTAGATGAGTTGAGAACACTGGGAGGTCTAGAACCCTGTCTCTGCCTCACTAGGATCTTTCCATCTCATTAAGCCTTTCTAAGATCCCTTGTCTTGCCTTCGGTTTTGTCCAAGCAGGTCTGGAGTTAAATGACCTTTGACCTGATCTATAGACAGAATTGGTTGGTTCCCCTTCACTCACTTTCAGTCCTTAATGTTCCATTCCATCAACCATCTTTTAAGATGCAAATTCTCTGGATAACTAGCCCAATTGAAAGCTTGCACATTGAACACAAGTAAACCCTTTCTTGACTCCATTGCCGAATGGCCTTGATGTTCCCTGAGTTATCTACGTTTGCCTAGTTTCCTCTTTGCTCATCCTTTTCTTATATTGGACCCTTCTTTCCTAATTCCCAACAACCAAACATAAACAATCAAACAAACAAACCCCATGCCTATAACTAGCCTAAAATCGTAACTTAGAGCCTCAAAGACATACACTTTGACTCATATAGAGAGATCCCTCTCTGGACCTAGGAGGGCTAGATCCTAAGGTCTGAAGTGGTTCTATGTTGTCTCATCTTTTGGTCTTGTCAACCTGGCCAAAACATGGGAACCCCAACATAATGGTGACTCCACTGGGGATCTAAGTGCATTTCACCTTAAACCTTTTTAAAGACTCAGAAACTTAGAACTCTGGTTAGGTTGACTGTAAGTCACTCCTTTATTGAATCGACCTCTATTGTTGAGTGTCCATCATATTCTTAGACAGAGCCTGGAAAGGGCCAGGTAGCCTCTAGATCTCACCCTCTTCGGAGGTGACATATCTGGTAAATGCCCTTCCAGTCAATCTCTGGTTGGAGTTTGCTATTATTGAGGTTATTCTTGAGAGATGATAGTGCCTCAGCACTGTGGTGGATAGTGTAACCCCTTAGACATACCCTAAACCTTCCACCTGGCGATTCCATAGTTCCTAAAAGATCAAGACTCCACTGGTGATCAGTAGGCCTGCTGATTAACTTGGTTTCACATTAGACTCCATTGGGAGACCGATCTTTGAAACAACATTAACCACAACAGAAGTAAAAAGTAGGGTTAAGCTGCTAGGCTAGGAAACAACATTCTGGCTTTTAGGACCATTCACACAAGAGCTTATCCCAACCCTGACCCACCTGAAATAGTTGACAATCCGGAGAGTATCCTCAGGGAAGCTCCTACACCTAAGAGATCAACTATTTCTAGCCACATTCATAGAGCTCATTCTACATTAGACGACCTAACAGCTCTATCACATTTTCTCCCTGACATAGACACTCCAAACAGTTTACCAAGAGCTAGGTCATTCAGTCATCTAGACCAGCCAGACCCTGAGCTTCACAGCACACCATCTAACAGTGGTCAACACACTAGGGACAGAGGAACCCCTCCATCTACACCACCTGATATCCACTTCATTCAAAACTTGGGGCTCTCCCACCCTAGATCTACTCAACAGACTTCTGCTGGTCCTAACATCCCTGTCATCCATATACTGACTTCTCAAACTAACCCTGTACCTCATCAGAATATCATCATGGCAGCCTGGTATGCACCTCTGGTTTCACCTCAGCCCATGTTACCCTTACCCAATGATTATCAGTCAAAAATCCCACACTTCACTGCTAAAGAGTCCATTACAGCTCAGCAACACGTAGATAAGATGGAGGATTCTTTTGACTATATGGAAATTGATGATGAAACAGTCAAAATGAGAATATTTTCCCAAAGCTTGGGGGAGACGTAAAGAAATGGTTTAAAAACTTACCTCCTGACAGTATCCAAGATCTCCGTGCATTATATCAGACCTTCATAAACAAATGGGAGACTAGAGAAAACCCTCGCCAACTTCTAGCAGAATACATGAGCCTTAAAAGGAATGTAGGAGAGAGTGTCCATGATTACACAACAAGATTTAACAGCATTTATAACGCCCTCCCTCCACATATGAAACCTCCACAAGGCATGGCCGTAGCAAGGTACCCTGATGGGTTTGATGCTGACATGGCCTATGAGCTTAGGGATAAAGAATACACCACATTGGAGGACATGCAGAAAGGAGCAGTGAACATAGAAGAAAACCTGATTGAGAAAAGAGCAAGACTGAGATCTGAGAAGAGGGTAACATATAGGGATGACACTATAGCCTCCACATCAGACCCAAACTATGACAGACTATCTAAAAATGTGGATAAGCTGCAATAAATGACAGAAAAGATGGTTGTCACAGTTAGCAATCAGAACAGAAACCAGAACCAAAATCAGAACCAAAACTTTAGAAGAAACAACAATGCTCCCAACAGACAGAGAGAGTCAGATCAACAAGTAATTCCCCCATTCCAAGAAAAAATTTTAGATGAAGATGAGGGAATCATAGAAGAGTCTGAATGGAATACAATAAACATGTTTGAAATAGAAGACTCAGTCCTTAACTGTGATTCAGGGGAAGACCAACCCTCACCTTCATACTGGGATGAGGAATGGTTCGAAACTGAAGACTACAGATTAGGATTTGAAAATGCCATGATGCAGGTCAGAGAATAGTATGAACTTAGGAGAAAAAAGAACCAAGACACTTCCAAACCCAAAGCTCCTGAGGTTACCATCAAGAAAAGGCCTGAAAAAGCTTCTAAAGTGACTGCTGTAAATAGAAAATCAGCAGCTGAAAGTTCTAGGAAAAACAAAGAAAAAGACAACCAGAAGAATGAAAAACAAGGTGAGCCTGCTAGCAGTACTAGCACTCCAGTTAGTACTCCTGATACAATTTTTCCTAACCCTGTACATAATGAGAAATTAAAAACTGATTCGGTCACCAAGGTGGCTAATAAAACAGAGTTAAGCACTCCAAAGACCCAGTCCACTTTCAATTTAGAGAGTGAGATTGCAAAAATCAAAATCTCTGTACCATTATCTGAGCTGGCCACTCAGGATGTATATAAGGGCCAAATTTTGAAAGCGTTAAACCTAGGGGAAAATAATGATACTGTGAATCTAAATGATGATCAACCTACCCTCCTGTTTGGTCCAAAGATTGAGGGAAATTTTCAGGAAGGGGTAGTTCCACCTTTTTATATCAATCTCAACATTCATGAAAAAATACTCCACAATGCCATGCATGATTCTGGAGCATCACACAATTTAATGCCTAAGGTGGTGATGGAAATATTAGGCCTAGAGATAACCCACCCTTACAAATATTTGTATTCGTTTGACTCTAGCAGAGTAAAATGCCTAGGTCTAATCAAAGACTTGTGTGTAAGCCTCACCCAGATTCCTGCTAAGTGTATGGTCATGGACGTGGTGGTGGCAGATGTGCCACCTAAATATGGCATGTTACTATCTAGATCATGGGGAGCCAAACTGCAAGGGACAATGCAGATGGATGGCTCATATGCCACTATCCCTATCTTTGGCCAACTTAGAAGACTGTATAGAGAAGCTCAAATGAAATTTCTAGTCAGTAGCCCCGAGAAACCTGAAAATTGACCATTGTACTCTGTGCACACAGACCTGGATTCTTTCATTCTTTATAACGACCAATCCTTGGGAGAGCCAGAGTCTGAATGCATAAATACAAGCAAGAACGTAGAGCCCATGGACTTTAGCATAATGGCTACCGTAGAAGAATACGATGAAGAAAACCATGGGCAGGATAATGAAAACGAAACTCATAATGAATTAGGAACACAATGCAGTCAGCCTATTAGTCACACCCTTCAAACTAATACACCACATGAAGAACAAGATATCCCGCAACCTAGTACAGACCCTCCAGCGCAACATAATGGAAAACCCCTGTGGGAAATGAATTTCGATGGGGCCTGTACTAGAAAAAGGGCTGGAGCAGGAGTGTGGCTACGTAACACAGAAGATGACCATGCTGAGATCCATGCGGTGAATCTGCATTTCAAATGCATAAATAATATTGCAGAATATGAGGCTCTTATCCTTGGTTTAAATCTGTTGAAAAAATTAGGAGCCCAAAGGATAGCTGTACGGGGAGACTCTAAGTTAGTGATCAAATAAGTGAACGGTGAATATGCAACGAAACATCCCCGATTAAGAGCATATAGGAACGATGCCATGGATATATTGAAAGCTTTCATGGAATATGAATTGGTATTTGTTCCCAGGAGTCAAAATGTCATTGCAAACGGATTAGCTTGTCTAGCGAGTTCATATCCTGAGACTCCAACTGACCAACAAATCATCATTCAAACCAAATTTCGACCTGCAGTGCCAGACAACGAAAAATATTGGCAGGTCTTCGAAGGTGACAAACAGATTGAGGATTTCTTAATAGGCAAGAATGAGTTTGAATTTTCTGGTTCAGATTCTAAATCTGAAGACAACTGCCTTAGTGAGGAATCATCTGATGAAGTATCCCCGTCTTGTAGCATAGAAATAAATTCTTTTTCTGGGGAAACTGGAAGCCCAACCAAAGGATGCGAAAACGCGGATAGTGAAGAAATGAAGGTGCTGTAGGACAAAGACAAGAATATACCCAGAGGCCTAGCACCCTTGGAAGACCTTTTTGACTTTGATGATGTAGCAAAAAAGCCCACAATAGAACATGCAGATTCAGATGTGGAAGAATGCAACATAGGCGCTGAAGATAAACCCAAAATGATCAAACTGGCTAAATCTATACCTGCAAACATGAAGAAGAAATACATTGACCTGTTTAAGGAATTCATAGATGTGTTTGCATGGAGCTATGGAGATTTAAAGGCCTATGACACCAACATCATACAACACAAGATACCCTTGAAGGAAAATCAGAAGCCTTTCAGACAGAAAATCCGTAGGATCAATCCAAAGCAATTGCCTGCAGTTGAGAAAGAGATTAAAAAGATTTATGATGCAGACATAATAGTACCTGTGAGGTTTTCTGATTGGGTGTCAAATCTTTGACTTGACTTCGTCCGTAATCACTTTATATTCATATTTTTTTTAATTAAATATTCTTATATGGCCTTTTAATTCATTTTATTCCATCACGATAACCATTACTATCCTTGCCTTGAATTCGTACGTAATCACTTTATATTCATATTTTTTTTAATTAATTGATGTTTTTATACAAAAAGTAATATGTATACTTTTATGCCAATATCAAAGATGAGGTTTTTTTAAACCTTTTTCGTAAGTCTTTCCAATTGATTGTCAATATGCTTTCGAGAGACCTAAATCTAACAATTATGCAAAATAAATATCTACACTAATGCTCCGAAGCGTGACCACCTCAATTTTAATTGCATAGATTGTTTTCTTACAGTTATTATTCATAAAATAGAGGGACTTTATTCCTATTAGCGTCTACTTATCCAAACAAGAGTTTGGATTATAATTGCAATGAAGTTAAAGGCCTCCATATTTGTCTGAAGGAACTATTGTGATAGTTATATTGTTATTATAAGTGTATATTATCATTACTTTTTATTTTTATATTCAATTTAATTTTAGAGTAAATGTGACATTTTTTTGGGGCATCAAGATTTCTTTGGATTCTATTTTTTTTCTTTGTTAGTAACAAAATATCATTTTCATAAATCAATCAACAACAATGCATTAGTATGCTAACTAATATGGAAGATAGGGGACATCATTTTTTCATTCCAATATTATTTTGAATTTTATTCCTTTTGTCTAATTATATCATTAATTTAGTAATCAAATTTTTACAATAAACTTATCATATCTAAAGAAAATGGATTTTGTTAATTACATTTATTTAGGGTTATATAATAAATTATTGTTATCCTTTCTACCTAGGTTCAAGTCCATCAAGTGACATGTTGAGCTCATATAAGAATTGAGGATATTTTAAGATGGTGTTGTTTTGAATTTAGAAGCCATTACTATTCACTATCACAGTGGAAAATGATCCCAAGACAATGAATAAACTTGTGATTTACATGCCACGAGATAATGTGATCATCCAAAGTGAACTAGTCTCACTATGAGATAGGAAAAATGGAAAAACACTTGTGATCATTTCTCGGAGAAAAAAATAGATGGTTTGAATCTTTCAGCATACGAGAACAAAAATCATATACTTTGTTTTTTGTGGATACTTTAAAATTCATATCCTACATATTTGTAATCCATTTTCGTTACATTTTAGAAGATAATTTTTTTTCAAAAAGTATTTTAAACTATGATGATCTATTTTTACTTTGAAATGCATTCTTGTCAGGAATGATTCCATTTCTTAACTCCATGTAGCATGTGCAACATTTTTTTTTAATAAATTGGTTTGACTAAGTTCTTTCCTTTAATTTGGATTCTTTCAAAGGAAACGAGCCTTCATTCTTAGATTAAAATTGAAGTAATTTCATGGCCTGAGGCATCACACTTTCCCATAAAGGTTCTTGTGAATGCAAGTTCTGCCAAGAAATGTCTCATGCACATAGTTTCCTTAAGTTTTTCAAAATATTTGGTTACATGTCCAGTAGAATATATTCCTCCTTAATTAATAATGTCGTTATATGTACTACTATTTTACAATAATTCTTGAAAAAGTTGTGCTAGTATCTTGTTAATTGTAAGAATCCTATATGATTCTTCAAGGTTTTGGGAATTTTCTATTCTGTCATAGATTTAATTTTCTGATTTCCCACTTTGACTCCTTGAGATGAAATGCGACCCAAATATTCCATTTATTGAATCCCCACGACACACTTTGAAGTATTTGTTTCTCTTCAAATATTGTTAATATTAAATCAACATGTTATACATTCCCTTCCAAATATTTGATATAGATTAGTATACAATTAAAAAATATTATTGCAAATCGTTCTAAGGGTTTGAAAATAGAATTTATCAATATTTGAAATGTCAAAGGTGCATTAGTCAGTACAAGGAACAATAAAAAACTCAAAAGTACATTCATATGTTCTAAATGCAATTTTGAGAATGAATTATTATTATATTATGGTTTTAGTATATCATGAATGAAGATCCAAGAAAGTAATAGAAAATTATCCTTGCAAATCATCTAATAATTCCTCAATTACATGAAAATAAAACTTAAATTTGATGGTAATTTTGTTGAGGTGTCTATAGTATAGACACATATGACATGAACCATCCTCCTTTGCAACCATCATCATTGGGTACATTAAAATATCTTTGTCTAGGTGAAATGATGTTGGCCTCTAACAATTATTGAATCATATCATAAATCTCACTCTTTTGTGCATATGTATACCTAAAAGGCGTTATTTTAGGTGGTACACTTCCTAGATTCAAAGGAATACCATGGAAATTCTCTCAAGCAAGTGGAATATCCATAAGAATCTCCCCCAATACCCTCGAATGCTTGCTGATAACCTTTTGGATATTTAATGAGGCAGATAATTTAGAGGGTTTCCTTTAGATACATTTGACCTCAATTTCCTTTCCTTCTTAGAAAAATACCATGAAAATATATTTGAAATTAATGGTCATTGTTTCCAATGATTGTAACCAATATAATACTAATACAACACCAACGCCACCAATTTGGATCGGAGTCATAGGAATATCAAATAAATACTTACCCATATTGAGAATAATAAAAATGGTGCTTTCTTGAACAATTTATGCTACCTCCTTTTGCAATCACTAGTTGAAACTTTTATATTAAAAACATATAGCATTTTGAATTTTTTTTTAATTTGTCATTAATGAAGCTATGAGTAGTATTGAAACCAAACAATCTTTTTACATTTTTAATTTTGATATATTATTCTATATTGAGGAATATTGGGGAATTTGTAGTAACCAATGCATGATATAATAAGGTTGGAATAATTTATTCTAACTCTAGATCTTATGATGGTTTCAATTATTGGTTCTCTTCCTATTCATAGTCTATGCAGAATAAATTCTTCTCATTCCATTTATCCCCCTCAATATGCTTGCTATCATAATTTAAACATATCCCCTTTTCCCTTATTTCATCCATTTTCTAAGGTTTCAACGTTTTTAGTTTGGCAATGTTAGGATAGGAAACACAATTCTTTCTATAGTTGTTACTGACCACCATTTTAGTAGCCATATTATTTATTTCCCCTTTCCTTTCCATACTAAAAGCATGGTATAGGGATTAGAGATATAAGAAATTATCACTTAGAATGTTCTTTACCATGAGGCTTTGATTGTGTGATTGTGTAATGTGATCTACAATTCAACTTTTCTGTTGAATATTTCTCAGTCTACCAAAAATGTGTTTCTCTTAATGTCCCCATAATGTGATATGAATTCAAACATAAAAATGAGCCAAGCTATAATTAAAGACCTAGTTTCATTAACAAAGCCATTGATGTGAAAAACAATTATCAAGTTCTAAATATACAACTACAAGATTTATCTTTTTGTAATGGTAGTGATTTATGTATCAAATAATTTATCCCCTTCATCTCTCCATATTATAGTGTATTTACTCGTCAATTTTCATCATGTAAATATTGTGAATTAATAATTTCTTTGATGCTAAGTTAAACCCTCAATATCTATTTCCTATACATTTTCTTTATTTCTGGACATATTTACATCTCCTTTAGGGACTCTCTCATATATGGTATGTAAGATCATGGAAAACATGGAAATTTTAAATTCTTCCATATTATTTTCCATTTGTTCCAAATTTTCATTCATCTTCTTTTCCATCTATTTCTTATCTCATCCATAGTATTTTCCATATTTATCTTATTTTCACACATCTTCTTTTACGTCTTATCCCTATGTTCACCCATATTTTATTCCTTATATTTTATATGGTGAAAATTATCTTCTCTATTCTTGGGTCATTATTGATTTCTCTATAATTTTATTTGGTGAAGTAATTATTGGAGAGGCCTTTCACATGTGAAAAAAAAATAATATTTCTATTTTTTCATCTTCACTAAAAATTTGAATCACCAAAATAGTTCTTCCAATCAAAAGTTATTCCAATTATTGGTAACATATATTTCATACTGCGATTTAAAGATTGTTTCGGTAGCTAATATTTCTCTTAATGTGAATTTAAAATCCATATCTCATGGATATATAATTTTGTCTCATAGTACCTTGATAGTCCTTCTAAACTTGTAAAAAATTCCGCAATCTAAAGCTTCAATGAAAAATTCTTATAGCAAAAAAATTCCAAAATGACTTGTTTGAGACTAATTTTGGGATTAGTGGGGAAACTTGAATTCTAGAAAATATATCACATAAACTATCATGATTAACTGCACACATAATTTGTTTTTTTCTCCTCAATATTCCAAATATTTCTAAACTTGATACTTTACCCAAAAAAATTATAGAAAAAAATTCTAAGATCATTGCTCTAAAAATGGTTTAAGGATTAGTCACAAACCCTCGCATTCCATATAATATATACCTAAAAGTTAAAAAAACATAACCTAAATGTTTAATGATTTGTTCCTTTAAATTTCTCCTTAATATTCTCAAAAGTTTACTATTTCAAATTTCTAAGAAAAATTTATAGAAAAAAATTCCCGGATGAGCCATTTAAAACATATTTCAAGATTAGCCACAAACCATGTATTCCATAGCCTCAGATATACAAAAGTATAACGAAATAAAAAATTCAAATTTTTATCCACCCATACCTTGATATTGCTCTTTATTCTCCTCAAAATTTCACTATTTAAAACTAATTATAAAAGATAAGTCATAACAAGGTGGAAAGGAGCAAGAGAGGTCATTCTCAATCTCAATGAAACAAAGGTAATATAATATTCTTAGGCCTTGGGAAAACATATACAATGATAATTTAGAGGTATATGACATGCTTCAAGTAGTATTGTTGGATAAAAAATTTAGGTTTGATGATCATGTGGTAATTGGAGATTCACAAATGACCATTCAAAACATGGAGAAAGAAACATTGTTCAAGGACAAAAAAATAAGGAACGTAATTGAAATAAAAAAAAATCCATAATGCAATCCTTCTCCTCGGTTTGTTTCTATAACATCTGAGAAGGAGCAATAATGAAGTGGGGCAGGTTTTCCAATGAGGGCTCGAAGTTGCAAGTGGGTGTCCTAGTTCAAAATGAGAATTAAAGTTTAAACCCCTATACCATATAATCCATGAATATATATACAATAAAAAAAATTATTGAAAGGTGGCAAGGGACATCCATGCTATATGTGGCCCCTCATCATGAAATATGTGTGCACAATTGAAACATATGAGGAGGATCATATTCCATCCTCGGTGTAGAGTGGTGGGAAAAGTTATGTGGTTGTACAAAGAAGAGTAGGGGATGTTAATGTGCAATAAAGTGATTTTTTTTAATCTATAAGGTGTGATATGAAGGAGTAGAGCCACCATCTATGATGGTAGGAAAATTTGGGAGAAGACGAAACTTAGGAAAAATTATTAATTCTCCTAAGGTGAGGGATATTTTATTCAAGTATAAATTGATAGGGTGATCGGTGCAAATCTCAGAGAGTTTTATTTCAATTTGGGAGTGATCCATTGTTATTTGATTATGATTAGTATCATATGGAGTAGAGGATGGGACAAACTCCTCAAGGAAATTGTTTCTTTTGGGTACTTGAGATTGGACAATTGTTGGTGGAGAATGGGAGAAATTATAGCTCATAATGGTGATGCAAAGTGAGCTCACATTGATCTGTTATAGGTTGGTAACAATATAAATACTTTTAAAAATCCTTTTCATTATAAAATTCAATTATGCAAGTTTAAAGTGGTGATGTGATCAGTGTGATCAAGT
Source organism: Pinus albicaulis (assembly GCA_034641835.2). Lineage (NCBI taxonomy): Eukaryota > Viridiplantae > Streptophyta > Pinopsida > Pinales > Pinaceae > Pinus > Pinus albicaulis. The sequence goes on along the minus strand of CM076580.1, from coordinate 84,648,145 downwards.
TTTAACTCAAAAATAAAAGTTCCGAGAATGACATGATCACTAAATTATTGTGAAGTGGTTGTCGTTATGAATCCAATGAAAAACAATATGACACCCGTAGCTCACATTATAGCCTATTGACCACTTTTCCCAAACATGTAAAAATTTGGCAAAAATTATAGCAAAGAGGGAGACGAGTCAGTGAGTCCCATACTGCGAGGTGGCATCTTGACTGGGGTAGGTCAATGGTCTAGTCAAACCAAATCCTTGGTGAATGATTGGGCTGCCAAGTGGCAGGTGGTGATTAGTGTGTTTTTGTGCATGTTGGTAATTTTTTTATTGGTTGTATTTAGACCACCGAGGAGGAGGCACGTGGCTCGGCTTTGGGGGTCTGCAATGTTCCCTCCTCACAACATATTCAAACTTTGGTTATGGATCGGAGGGACACGGGCATGGGTCGAACATGAGACCTCCTCCCACCTCGCATATCGCGCTACTAACTAGCACGTATATTATTATTAACATTATAAATAAGCCATCCCTATTTAAATGTCAATAAGCTTGCCTATGGGAGGGGGGAGGGGCCAGCCCCATAGGGACAACCCCCAAGTCATGGCACCAACACCCAATACCACCAAAGGAAGCGAAAGATGGTGCTTATCCCTGTCAGCACGTTTATTAAACCATAATCCCGATTAATTAACATTATAAACTGGTTTATTAACGCAACACCATTACGAGCAATAATCTCAATTTCATTAATGGTAAGTGAGGTTAATTAAAAATAATCTAGTTTAGTTGGCGACTCGACAAATTCGACGATTTCTCTAAATTTGGGGCAGTTAGTTAATTTTTTGGGGAGGAAATTGTGGAGTAGACTTGGGGAGGTCATAACTCAACCCATTTTGCGACCAAATCGGGAGAGAAAGAGATGTTAAGGTACCATTTTTTTACTATTATGGACTCAATGGAAGAGGTCTTAGAATCCAAAGATCACCTTAGATAGGTTTTTTTGTAGGTTGAAGCCTAAGGGGTGTATGGATCAAGCATGGTTTGGTAGTAGTTCTTGAGAGTGTTCGATATGAAGAAGACCTTGTAGGGGTTTTACTCACCTTCATAATTCATATGCAACAACTATAATCAGCGAGGGTTTCAACTCAAGTTGAACTTTTTTTATTCATGAAGTTTTCATTATGTGCTTCAATGTGGAATTGAAGGATACACATGATGTTTTTTGATTCATTTTCGGTGGAAGTATGTAATCTTTGTAGGATATTTTCCGAGTTGTTGTTATTCCGAGAGTTGTTTGTAGGGAGAAAATTACCATGTAGGGGGAATATCCACATTTTATTTGCGAGCAAAATTTTATGTACATCATTGATACTAAATTTATATGAGTGGTCTCAGTGATGTTGATAAGCTCGGAGATGTAGACTAGGAGGGGGTGAACTCTATCATCAAGCCCTTTATCTTACTCTTCTTTATGCCAACATGGATTATTTTTTGTTATTTTCATTATGTTCAGCTGCATATGAGGACTAATTCATGTTTAAGAGACATTATGATGCAGTAGAAAACTACAATTTACATATAATATCGTGGACTCGTGGGTTACAAAGCCACATACATATGGAAGCACTCAACAATGGTCACTTTATCAAAAATTTAAACAAATCGCAATCGCTCCCCAAAAAAACATCCATACATCGTGAGATATCGTTGTTTACGATATCACACTGATGGCAAATATAACAAATAACATTAACGCTAAACAATAAATATGTCGATGCGAAGTTGCAATGATGATGTCACATCACAAAATCACAACATCCACGACTTATCACATTTCGACACTTCGTGGAATTACCTCTCCTCTTCTAATGATTATCACGTATACGCATGCGATATGCGGCTGGAGTGCCATGTCGACATATGTCTCTTATCTTCATCACATCACAAGTTGTATCGTGTAACTTGTGAAGTCCTAACACACAAACATAACAATTGTCGATGGCGATGTGAAGCCCACCCGTCCATCTCTCAATGTTCATCCTTTACTTTGATTTTACATATTCGTAGTAATTCACGTTTTAATAATCCATGTTCGCCATATATTTGGTCCCATGACGAAGTTCATGGGAACTTCATTCTCAAACTCTTACACACATAACTTATCAATTAATATAAATAACGCACACATATATTAAGAAATAAAAATATAATAACACATAGATACTACAAAAATCGGATTAATCCTAGATATATAACAATACACAAATTTTATTATTTCTCAAGCCCTGAATATAGGCTAATGCCACTACGGCTTGAATCACACTTTTTTCCATGCAACTTCATTATGTTTTCCACCTCCTTAAACATACAATATAGACTTATTTTATAAATGAATTACAAAGGAGTGGATCGTCTAAGATCAACGAGTTTTTCTCCCACAACTCGCTCAACTAACCCCCTGGACTCCCTTTGTTTGATTACATGGCGAGATAATTACAAATAAATAAAATATTCTAGAGACATATTGCTTCCATCATTTTAGCTCGTTTCATGGAAATTTAGGCCCATTTAGAAACGAGTTTGTCCACATTTCACCTTCCAAAGGGTTGAATTTCAAATAAATTAAGGATGTTCATATTCTCCTGCATCCAAATAAACAAACATGTTAGTTTTTGAAGACCCAATTTCATGCTTGCAAAGTGTCAACATGGTCCTAAGTTTAGTTATGTGATTCTGAGGAAGAGGAAAGAGAACACCTCCTCAAAATTCGGATCATCATGGATTCTCTCAATATTATAGTGTTAAAATTAGGATTCATTATGGGGAAAGCGTGATAATTTTGGGTGCATATCTCTAAATGTACCCCCTTTAATTATTAAGAGTTATATTGAGCACATAATATTCTATCCCTAGAATGTTGGTATAGTTGTTTGCCTCTTAGGGGCACCGTGTGCTCGAAGTGGAAGTTATGTTGCTGAAATGGAGACATGGGGGGCTTCAGCTGACGCGCAATAACATAGCAGTGGGTTCATATTAGGGGACATATACATGAGGGAAAAAATGACACAATATATTGGGGGGATATATAAGGGGTAAAGAGTTTTTATATTGGTAGGTATAAAAAATGGGCCTCAAATCCAATGAAAAAAATATAAAGGGGTATAAAAAATGTTAATGAAAAAAAAGCATACCTACAATATATAGTGAAAGTAGGGGATTTTTAAATTGGGAATGTGTATTGGGTTTATATTGGTAGTTGGTTAAAGAATGTGATTTTTAGAGGTATTTTACAATATGTACTCAAATTAATGGTATTGTTTAATATGTTATGATCACACGTGATATGTTAGAGATTCATTGAGTGAAGCGCACTGTGAATGGAGAAAGCCTCATGCCAAAGTGCGAGTTAGGTCTAAAAAAATCATGTCGTACTTTTCACTGCAACTTAAGAACTTCAAAATGGAGCACAAAGAGGCTCGATTGGACAAAATAGAAGAAGGTGCTGCTATCATGCTTTTTGAAATTTAACCAATGAGCTACTACAATCATAATGGCATTGGAGAAAATGATGTAAAATAGGTCACAAACATAGAAAAAAAATGATGAGATAAATAGTCTATTCTAGGAAGTGGAGGAATTGTGAGATCTCCTCAACAAGATGAACTTGCAATACCCCTTTATATGTTGCATATATTGTTCTAAATGTAAGACAAATTTTGAGATGAATGAAACCCTTCTAGATGAGGAAAATACCAAAACATATCCTAAAGGATTATGTAATCTAGTTCATGTTGGCTTTGATGGGGCCTAGACCCGGTTTCAAATGTGGTTTTGAAAACCAACAAAACCCACTATTATCAGCCCTTTCGGCAATGATCTACTTGTGAAGAGCGAAGTGTCACTCAAGGAAATATATGGGGATGCTAGAACCAGGTTTTCTACATCGAGAGGGATAATGGACTAAGGCTTTAGGGGTTTTCTTCCTTAGCGAGCTTCGCAAAACATATTTATTAATTATACAAGCTTTGTTCAACACATATGTTGAAATTACTACCAGAATATATGATCTTTCTTAATCATGCATAAAAATGACATAAACAAATAATAAAAAAAACTAGACATCGCTATGCAAATGAAGATCAAACCCTTACCATAGATAAGCATAAACAATAGTAAAGCAAAGCACATTAACAAAAACTTCAGATATATCTTCAATGATATTATATTAATTGCTCATATCTTTCTCATACATTCAATTCCACCCTGGGCACTCAAATGTAGGGGTGTTTCGACACTATAAATGCATACTTTCTAAGGTCTCCATGCACTCAATTGCGGGGAGCCTTTCATCTAACCCAAAACACGGACTCTAACTCAAAAAATTCTTACATCCAAATGGATTTCATGAGATCTATTGTTTATTAGCATACATATGACTTCTATTCAGACTCCTTATATAGATGTTTCATTTACAATACCACGGTCCAAAACCATCGCCATAGTTCAAGGTTCACAAAATATTCCCATTATATTACATAATAAGGGGGCTTTTGACCGACCCCCAAATCCCGTAAGACTGAAAATGGACTCTATGCTCTACTCCCTTGATCCGCGAAGTCTTTCTATAATGATTTATTCAATGAGATCCCATGTCCAATAGGCCTCCAACAAAAAAGCGTGACTTGTCCCAAGTCACAAAGGTGGTGGTCCATCGATCATCGCTTTGATTTCACTCAAGGCATCCTTAATTTGTGGAACCACTTTGGTGAACTACTTTTCAAACCATCCGATTTCTCAGAGAGTGTCTCTATGAATTTCTTATATTCCTTTTGCTCGAATCATATATGTGTTGTGCATAGTGATTTCAGATTATTTTTCATAGTTTTGGGAGAGATGGCGATCTACGGCTTCCCATGGCTTCATTTTCGTTCTGTAAGAAACCGATCCTTCCTACACGGATCATCTACCTAATCTGTAGAATTGACCTTCTTGGACTCCGGTAAGGCAGATTGGTGTTGAGGTATTTGGAGTGACCTTAATATGATATAGTTGTTCAAGCTTTTTTTGTTCACTTGAGCCTCTATTTTGTGCACACGAGGAGTGCACCGCATTGAGGTCCGGGCATTGAGAACTTCTCCAAAGACATTAGTTCACTCTTGTATGTGGGACTCAATCTATTATGTGGTACATTTCAACTCCTGTTGTGAACTTCGCACATTTGTAGGCGGAGTGGAAGGTTTCTGCAATTACATCACGCAACTCAACTATATTCATCCGTAACTCAAGGCACACTTCGTCGACCTTAGCCTTAGATTTATTAACTATTGTGGCAAGCTTGGACACTTTTTTTTCTCACGCGGTGAGAGCCTAAATTGGAGCTCTAGTAGCTCTCTCGCAAGTCTTAGAGATGGCTTCCTCTAGCTTCTTCCTTTTATATATATCAACCTCAAGCTCTTGGACGGAGCATCCGCTTTTTCCCTCGACCATCCTTTGCCTTTCTTTCCCGAACATCACCCGAATGATCATGAGAGCGCGTTGTTCTCCGGCCTTCAATTTCTCATCAATGCCCTCGTTGAACTCATGAAAAATTATTTAGTGGTGGCGCAACAAGATTCAACTTTGTATTTTTTTAGTGGACCACCCTTTAGCTAATCCATCGTGTCAAAACTCAATGTACCGTAGAGATAGGCACCATGCAAGTATCATAAGTCAATGCCAATTCATGTGTTGTTGTGTTTGTACCTACTTGTGCCCCACTTAGTTGAATCAAACTCCCTTGTAACCCGCTCACGCACACATGAACATCGCTCATTTTCTCTTGTAAGTCTTTCAAACCCTTGTGAACATCTTCCAACACCTTCTTATATTATTCTTCAATGGTGCCTCATAAGTTCTCACTCGCATGCTTCATGGTGTCGTTAATTTCGTCGAGGTCCCCTTCGAGTACGACCATGTCTTTCCCAGCCGACGGACTTATTGGACTTTACCTTCTTCCTTATGCCACCCTTCCGTGGTTGTCTCCTCTTGGTATTAAAATATCAATCCAATTTGATATCATCGTTGATAGTGTTATCCCCTCATGTCTCCCGGAATCTCGCTTCGGTCTCTTTCTCGATCATGCACGTGACTTTCTAGTTCTTCTTTCCTTTTTAGGTATCGTGGTGTGCTTCTCACCACTCATCCCCCTCCTACTCGGTGCACAGTATAATTCATCACTCAGGTCATTTGCGATGATGGCAACCACATATTCCTCTTCGACAAGGTATGACGGCTCGTACCGGACCTCTAGCCGATCCTTCTTTCCCCGAATGTGAATGTGGTGGAACTCCGCTTTGAACTCTGCAATATGTCGATATCCGATTCACAATGCTAGATGATAACTCATGGCTTCGATTAATCACCATTCATAGAATAATCTAAAATATAACCCAAAAACTCCTCCTCGCCATGAGCACAGTTGGATCTATTGAATGCCAAAACGAGACATGTTTGGTCGCCTCACACAACGAAAAAAATTTATTGGTTTGATGGGGCCTAGGCCTAGGTTCAAATTTTTTCTCGCGAACCATCAAAACCCACTATTACCGGCTCTTTCGGAAAGGATCTCCTTGCGCAAACCGAAGTCAATCCCGAGGCAATATATGGGGATGCTAGAACCTCGGTTTTTGCATCCATAAGGATAATGGATTGTTGCTTTAGGGATTTTTTCTTCCTTAGGAGAGCTTTGCATAAAAATTTTTATGAATTATATAGGCATTGTTCAACACAAATGTTGAACTTAATACCAGAACTATGTGATCTTGCTTAATCATGGATAGAATAACATAAATAATTATAAACTCGAGACTTCTTCTACACAATTACGGATCAAACTCTTGCTTAGCATAGATAATCATAAACAACGAGTAAAGCAAAAAAATGTCAAGCTGAAACTCGGATATATATTCAAAGGTCTTTTATTAATTGCTCGAATATTTCTCATACATTGAGTTACACCTTGCACACTTAGTTGCAGGGGTCCGTGCACTACGAGCTACATACTTCCTAAGGTGTCTACGCACTCGAAATTATAGGAGCCTTTCCTCTAGCGCAAAACACGGACTCGACTCAAAAACAATCTTACATCCAAATGAATTTCAACAGATCTATCATTTCTTAGCCTACCTATGAATTCTACTAAGACTCCTTATATATATTTTTTTCATTTAGAATACTATGGTCCAAAACCATGAGTGAGTTCAAATTTCACAAAATATTCTTAGTATATTATATAATAAGGGGCTTTGACCCATCCCAAAGACCCTAAGACTCGAAATGGACTTCATGCTACGCGTTTCACTCATCGATCGCGAGATTCTTTGTCTACTACTTTCTTCGAGAGGATCCCATGTCCAACACTTTTCCTTTATGTTTTTAAAATTTTGCAAAATATTATAAGAATTTTTCTAAAGTTTTCACTTCAAAAAGACACCTAATATATAAGGAGTGTATTCTAGTAGATAGCCATAATAGTTGGAAATTTAGAAGAGTTGTTGGCCTCATTTTTACCTTTGTTTAAAGACAATTGTACTTGTCATGATGTATAGGCTACGACCCTGTGCACAATTTTTACTATAATATAAAAATTATCATCACAATAAAAAAATAATATAGAAGTTATAGTGAAATGCTAATGTGTCTTGACTAAATGAGGAAAACCCTAGGATCATAGTATTTGAAGCTAATATTAGGGAAAAAAATATACCAAAAGAGCATGAAAATAAAAACATAATAATATCCAAGTGTTGGTAAATAGATATAACAATCAAAGAGGAGCCTCTTCAAGGGGAAACCTCTTTTTACAATATAATAAATGTACAATAATGAGATGAGATGATTCCAAAACTAGGTCTCCTTGGTTTATATATAAGAGGTAAAGGGTAGACATAAAAGTAAAGTGTCTACATGACAACACTAATATAACAATAGAAATAAAACTCACTATCTAGGAATTTACATAGGGATTTATCCTTAAGATGGGCTTTGTGTATGGATTAACATCTAAACATCTAGCTAATATTTGAGAACAAAATTTGAACATGAAATAAAACCATTCTAGCCATTGAAAAAGAAATAATTTTAATGCAAAAAATGTTTGTGAAAAATTGTTAAATAACCAACCATAAAAATTAATTTATCCTTATTTTAATGAAAAATAACCATATCATATTAATAGCTAGCAACTAGTTAAACCACACTGACAAAAAGTCATAACCATTGCATATGGAAAGCCAACTAAAAAAGAAAATAAGCACACATTCATTCAACCATAGAAATAAAGGAAGTAGTCCTACTCCACGTATACATCCAAAACAATCTCCAAATAGTGGCCACTTCTATTTCCAAAAAAATATTGAGATAATGTTTAAAAATCTCATGAAAAATTCTTTATTCTCTATTGTTTTAATATTATTTATACAAGATAATAGAAATGATATTAATTCAATTTCCCCTTCTATCACTTACTGAATTCAATTTTCTTTTGTCTATTTTTCATTCCATTCTCAATTTTTTTGAATACATATCTAGATATATGAAAATACTTACATGTACATGGCCATTGTATCTAAACAAAATTAGTTATATGATTAACTTCCATTTGTAAATTTTTAATTGAAACTAGCCTTTGTTAGGGGGTTTTACTTGATAATTAGGGTTGATCATAAAATAAATGGAATCTCACACAAGAGCTTCATTAGATAGGCATTAATTTGAAAATTGGTACCAATCACTAAATTTAGTGAATGGGAGGGGTAAATAAGTGAATAGGGATGTCAATTTGGAAATTAGGGATGATTTATAAACCAATCCATGAAATTAATTGAGAAAGTGAAGGGAGTACTCAAATTTGAGAATTAAGTTTATTTTAAAATTAGGCTAAGAAAAGGTTTTGGCAATACTTCTTCATTTTTTGAAAACAAATAAAAATGTTGAACATGTAAAAGCGAGGATCTTAAACATAGAACATAAAAATATGGAATTGAATTAAATTTTAATGACTAGGGACTAAAATTGGATATCATGGTTTATTTTGACGTGTAGAACTACTTAGCAGCTGAAGAAAAAAGAAAAATGCTTGATTTGAAAATAAAGGGAAAATAGTTAATTGTTAAACAAGAAGGAAGTGAATGAAGCTATGTCACGGTATCAAAATGAAAAATTAGTCAAAATCGAGCAATGATGTTATGAAGAATTATCGAAATTATCCATTGAAAAGAATGAATAGGGCTAGAAGGAAATGATGATCCAATATGCATACAAATCCAATAGAAAAAAATTAGACCGGATAGCAAAATGAGGGACCTGAAATTCTACTAAAAGTTTTATGGGGTCATTGAGAACTCAACAAATAGTGACACGTTAGGAAAATCTATAAATCTCTAAACCATTACTAATGAGTAATATATTTTAACATGGACAAATATTTCATAAAAATTCACACCTTAGAATTTTAATGAATGGATTCTTTAATTCTTCCTTGATAACATGAACCCACATTATCCTACTCATTAATATTGAGAGGTTTATCATCCTTTCTTAAACATTGAAAGTGTGTCTTTCAATTAAATTTTCATTTGATGTTTTCGGTAATGAAATAATTATAGGTTTTTAATTAAATGGGACGGAATATTTTTAGTAGATAGGTTGTTCCACTTTATTGTATTTTTCTCCATTACCCATTAGTTTCAATAGCCTTCATGGAGTTACCATAGAATAAAAAACCTTTCTCTACTTCTAGTGAGCATCCATAGCTCTCGTAGAGATACATACATCCTCCCACAAATCACTAAATTTGGCTTTTCTATCATTTCAAAAATTAACATGTGTTACAACAATGGTGGATGGGGAAAATAATTATTCCACCCCCAAAATGACCATTTTGTGTACTTGTAAACATTATTTTCACGTCGGTGAGCTAGTTTTGATTGGGCGCGGATGTCTATATGTAATATGTTTTGAGGCTACAATGGATATTAAGTTTTAAGTTGGAAAGCCTTGGTGCTAAAAATTCCAATGAACCTAATATATGTAATATGCAATCACTCATATTAAAAAATCATAGATGCAAACTAGGGAATGAAAAAGAATATGGGAAGCTAGGAATCCATAAGAAGAAAAAATTGAGGGGACTAGAGAGCTTAATAACAAGCCTAAGATAGGAAAATATTATTTTACTACTAGCCTAAGTTATAAACCTGGGAAATATATTACTAAATGGAATACCATATATATCCCAAGTCAGAAGGATAAAGTGTGCTAATAAGGAAATACATTATTATATATACTCCCTAGAAACCCTATTAATGTTTTATCCTATGTCTCTAAATATCATAAAGTGGAGCTGCAAAGGGTGCCATTTTTCAAAGTCCACCATCCATATATAACCATCATTCCCCCCCCCCATTTAATTTGATAATACTACGAGTATGAATTTTTACCTTACACAAAGGAGAGCTAGAGAGTGACTTGCATACTTGTTATCCAAAGGATCTTAGGTGGGTTTGGGTATGAGTGCTCTTCTCATTGGATTACCCTATGATGCAAGAGCATCATAATAGAATATGTTTTTTTATTAGAAGATTTTAGACGATTGTAGGTTTTATATATTTTTTCGAAAAAAAACATTATGATATAATCCTTAAATCAAGGGGCTCTTTATTTCTTTCTTCCAAAGTTTTAAGGAGATAAACCACCTCTAAACTCTACATATTTCCTTCTCAAGTACAAATACAATTGTAATCGAGTTTCCAAAAAATCCAAAAAGGTTTTGGGCCATTAATAAAATATGGTTTCGGTGTTGTCATGAATTTATTTCTTTGTGTTATCATTTTGGGTACCGAGTTTTATTTTTTTTGTATCTTCTGTTGTGGCACTCTACCATCATTTTGGTATCGAGAGATTTAATTTATGTGTATCTTCCATTGTGACACTCTACCATCACCTTATCGAAGGTCATATTGCTAGAGTTAGAAGTGCAGTGATAGGAATACATTTTTTGTGGAATCATGGTTATTTTGAGATGCTTGAGATAACATTGATCTATTAGAGAGAGATCTTACTCGACATGTGTTGGAGCCTTAAAAAGGGTAGTTATTTATCTTTAATGATAACATAGGTAAAGGGATGGAGCACAATGCCTTGGATAGTTTGATTTAATGGGGAATAAGGTAATTTGGAGTGTTTCTAGGCTTTGTTACCTTATCCTTGACCATGCTTGGTATTGTCTATGTGCCATAGTTGGATCTAGGTAACCCTTTACTCTTGCTAGTTTCATATACCTACATCAAGGCTGATCTACCTGCCACAAGAGTTGGAGCGGAAGATTTTATAGGTGGTAGGAACATATGAGGCCTATAGTGAGATCCATCTTACTAGGATTTTTTTCTTACTATGTGTTTAACTACTTTCAATCGTGCTAATTGTTGTATATTTATGTTGTGTATGGTTTATATGTGTTCTTTACATGTAAAATCGCATGACATAACATGCAATAATATATATATGTTACGAGTATAGCTATATTTGTGGTCAATTCAAATGGAAATTAAGAAATCCATACGTACCCCATGATCCTAACATGTATTGAAGTGGAAAAAGTACGTTGCAACAATAAGTGTTTATAACCAAGTCAAGATGATACATTTTCTTAAGAAATAATTAACCTTTTTCTAGATAATAAGAATACTCCCCAAATATGTTTAACCATAAAGAGTTTATAGGTGGGAGGAACATATGAGCTCTATTGTGAGTCGAACCTTCTTATTAGGAATTTTTTCTTATTATGTGTTTAACTACTCTCTATTGTGTTAATTTCTTGTATATTTATGTTGTGTATGGTTTATATGTGTTCTTTACATGTAACATTACATGACGTAACATGCAAGAATTTATATATTTTAAGAGTATTGTTATATTTGTGGTGAATTCAAAGGGAAATTAAGAATTCACCTGTACCCCATCATCCTAACATGTACTGAAGTGGAAAAGTACATTTCAACAAGTATTTATAGCCAAGTCAAGATGATACATTTTCTTAGGAAATAATTAACGTTTTCTAGATAATAAGAATATTCACCAAATATGTTTAAGCATGGATGTTTAACCAAAAAATTTCACTGTAGCTATGGTTATTAAATGTGAATGGGTGGTATCTTCAATTTGGTTGAATCACCATTTAGCTAAACTTCCTTTTTCCACCATTGTTTTGAATTCTTTAAGTCGCTCTGTGAAGAATTTATTCGCAACTTTCTTAATTCATGAATAAAATGTAAAATGGGTCATCATAAGGATTATGAGTTTTGCTTGATTTTACAATTATCTATTACCCAAAGTTTAGACTAGTTAGCAAGCGGAAAAATTGATACAAAGAAAAGTATTCATAGAAGCAACGAAATGCAATTAGACATAAGAAAAAAACTAATATACTAAAATACAAATAACAATATAATAAAATTCATGAAACTTATTCCAAAAAACTAAAAACTAAGATAAGTTGAGAAGTCATTTAAACTAAAAGAATGACCTTATTTATTTTTACATCTTTTTTCATAAAAAATAATGGCCCCATATTCATTTTTTCTTATTTTTTCTTTATCTTAAGATTTATTTGAGTATTATTCATATGTTGATTTTATTTTATTATAAATATACATTAAAAAAAAATTGGTTAATATTTATCATTAAAATCCAATTAAGTTCAAGAATGTGAAAAAAATACTTGCAATTTTTTAAATTTCTCATTATATCCTAAATCTTCATTAGACTATTTTCTCTCTTTAAAACATTATTTTGATTGTATTTGGTGCCTAGAACATCCTTAAGTATTTTCCTTTTGTATGAAACCAAATATCAAATATTTGATATCTTTAGTGAACAAAGGAAAAAAAATAATTCTTATTTTAAGTTTTTCAAAATTTTATGCATATTATATCGAGATCTAAGAGGAAATGATGTGTTTGAATATCCTAGATGACTAGATCGAGCATATAATTTTCACCAACTTATATAAAGAAATATTGGACGTCTAGAATTTTCTATAAACACTTCAGCTAGATCCAACATATAATTTTCACCAACTTATATAAAGAAATAATCAACATATAGAATTCTTTTAAACACTTTGCATTACTAATCCCAGATACTAAATATTTCTATAAACCTTTTACTAGGAAATAAACATTAAAAAAAAATACATTTTTGAGAAAGAAACATATATTTAGTTTAAATGTTGAAAACATATCGAGATCTTGGTAAAAGTATAATTTTCCAACCAAAAGTCTTCCCAAATACAATATACCTAGATACACTTGCAATGTTATAACATATTCATATCAGAACACTAACGGAACACTATATTAATGCGTCTAAATGTTTTCCACCTCTGGATATCTTTTGAACAAACATTGACAAATAATATAAATATTATATCATATTTCGATATTTTTCATATTTTTGTCAAACAAATTCAGCTTCGGGTAAAACAAAAATGAGCACTCCATTCTCATTGAAGATGACTAGAATTTAGATTTATTTTTTTATATTTGGTTCCAACCAAAAATTTTAAAATTCCTTATAATGCTACACTTTGAAAATATTAGGAGTGTAAATGAAATTTATTTATATATATAATATTTGGATTCGAGCTAATTTGAATTTTTTACGTTTGATGTATCCTACATGTAAGATATCTTTTTTTATTCATCGAGACATGATAAAAAGGATTTTAAGTGTCAATTTAACTATTGATGTTAGGTTGGAATGCGAGCAATAGCTGGAAGTAAATAAGTAGGGAAAGAGTGAATGCTAACATTGTGATGTCGATGGAGCAGGAAGGTCTAAGGAGAGTCTGTTAGAAGTAGAATTGTGGTCGTAGAAGGAAACAAAGAGGGAAGGTATTACGTCCCAGTCAAGCAACTGTACACATGGTATGTATCCTTCTTTCATATGTTATTTTTTGATACCATTCCTATGTGTTTCGGAGATGGGTGGGTCGTTTACTCATAATTCTATGGAGACTAGTCAATATACATAGCACGAGTGGTATCAATATTGTCAATGTCTACTTGTATATTGCTGATATGGGAGGGTGGCATTCATAGAAGTCCATGGGAGGGGGAAAGAGACAAAAAATGGTATATGTACACCTAGTTTACACCATTATTAATCACAGCGAGGGGGATGGTTCTAAGTAGGGGTACCAAGTATCAATGTCATAGTCATAATGCTCAATTTCAATTTCCCTCCAGGGGTTGTCGGTTCCTATCATTCCTTGGGGGAAAGGGTGGGAGAGAGGTCTAGAAGGAGGCCGACATCCCTCGCAGTCTTAGCCCCTATGAGTCAAATTGACAGAGCTATGAACAATAACAACCCTCATTCCGTGACAAAGGTAAATTTTGGGGGTGGTGGAGCGAGACAATGCTTGAAGGTATTGGGTATAGATCCACCTTGAATGTATTGAAGAAACCTTGTGTCTTGACTTGGTATGTCATGATTGAATAGCATGTGGATGTGATTTTTTTTGCATGTATGGTTTGGGATGTACATTCGAACATTGCATTTTACGTTAATCTCTCTAACCCCGAGGGTGGTAAGAAAATGGAAACGTATTACCAGATCCTTGAAGTTCAATGGATGTAATTGTTATTTATCTATGGCTTGGGGAATTCATTTAAATATTGTGGGTTCTGTCAAGTTTTCTTTTGAGGGAATCTAGTCCCATGAAAATGTATTATCAATCTTCTAATTGGGTTGTGGTTGTGAAGAGGAACCCTCGCATAGCTAAGAAAAGAGGGGCATGAAATTAGTAGAAAGGAGGTAATGATGAGGTGGGAGGGGCTGGAAAAGATTTGACACTCAATAAATAGTAAAAGAATTTGCTTTTATCACACTATAAACAATGTTGTTGCTGAAATTTTCTGTACAAGTCCTCCTAGCCTCTTTATCCTTCTAGTCTCTACACATTGGGTGGGAACCCTCGGGCAGTGGATTTCATTGAAGGTACAGGTTGCTCGGAGACCCTCAAAGAAATAAAAAGTTGAAAGCACGGGCAGGTAAAGAAAAATGTAGGGAAGAGAAGGCTAGTTGGAAATATAGGAAAAATTCAAAGGAAAAGAGAAGGTGTGACATAGCAAGCGTGACATAAAATATTGTAAAGAAAACATGGAAAAATCTATTACATGCCTATGTTGTTGGGATGCATGCTCGAGTAAAATGCTTGATATCGGATTGGGAGCAAGACCTCAAAAATCAAAGTTGAGGATGACATTCCAACAAATGAAATGGAACCATTGGTGACAAATCCGAGAAATGGAATAGGATCGGTTTTTCCTTGTTCAAACAAACAATCCACCTCTACTAAACTAATATGAAATATATCTCGAAATAACACCGAAGTAGAACCCGAATATTTCCCAATAGTAAATTGATTGTTAATTGTATCGCTTAGTGTGGAAGACTGAAGGAAAGCAATTGATTTTATGACTTAAATCGAACTTAAGAAGCATATTAAACATGAATTTGCATGAAAGAATAGAGATAGAAGACAAAAAACATTGATTACGGAGTTCGACACTAGTGGGACTACTTCTTCGGGTCCACATTCAAGATGGGCATTCGTTTTATTAAGGATTGATCCAAGGAAGTATTTACACAGAAATACACCAAACTAAACTCGCTCGTAGACACCTCTGGGGTCACAGGTCGACGAAATATCTTTGTCCTAGCTTTCCAATGCCTATATTGGTTCCCAATTCCCACCCTATGCATGACCAAGTTACACCGAAAACAACATTGCCTCTCTCTTATAGAATATGAACAAGTCTTAAAATTCACTCTCCTTCCTCCATCATGAACAATTGTGGTTTTTATAATGAAATGCGTGTTCATTCTCAACCTCCTTGTTAGTTTATGAGAATAGAGGTCTTGTGTTCAAATTTGTTTTTCAAGCTTCTTTTGTAAAAAAAATTTGTTAAAAAGGGGTGGAATAAAGCTCGCACTTCATCCCATTCCCGTAACTATTCGGCATCTTCAACTCATTTTTTTTCAAAAAGGCATAACTTCTTGATCCGTGAAGCCATTTATCGAGCCATTTTTTTTAAAATGACCCTAATTTTTTTGAGATATTTTCATCTGGAGAAGTTAGTTTTAGCTTTTTTGTGTGCTTCATTTTTTTTTAAATGGAAAGTGGATGCCCGATTATTCTTAACAACACCAATTATTTCCAATGGCTACCTCACATGGTAGATATACTTAGAAGTAAAGGGCTTTACATAATAGACACGGGGGGTATAAAATAAACCTTCGATGATGATAAAGTCGCTAAATGGGGAAAATAAACAAGATCAAGCACGAGGGTTGATAGGAATGTCCATTGCTCAAGATCTTTGATTTCATATCCTTGACATTGACACCCCTCATGAAGCCCTGGATAAGCTAAATATTGTCTTTGGCATTCAAAATCAAATCGAGGGCTCACCAACTTGAAAATGAGTTTCTTACTTTGGACCCTAATAATTTCTCCTCTATTGAAGACTTTTTGTCCAAATTCAAGACCCTTAGACTTCTTTTAGAAGGTTGTAAGGTCAAAAAGGAAGATATTAGCCTCATCTATTGCATTCTTTCTAAGTTTGGCCTCGCTACTTTCCGTATTTGTTTCGCTTCCATTCCACTAGAGAAGCCATCATTTCTTCGAGAACCACCTACAAGAATCCCTCTTTTGATTCCTTTTGTGATTCTTTGATAAGAGAACAAGAAAAAAATCTTACACCTTGGTCTTATAACTTTCGGAAATGCTACTAGAAAGCCTTAGTAGCCCAATAACAATCATATCAAAATAATCCCAAGATGCAGTATCCTAAAAAGTATGGTCTGAAACCAATCAAGGGTCCTAAGCAATTTTAGCCGCAAACCTGAAAAAACAATTTACCAAAATGATAAGAAATATAAAAACAAAGGAAAGAAGACAAATAGACATTGCAACTTTTGCAATCATGAGTAGCCATATAGAGTCCAAATGTTTTAAGAAGATGGAAGCCTTAGCAGCAGCAATGAAGAAGCACAACATCAATTTGGAGCACTCTTCACCTTCATCTTCGAGGAATGACACTTTCTGCTTATGGTTGTCAAGCATCAAGATCTAGTTATGCATTAAATGTATCTTCCTCTTCTCATTCTCATGAGTGGCTCATTGAGTACGGAGCTTCTTAAAACATGGCCAAAAATAAATCCATGTTTTCTTCTTTAAATGATTATAACACTAAACATATTTATGTTGGTGATGATAAATCTCTTAGTGTTGTAGGATCCGGAACCATTCATCTCGATAATGGGCAGTTTAATGATGTACTATGTGTTCCTACCTTGTCATGCAACTCTGTGCTTTTTTTATGAGATAACTCATTCAAGTGAAGGGAAAATAGTAGAATTCTCACCTCATGATGTTGTAATCAAGGACCTCAAAGATCCTAAACATATTTTAGCTACTAGCATTGCTCGATGATTCCCACAAGGTTGTATATGTTTGAAAACTTTGGGTCATAATGTCTTCCCTCCGTTTTTTGTTGCTAATAATGATGAACTCGAGAAAAATTTGGCATGAGCCATTTGGTCACTTAAACTATCGCTTCTCTTCAAACTCTATGTAAGGAAAATATGGTGACAGGTCTTCCTATGGTATCTTGCCGAGATGGTGTTTACTCCGGATGTGTACTCGGAAAAACATCATTGGGATAGTTTTGACAAACGTGCCTCTTGGCACGCTTCAGCCCCTTTCGCAGCCTTGTGCAGAGTGATATATGTGGTCCACTTCTTGTTGTTTCTTTCTGCGGTTGCAAGTACTTCTTAACTTTCATTGATGATTTCTCTAGATGCACTTGGGTATACTTCTTAAAACTCAAGAGTGAATTTTTTAACATGTTCTTGACCTTAAAGGCCTTTGTTGAGAAACAATATGGACATAAAATTCTTAAGTTAAGATCATACAATGGAAGAGAATATGTTAACAACAAATTTATCAAATTACTCAGACCGAGCATGGCATTCACTTGCAACATATCTGTTCCATCTACTCCATAGCAAAATGGTGTAGTTGAACGGAAGAATCACACCTTAAAAGAAATGGCTAATTGTATGCTTCAATCTAAAGGACTTAGTCTCAATTTTTGGGCGAGAAACCATTAACCGTGCAAATTACATAGTAAATCGCACTCCTACTAAGGTTTTAAATATTATAACTCCACAAGAAGCTTGGAGCTCAATCAAAATAGATGTAAGTCACTTTCATGTTTTTGGAAGTGATGCTTGGGCCCATATTCCGGATGAGAAACATAAAGCCTTAGAACCTAAGAGTGAAAAAAATGCATTTTTTGTTGGATATTCGAAGATGTCAAAGGATATAGACTTCTTCAACCAAAATCCAAAAAAATATAATCATTAGAAGAGATGTAAAATTTGATGAAAATATATCGACTCGCAAGCCCGGTTCGGTGAGTGTGCCACCTTTGGCCTATGAGCCTAATTTGGCATATGTGCCACCTTTCTCTCTTTCTTCTATTTTTAATAGCATTCCTTCCCGATTGTAGGTGATGACGAGTGAGGATGAAAATCCTCGTCCACCTCTTGAAATTGTTCCTTATACTCCACCCTTTCCAAGATGGATTTTCTCTACTCGGGATACGGCGGGTTCTCTTGCGGGTGACCCTACCGATTGACAACGTATACGTTCTTAGTTTGAAAGAGCCTCGTCCTTATTGGCTCAAGTTCTAGAAACTCCCCGATCCAAAAACCTTTGAAGAAGCCTCCGACCATCCAGTTGGGATGAAGCTATGAATGAGGAGTATCATTCCTTATTGGAAAACAATACTTGGGATCTTTTTCCTCTTCTAAAAAGAAAGAAAATTTGTCGGATGTCAGTGGGTTTACAAAACAAAGTTTGGACTAGATGCAAAAAGTGGATAGACATAAAGCTCGTCTTGTCGCTAAAGGATTTTCACAAGTTGAAGGAATTGACTATACCGAAACCTTCTCCCTATTGCCAAAATGAATTCTATCCGCCTTGTTCTTTCCCTTGTTGCCTCCTTTAAATGGGAAGTCCATCGGATGGATGTTAAATCGCCTTCTTACATGGAGATTTACATGAAGAAATCTACATGAAACAACCCCCACGGCTATATCCAAAACGACTCTAGCCTTGTTTGTTGCCTTAGGAAGTCTCTCTAGGTCTCAAACAAGCTCCTTAGGCTTGGTATGCTAAAATGGATAGATTTCTATTAGATAATGGCTTTTCTAGGTGTCATTCGCAATAACACCGTCTACACCAAGAAAGTGGGTAAGTCCTTCACCATCCTTGTTATTTATGTTGATGATCTTATCCTTACTCGGTAGTGATACAAACCATATAAACCATGTGAATTATAGCCTCAAAAGGAAGTTTGAAATGACATACTTAGGAAAATTGCATTATTTCCTTCGTCTTCAAGTCTTGCAATCCAAGGAAGGTGTTAGCCCCCCCTATGAAATTCTTGACAAGAAAGTCGGGGGCTAGGTTGTTTTGGAGCCTTCAAGGAATGCCTTTTTTCCCCGAAAACCCATCCTCCTTGAAGTCTCTTTGTGCTATGCCCTAACACAAATCCTCTCCTGCCGGCCCATTCCTAAAAGGCCTCGCTATTACCCCTTGTACCACCGCAAATAACCACAGCCTTCCCCTTTTTCCCCTTGGACGGGCTTTCCTTTCTTCCATTCATTCCCACCTTTCATCTCTTGAATCCCCCAATGTCCCCCCTTCGGCCTCTCGCCCATACCCATTTCGTTGGCCTAATTTCCCCCCTTTTTCCCCTATCGTTGCCATTATAAAAATTTAAAAATGTATCAAAATGGGGGTAAAAACCCACTTCCGACCATATAATAAGCCTCGGCCCCTTCTTCGCTAGCCCCACACCCCCCGTTCGTCCATGCGATCCGAGCGCGTGACCAAAGCGCTAACCCCGAAGGCGCCGGGTCTCGGGGGCTTTTCGGGCGACTTTCCATCGTCGATCTTGTTTGATCGGACGATGAGCGTGAATCCCGACGCCCTCCATTTTTCCCCCATTCATTTCATAGATCGCGCGATCGATGTTCGTTCCCCCGAACGGATCAACGGTGCGGATCATGCCTTTCCCCGTGGTCCCCACCAGCACGCTCACCCAAAAACCGCTCGTTTATTCCGCACCGCCTTTGGGCAATGGGCAGTTTTTCCCCCGAGCACCTAGCGATTCCACCCATCGCTCGCCACCTCGTCCTCATGTACGTTTTCAAAACCACCAATCCCACCCATTAAAGTCATCCCCCCGCGCATTATTTTCCCTGGGACGCGGATGCCCAGCAAAAATTGCCGTGGAACCGTCCGATCCGGAGCAAAGCCATCCGACGGCTATACGCGCGCCGAAGGCACTTGATGGTTAATCTAATTGCGCACGTGATAGCACGAGTCTCCCGGCTCGCCGTCCGTCGCCCTCCGCCGTCGATCTCCACCACGATCGACGGGTCCCGCATTTGCTCCTCCGCCGTCGACTATTCCATTGTCCCCCGTTTCGCCATGTCATCTCCACGTGTGCCCTCCGTACTTTCGACCATTCCATTGCATTTATTCGTCCAAATTCGTGTTTTTTTAAGGTTTTTTTCGATGAAATTCACTCTGCGAGACCGCCACCTCGCTAGAACAATTTATCACCATTTTTCACGATTTCTCCCCCGGCTCATCATCCGCACGACCATTTTCATTTTTTCGCACCGCCCCCCCATCGCCCGTCAATGGTTTTTCTTTCGACAGAGTTGCGTGTTTTTGCGAGTGCTTTATCGGCCGGTAATCGTCCGCCATGATTACACAATGTTTAATGCGACGAAAAGAATTTCCGTGCACAGAAATTAATGCATAAGCCAATTTTTTGCATCGGCGAGCCTTTCTCAATCAAGGACAGAGTTTAAGTTACGCAAACCCCCATCCGACACCATTAAAGCTCTATTCGCGCCATCAATGGAGAGCAGCAGGTGACCTCGAGGCATGCAAATGCGGATATTTAGGCCTCAAGCTCGGAATTAAAGCATTATGATGGGGATTAAAGAGCTCGATCCGAGTTTCTTAGAGGTAAAGCACCGCTTTGAAGACCCCTCGAGGATAAATTAGAAGGTCCCGACCATGCGTAAAAGGTAACATCAGTGGTGTATCCATCAGCGAGAATGTCTTTCTTCATCAAGTATAGGGCGCCCATATAGTTTTTATTATGCACGTTGTCCCCCGAAGGATTTTCCACCCTAACGGTAGTTCAAAGCAATTAGAACATTTATGTAGCGAGCCACTCAATGGTTCATTCGCCTTTGTTTGTTCACCACAAGTACAATAGCACAACCGAAATATGTCAAAGTCATATCCAAAGAAGACTCACTCCCCGCATAAAGTGATGACATAGATTAAACACTCAGTAGTCAAACAGAATGGGTCTCGGCCCTCTATTCTTTTCTATGTTTAATGTTACATTTAGTGTTCACCTACCCCCTCGGTCGATCTTCTGTTCATCCTTCGCTATAAAGCATAGAAGGAAAATTATTGTAAAGGTTGTTGATGAGATACCCAGTGAGATGCAAGCATTTTTCCTCTTGAGACAAGTTCTCTGTGTAATATTGTAAGATAGGCTTGAGATTTGATGTATTCGCATTGAATTTTCAAGATGTGGGCAATGATGTACACGATTGGTGTTTTTTTTAATATGACAAGCACATTTCTTTGGATCCCGATCTAAAGCGTATCGGGTGATGTTTCCTTATCTCTCGTGTTTGATTCCGTTTCATTACATTTCTTCGGGCTCGCATCGAAGTTTGGCATAAGATTTACCCTTGATAGGTACCTTATGTTGCTCGCTCTCCCATCCTTTTATGTTTTCTCGCTTATATGTGTATCCGAATATTGATTTCAATTGATTTAACCGAAGTGTAGTGGATGTCATTGTCCTGTCTCTCGATGTATGAATTAATTAGATCTATGTTTAGAGGTTCTTGTTAGGATTTAGTTAGATGAGTTGAGAACACCGGGAGGTTCTAGAACCCCGTCTCTCGCCTCACTAGGATCTTTCCATCTCATTAAGCCTTTCTAAGATCCCTTGTCTTGCCTTCGGTTTTGTCCAAGCGGCTCCCGGGAGTTAAATGACCTTTGACCCGATCTATAGACGGGAATTGGTTGGTTCCCCTTCACTCACTTTTCAGTCCTTAATGTTCCATTCCATCAACCATCTTTTAAGATGCAAATTCTCTGGATAACTAGCCCAATTGAAAGCTTGCACATTGAACACGGGTAAACCCTTTTCTTGACTCCATTGCTCGAATGGCCTTGATGTTCCCCCGAGTTATCTACGTTTGCCTAGTTTCCTCTTTGCTCATCCTTTTCTTATATTTTGGACCCTTCTTTCCTAATTCCCAACAACCAAACATAAACAATCAAACAAACAAACCCCATGCCTATAACTAGCCTAAAATCGTAACTTAGAGCTCTCAAAGACATACACTTTGACTCATATAGAGAGATCCCTCTCTCGGGACCTAGGAGGGCTAGATCCTAAGGTCTCGAAGTGGTTCTATGTTGTCTCATCTTTTGGTCTTGTCAACTTTCGGCCAAAACATGGGAACCCCAACATAATGGTGACTCCATCTGGGGATCTAAGTGCATTTCACCTTAAACCTTTTTTAAAGACTCGAAACTTAGAACTCGGATAGGTTGACCGTAAGTCACTCCTTTATTGAATCGACCTCTGATTGTTGAGTGTCCATCATATTCTTAGACGAGCCCTGGGAAAGGGCCGAGTAGCCTCTAGATCTCACCCTCTTCGGAGGTGACATATCCGGTAAATGCCCTTCCGGTCAATCTCCCGGTTGGAGTTTGCTATTATTGAGGTTATTCTTGAGAGATGATAGTGCCTCAAAGACTCGTGGTGGATAGTGTAACCCCCTTAGACATACCCTAAACCTTCCACTTCGGCGATTCCATAGTTCCTAAAAGATCAAGACTCCACCGGTGATCGTAGGGCTCGCTCGATTAACTTGGTTTCACATTAGACTCCATTGGGAGACCGATCTTTGAAACAACATTAACCACAACGAAGTAAAAAGTAGGGTTAAGTCGCTAGGCTAGGAAACAACATTTCCGGCTTTTAGGACCATTCACACAAGAGCTTATCCCAACCCTCGACCCACCCGAAATAGTTGACAATCCGGAGAGTATCCTCGAGGGAAGCTCCTACACCTAAGAGATCAACTATTTCTAGCCACATTCATAGAGCTCATTCTACATTAGACGACCTAACAGCCTCTATCACATTTTCTCCCCGACCTAGACACTCACAAATAGCTTTACCAAGAGCTAGGTCATTCAGCCATCTAGACCAGCCCGGACTCACGAGCTTCACAAACGACACCATCTAACAGATGGTCAACACACTAGGGACGGAGGAACCCCTCCATCTACACCACCTCGATATCCACTTCATTCAAAACTTGGGGCTCTCCCACCCTAGATCTACTCAACGGACTTCTTTGGTCCTAACATCCCCGTCATCCATATACCGACTTCTCAAACTAACCCCAGTACCTCATCAGAATATCATCATGGCAGCCTGGTATGCACCTCCGGTTTCACCTCAGCCCCATGTTACCCTTACCCAATGATTATCGATCAAAAATCCCACACTTCATCGCTAAAGAGTCCATTGCTGGGCTCAACAACACGTAGATAAGATGGAGGATTCTTTTGACTATATGGAAATTGATGATGAAACAAGTCAAAATGAGAATATTTTCCCAAAGCTTGGGGGGAGACGTAAAGAAATGGTTTAAAAACTTACCTCCCCGACAGTATCCAAGATCTCCGTGCATTATATCAGACCTTCATAAACAAATGGGAGACTAGAGCAAACCCTCGCCAACTTCTAGCGGAATCACATGAGCCTTAAAAGGAATGTAGGAGAGAGTGTCCATGATTACACAACAAGATTTAACAAAGATTTATAACGCCCTCCCTCCACATATGAAACCTCCACAAGGCATGGCCGTAGCAAGGTACCCCGATGGGTTTGATGCCGACATGGCCTATGAGCTTAGGGATAAAGAATACACCACATTGGAGGACATGCGGAAAGGAGCAGTGAACATAGAAGAAAACCCGATTGAGAAAAGAGCAAGACCGAGATCCGAGAAGAGGGTAACATATAGGGATGACACTATAGCCTCCACATCAGACCCAAACTATGACAAGACTATCTAAAAATGTGGATAAGCTGCAATAAATGACGGAAAAAAAGTATGGTTGTCACGATTACGCAATCGTAAAACGAAACCGAACCAAAATCGAACCAAAACTTTAGAAGAAACAACAATGCTCCCAACAGTACAGAGAGAGTCGTATCAACAAGTAATTCCCCCCATTCCAAGAAAAAAAATTTTAGATGAAGATGAGGGAATCATAGAAGAGTCCGAATGGAATACAATAAACATGTTTGAAATAGAAGACTCGATCCTTATCGTGATTCAGGGGGAAGACCAACCCTCACCTTCATACTCGGGATGAGGAATGGTTCGAAAACCGAAGACTACGATTAGGATTTGAAAATGCCATGATGCGAGTCGAGAGAATAGTATGAACTTAGGAGAAAAAAGAACCAAGACACTTCCAAACCCAAAGCTCCCGAGGTTACCATCAAGAAAAGGCCCGAAAAAGCTTCTAAAGTGACTACGTAGAATAGAAAATCAGCTGAAACAAAAAGTTCTAGGAAAAACAAAAAAAAAGACAACCGTAAGAATGAAAAACAAGGTGAGCACGCTAGCAGTACTAGCACTCCCAGTTAGTACTCCCGATACAATTTTTTCCTAACCCTCGTACATAATGAGAAATTAAAAACTGATTCGGTCACCAAGGTGGCTAATAAAACGAGTTAAGCACTCCAAAGACCCGAGTCCACTTTCAATTTAGAGAGTGAGATTGCAAAAAATCAAAATCTTCCGTACCATTATCCGAGCCGGCCACTCGTGATGTATATAAGGGCCAAATTTTGAAAGCGTTAAACCTAGGGGAAAATAATGATACCTGTGAATCTAAATGATGATCAACCTCGCCCTCCCGTTTGGTCCAAAGATTGAGGGAAATTTTCGGGTGAAGGGGGTAGTTCCACCTTTTTTATATCAATCTCAACATTCATGAAAAAAATACTCCACAATGCCATGCATGATTCGGGAGCATCACACAATTTAATGCCTAAGGTGGTGATGGAAATATTAGGCCTAGAGATAACCCACCCTTACAAATATTTGTATTCGTTTGACTCTAGCGCAGTAAAATGCCTAGGTCTAATCAAAGACTTGTGTGTAAGCCTCACCCGATTCCCTTTGCTAAGTGTATGGTCATGGACGTGGTGGTGTGAGTATGTGCCACCTAAATATGGGACATGTTACTATCTAGATCATGGGGAGCCAAACGCAAGGGACAATGCAGATGGATGGCTCATATGCCACTATCCCTATCTTTGGCCAACTTAGAAGATCGTATAGAGAAGCTCAAATGAAATTTCTAGTCAAATGAGCTCCCGAGAAACTCCGAAAATTGACCATTGTACTCGATGCACACAGACCCGGATTCTTTCATTCTTTATAACGACCAATCCTTGGGAGAGCCGTAGTCCGAATGCCATAAATACAAGCAAGAACGCGAGCCCATGGACTTTAGCATAATGGCTACCGTAGAAGAATACGATGAAGAAAACCATGGGCAGGGGATAATGAAAACGAAACTCATAATGAATTAGGAACACAATGCGATACAACTTATTAGTCACACCCTTCAAACTAATACACCACGTGAAGAACAAGATATCCCGCAACCTAGTACGTACCCTCCAGACGCAACATAATGGCAAAACCCCCGTGGGAAATGAATTTCGATGGGGCCCGTACTAGAAAAAGGGCTGGAGCAGGAGTGTGGCTACGTAACACGTGAAGATGACCATGCTGAGATCCATGCGGTGAATCTCGCATTTCAAATGCATAAATAATATTGCAGAATATGAGGCTCTTATCCTTGGTTTAAATCTCGTTGAAAAAAATTAGGAGCCCAAAGGATAGCTGTACGGGGAGACTCTGAGTTAGTGATCAAACAAGTGAACGGTGAATATGCAACGAAACATCCCCGATTAAGAGCATATAGGAACGATGCCATGGATATATTGAAAGCTTTCATGGAATATGAATTGGTATTTGTTCCTAGGAGTCAAAATGTCATTGCAAACGGATTAGCTTGTCTCAGCGAGTTCATATCCCTGAGACTCCAATCGACCAACAAATCATCATTCAAACCAAATTTCGACTACACGTTGCCGGACAACGAAAAAATATTGGCGGTGTCTTCGAAGGTGACAAGCAGTTGAGGATTTCTTAATAGGCAAGAATGAGTTTGAATTTTCTCGGTTCGATTCTAAATCAAGACAACTCGCCTTAGTGAGGAATCATCCGATGAAATATCCCCGTCTTTAGTAGCATAGAAATAAATTCTTTTTTCTAGGGAAACCGGAAGCCCAACCAAAGGATGCGAAAACGCGGATAGTGAAGAAATGAAGGTGCTTGTAGGGACAAAGACAAGAATATACCCGTAGGCCTAGCACCCTTGGAAGACCTTTTTGACTTTGATGATGTAGCAAAAAGCCCACAATAGAACATGCAGATTCGGATGTGGAAGAATGCAACATAGGCGCCGAAGATAAACCCAAAATGATCAAACTCAAGCTAAATCTATACTCGCAAACATGAAGAAGAAATACATTGACTCGTTTAAGGAATTCATAGATGTGTTTGCATGGAGCTATAGGAGATTTAAAGGCCTATGACACCAACATCATACAACACAAGATACCCTTGAAGGAAAATCGAAGCCTTTCGGACGAGTAAAATCCGTAGGATCAATCCAAAGCAATTGCCTGCAGTTGAGAAAGAGATTAAAAAGATTTATGATGCATACATAATAGTACCTGTGAGGTTTTCTGATTGGGTGTCAAATCTAGTGGCTGTGAGGAAGAAAACAGGGGAGATCAGATTATGCATACACTTCAGAAACCTCAACAGAGCCTCTCTGAAAGACAACTACCCCTTGCCTAGAATGGAACACATCTTACAGAAGGTAGTGGGCTCTAAGAGAATCTCCCTGCTTGATGGTTTTTCAGGATACAACCAAATATTGGTACTCCCAGAAGATCAGCTCAAAATAGCATTTACCACTCCACGGGGCACCTTCATGTATGTGAAAATGCCCTTTGGATTGATGAATGTTGGCACCACCTTCCAGAGAGCGATGGATATAGCTTTCTCAGAGGAGATAGGGCACTTCATAGTTATCTATTTAGATGACTTGACTGTCTTTTCCAAAACTAAAGAAGAACACCTAAAACATCCGAGGAAAGTTTTTGAAAAATGTAGAAGGTATGGTCTGTCCTTAAATCCTAACAAAATTGTGTTTGGGCTGCAAGAAGGTAAACTTCTTGGTCACATTATATCTAAGAAAGGGATTAGGATAGACCCACAGAGAGTTGAGGGAATACTCCAAATCACACACCCAAGGAACATCAAGGAGTTACAGTCCTTCGTTGGGAAGATCAATTTCCTTAGGAGATTCATTCCCAACCTTGCTGAGCACCTTAGGAGAATGACTGACATGCTAAAGAAAGGTGCAGGAATTAAGTGGACTGTTGAAGCCAAGAAATATTTTGAGTCAGTAAAACTTGCACTCACTCGGGCCCCTGTCCTTATCAGCCCAGACTTCTCAAAAGATTTTCTAATCTTTTCCTTTTCCTCTGAACACACAATGGCTGCAGTTTTGCTGCGGAAAAATTCAGAAGGTAATGAATAGCCTATAGCTTTCTTCAGTAAAGCCTTAAGGGATGCACCCCTTAAGTACAACATTATGGAAAAGCAAGCTTATGCCCTGGTGAAGGCCTTAAAAGACTTTAGGGTGTACATTCTGCATTCTCATGCCATTGCTTATGTACCGAATATAGTGGTCAAAGATATCTTGTCCCAGGACCCCGATGGGAAGAGGGGAAAATGGATTGCTACAATCTTAGAATATGACCTTGAAATAAAACCCACTAAGCTGATCAAAGGTCAAGGCCTGGCCCATTTAATGGTTGAATCAAACTTGCAGGCCCTTGACATTAACATGATAAATGCCTTGGATGAGCAGGAAAGCCTGCCTGATCCCACTATAGAAGAGAAATTCCAAAACTCTCCATGGTATTCCGATATCCTTTATGTCCTCACCAATCTCAATGCCCCTCCAGAACTGTCCAAAACCAAGGCCAGATTCATAAAACTCAAAACTAGAAATTACTACATTTTGAATGAGAATCTATACTGGAAAAATCCAAACGGCCTATTGCTGAAATGCTTGTCTGAACCTGAAGCTGAAAGAATTAAACAGGAATTCCATGTTGGGGAGTGTGGAGGCCACCTGAGTTGGAAATCCACTGCAAATAAAATACTCCGGGCTGGTTATTATTGGCCTGCACTGTTTAATGATGTCCATAAAATGATAACCACTTGCCACAAATGTCAGATCTTTGAAGGTAAAAGAAAACTCCTTCCCCTTCCTCTACAACCCATCATTGTGGAAGGTCCCTTCATGCAATGGGGCCTAGACTTTATCAGAGAGATTCACCCCTCTTCTTTTGGGCAACACAAGTGGATCCTGTATGCCACAGATTACTTCACTAAATGGATAGAAGCCATACCCACTAGGAATGCCACTGATTCTGTCATCATTAGGCTCCTAAAAGACTTCATCCTATCTCGGTTTGGCTATCCAAGGAAAATAATCACTGACAATTTTGCTGCCTTCGGATCCAAGAAAATGGTTGATTTCTGTCACAGGTACGGAATAACACTTGGTCATTCAACTGCATATTACCACAGGGTAATGGATTGGCTGAATCAGCTAACAAAAGCTTGGTCACAATCATTAAGAAGCTGTTGGAAGAGAACAAAAAGTCATGGCACAAAAATTTGATACATGCTTTGTGGGCTGACAGGCTCACCATGAAGAAATCTATTGGCATGTCACCATTCCAGCTAGTTTATGGAACATAAGCATTTTTCCCTACTAGCCTTGGAGTCCCAGTAATCAAACTTGTCCAGGAGATCCAATGAGAGGAAGACAACATGATAAGAAGAATAAATGAAACAATCCATCTTCAACAAACCAGGGAAGAGGTGTATAACAGAGCTGTCAGAGTTCAGCAAAACATTAAAAGGATATTTGACAAAAGAACCAAAGCTGTTGATTTCAAGGTTGGTGACAAGGTTTTGAAATGGGATTCAAGGAGAGAGGACAAAGGTAAACATGGCAAGCTTGATAGCTTGTGGCAAGGTCCATTTGTCATCCAGGCCACTGTGGGTCCTAATGCATTTTTCTTACAAGAACTTGATGGTACAGAGCTGTTTGGGGGTCCTGTCAATGGCAGGATGCTCAAACACTATTTCTACTGATTTTTCATTTCCAATTCCATTTCCATTGTACATACCATTGCAGTTTTACTTTCAAGAAAATAGAGAAAATGTTTCCAAAAAATAGAGAAGATAGAGGTTCAAACATGCTCAAAACATGGACCTCCGAAAGGTGCAAATATTGGCTCTAATATGATCAAAGCCTGAGCCAAAGAGAGAAAGACAGCTGGTCCTAACACACTCAAAATCTGGACCAGCAAAGGAAAAGGAAGAATCAGCTCTAACATGCCTAAAACCAGAGCTGAAAACGAAGAAGAAAAGGTGACTCTAATATGCTCAAAATCTGAGTCACAAACAGAGAAGGATATTTCAAATTGCAGATTTCTTGCCTTCACAGTTTTGTTTGCAGTTTTCTACAAGTCTTCACTCCAGCAAGTCAGACAGTCTAATCCTGGCTTAGCTGTTTTTCAATTTCCTGTCTTAGAATGTAGGAGAAGAAATCTGTTGGACAGTTTAATCCCAACAGATGTTAGATTAGGTAGAGAAGCCTATGAGGCCAACTGTTTAATCTGGTCTCATGGAGCAATAAGGGTAGACTTAGAATAGGTTTGTTTTTGTTTTGAAAATAAAATGTAAAGGGTCTGCTAGCTCAAATGCACCCTAAGGAAGAAAAATGCTAGGATTGTAGTGTGGGTAGGTAGTTTGATTGGGATAAATATTTCTGCTGATGTAACATATTCATATGGTGGCAGCTGAAAATCAAAGAAAGAAAGGATGTGCCAAGCAGCATGCAACTGGCCTACTCCAAAGATTATTTCTGGTTTCTTGCCTCCTTCAAGAAGAAGCCATCCCCATGTGGAGCCACTGTTAGCTCCCCTATGAAATTCTTGACAAGCAAGCTGGGGGCTAGGTTGTTTTGGAGCCTTCAAGGAATGCCTTTTTCCTGAAAACCCATCCTCCTTGAAGTCTCTTTGTGCTATGCCTAACACAAATCCTCTCTGCTGGCCCATTCCTAAAAGGCTTGTTGTTACCCCTTGTACCCCTGCAAATAACCACAGTCTTCCCCCTTTCCCTTTGGACAGTTTCCTTTCTTCCATTCATTCTCACCTTTCATCTCTTGAATCCCCCCATGTCCCCCTTCGGCCTCTGCCCATACCCATTTCCTTGGCCTAATTTCCCCCTTTTTCCCCTATCGTTTCCATTATAAAATTTTAAAATGTATCAAAATGGGGTAAAAACCCGCTTCCGACCATATAATAAGCCTTAGCCCCTTCTTCGCTAGCCCCGCACCCTGTTCATCCATGCGATCCAGCGCCGTGACCAAAGCGCTAACCCTGAAGGCGCTGGTCTCGGGGGCTTTTCGGGCGAATTTCCACCCGTCGATCTTGTTTGATCGGATGGTGAGCGTGAATCCTGACGCCCTCTTTTTTCCCCCGTTCATTTCATAGATTGCACGATCGTCGTTCATTCCCCGGCAGATCAACAGTGCGAAGCATGCCTTTTCCCGTGGTCCCCACCAGTGCGCTCACCCAAAAACCGCCTGTTTATTCCGCACCACGTTTGGGCAATGGGCAGTTTTCCCCGAGCACCTAGCGATTCCACCCATCACTCGCCACTTTTCCTCCTGTACGTTTTCAAAACCACCAATCCCACCCGTTAAAGTCATCCCCCACGCGTTATTTTCCGGACGTGGATGCCCTGCGAAATTGCCGTGAACCGTCCGATATGGAGCGGGCCATCCGATGGCTATCGCGCGCTGAAGGTGCTCGATGGTTAATCTAATTGCGCACGCGATAGCACAGGTCCTGGCCCGCCGTCCGTCGCCCTCCGCTATCGATCTCCACCGTGATCGACGATCTAGATTTGCTCCTCCGCCGTCGATCTCCACCACGATCGATGGTCCAGATTTGCTCCTCCGTCGTTGACTGTTCCACTGTCCCTGTTCCGCCATGTCATCTCCACGTGTGCCCTCCGTATTTTCGACCATTCCATTGCATATATTTGTCCAAATTCGTGTTTTTAAGGTTTTTTCAGCGAAATTCACTCCGCAGACTGCCACCTCCACCAGAACAATTTGTCACCATTTTTCGCGATTTCTCCCCCAGTTCATCATCTGCACGACCATTTTCATTTTTCGCACCGCCCCCATTGCCCCGTCCATGGTTTTTCTTGACAGGTTGCGTGTTTTGCAGGTTTATCAGTCGGTAATGGTCTGCCATGATTACATAGCGTTTAATGCAGCGGCAAAGAATTCTGTGCACAGGAAATTAATGCATAAGCCAATTTTTTGCATCGGCAGAGCCTTTCTCCATTGAAGGACAGAGTTTAAGCTCTGCAAACCCCATCCAGCACCATTAAAGCTCTATTCGCGCCATCAATGTAGTAGCAGTGACCTCGAGGCACACAAACGCAGATATTTATGCCTCAAGGTCAGAATTAAAGCATTATGATGGGGATTGAAGAGCTCGATCCAGTTTCTCAGAGGTAAAGCACCGGTTTAAAGACCCCGAGGATAAATTAGAAGGTCTAGACCATGAGTAAAAGGTAACATCAGGGTGTATCCATCAGCAGAATGTCTTTCTTCATCAAGTACAGGGCGCCCATACAGTTTTTATTATGCACGTTGTCCCTGAAGGATTTTCCACCCTAACAGCAGTTCAAAGAAATTAGAACATTTATGTAGCAGGCCACTCAATGGTTCATTCGCCTTTTTTTGTGCACCACAAGTATAGTAGCACAGCCGAAATATGTCAAAGTCATATCCAGAGAAGATCACTCCTGCATAAAGTGATGACAGAGATTAAACACTCAGTAGTCAAATAGAATGGGTCTCGGCCCTCTATTCTTTTCTATGTTTAATGTTACATTTAGTGTTCACCTACCCCCTCAGTCGATCTTCTGTTCATCCTCTGCTATAAAGCACAGAAGGAAATTATTGTAAAGGTTTTTGATGAGATATCAGTGAAATGCAAGAATTTTCCTCTTGAGACAAGTTCTCTGTGTAATATTGTAAGATAGGCTGAGATTTGATGTATTCAGATTGAATGTTCAAGTTGTGGGCAATGATGTACCTAATTGGTGTTGTTTTTAATATGACAAGCACATTTCTTTGGATCCTGATCTAAAGCAGCTGGTGATGTTTTCTTATCTTTGTGTTTGATTCCGTTTCATTACGTTTCTTTAGGTTCACATCAGAAGTTTGGCATAAGATTTACCCTTGATAGGTACCTTATGTTGCTGCTCTCCCAGCCTTTTATGTTTTCTGCTTATATGTGTATCTGAATATTGATTTCAATTGATTTAACCAGTGTAGTGGATGTCATTACCTTCTCTCTGATGTATGAATTAATGAGATCTATGTTTAGAGGTTCTTGTTGGGATTTAGTTAGATGAGTTGAGAACACTGGGAGGTCTAGAACCCTATCTCTGCCTCACTAGGATCTTTCCATCTCATTAAGCCTTTCTAAGATCCCTTGTCTTGCCTCCGGTTTTGTCCAAGCAGGTCTGGAGTTAAATGACCTCTGACCTGATCTATAGAAATAATTGGCTGGTTCCCCTTCACTCACTTTTAGTCCTTAATGTTCCATTCCATCAACCATATTTTAAGATCCAAATGCTCTAGATAACTAGCCCAACTGAAAGCTTGCACATTGAACACAAGTAAACCCTTTCTTGACTCCATTGCCCAATGGCCTTGATGTTCCCTGAGTTATCTACCTTTGCCTAGTTTCCTCTTTTCTCATCCTTGTCTTATATTGGACCCTTCTTTCCTAATTCCCAACAACCAAACATAAATAATCAAACAAACAAACCTCATGCCTATAACTAGCCTAAAATCGTAACTTAGAGCCTCAAAGACATACACTTTGACTCATATAGAGAGATCCCTCTCTGGACTTAGGAGGGCTAGATCCTAAGGTCTGAAAGTGGTTCTATGTTGTCTCATCTTTTGGTCTTGTCATCTTGGCCAAAGCATGGGAACCCCAACAGAAGGCATTACCCTCTCTTAGTCCAAGTATTGTTGTGATATGCTACACCACTTTCACATGGAAGAATATAAGCCAACCCCTTCTCACTTTTAGTCTGGAGTCAAGCTTTCAATCACTTGTACTACCCTTGAAGTTGATGCTGCCTTATTTCATCAACTTGTTGGTAAAATTCTGTATCGAACCCATACCCGTCCTGACCTTTCCTTTGCTGCTAGTCTTGTCGCCAGGTTTCTGCACCAACCTCATGAAAGTCACTGGAAATCAGCCAAAACTAGAATACTTCGATATATGTGAGGTACAGTTCAGTTTGGGATTCACTACAGTGCATGAGCATCTCCATTGTTTATTGGTATCACTGATTCTGATTGGGCTGGTGACCTTGATGATCGAAAGTCAACTGCAGGATATGTATTCACTCTCGGTTCAGGACCTATTACTTGGTCTTGTAAGAAATAAAGTGCCATCTCTCTTTATTCAGCAGAAGTAGAGTATCGTGGTGCAGTTGAAGCCAGCAAGGAAGCCATGTGGTTTCGTCAGATCCTGTTTGAATTTGGTCTCGATCAGCAGCATCCAACTACACTTTGGTGTGATAATTAGAGTGCCATTCAGCTATGTAAAGATCCAGTTCAACATCAACGTATGAAACACATTGAACTCCACATACACTTCATCAGAAAGCTCATTCATGATCATGTTCTTGAAGTGCAGTATTGTCCAACCAATGATCAAGTAGCCAATATCTTTACAAAGGATCTCACAGAAGCGAAGTTTACCAAACTTTGATCCATGACTGGAGTTTAGGAAAGTTGTCATTAAGGGGGGATAGGCTCTAATGCCTCCTTCCTTCTCCTATTGTGTCACTTTTGTAAATACTTCAATCCTATCCCAATTTTTTCTTAAGGGGGGATGTTAGGATATTTCGACACATAGGAAATAGGCTTCTTTTGTGTTACCTTTGTAAATCCTTCAATCCTATCCCAAATTGTTCTTAAGGGGGGATGTTAGGATATTCCGACACATAGGAAATAGTTAAGAATAACTTAGTCTAGTATAGAGTTAGGTAAAGTGTGTTTCTTCACCATGTACATTTGTAACTTATAATCTGATGGTCATGATTTGTAGTGATCCAATGGTTATCTCTCTCCTCGGTATTAACGACACTTGATTTGTGGCTTAACACCTATTTGGTCCATGATCTCTATTCAAAGTGCATGGAGGGTCATTTTTTCGGTAACCATTTATGAGAGAAACATATGTAACTTTTATTTTCATATTAATAAATTTCCTGAAGTGGCCGCGTTGGCTCAGGCCATGGACTATTTCCCTCTTTGAGGGTTTTAACCGCGTGATTATACTAGTGTACTGATTTATGATCTGTTTGTGAGCAGTGACCTTTGTTTCCATCTGGTCCAAAATTGGCATATGGTTGAGTATATTTTCTCTCATTCTAATAAAAGTGAAACACCTAATACTTTGTTACATGGTGCATAACTTTTAAATATAACACATAACTATTTAAAACCAAAATATAAACCATAGGTTATAAATAACCCGCTGAAAGTTTGGCTAAACGGTGCGCTGAACGGTCGGCATGTGACAAGATTGCGGTCAATACACGGGCTGCCACCTAGCGGTCATTCTCTGACGTTTCTACAACTATTTTTACTATCAGCTCCATGTGACAACTTTACCTCCAACAGTTGCAGTCTCTGCTCTATATTTAAACCGATGGTCAGCCCCAAACTTGCGCGTTGACATTCAAATAGCGTTCATATGTTTTGTGCTACAATTAACTCTTCCACTGTTGTGAAGCTATAATATGGGTTTTTTTATATGGTTTATAACTTTATTAAGGTTTATTTCACCATAGGTTTAAAACTTTGGACCTTAACATTTCTGCTAGGAATGTTTTATGACCATAGGTTTGTAACATAGGTTTTAATAACATTTGTGCTAGTGTTTTCACCATAGGTCTTAGCACACCACTTAGATATTTAGGAATATAGTATTTTACCATAGGGTTTATACCATAGAATTCACCACTTAAGTTACATATCAAAATGAACTCATAATGACTTTCCACACCATGAAGTAACGTGCACTATGACAAACTAGAAATGACGTGGACCCCACTGTTGATTTGAACTGATGTAAGATCCTCCTGGATCAATCCTCTCCACTTGAAAGATTTTGGACCAAAAAAAGTTTGATTTAAGGAGACATGAGGTGAGGGTACAACTCCCTCACTCTTCCGATCTCCATCCACCTCGCCTTGCTAAGATTCATGCCCTTGAGTCCCACTCGAAGATATTCAAGATCTTCATGCCTTGAAGTTTGAACCTTCCTATCCAAGACGGTATCTTCCTGAAACTCATTCATATACTCAGGTGCCAAATCATCAATGGTAAGAATCTATGTATCTTCCTTTGGATCAATGATCATCAGAGGTTCATACAACTTTAGATTTTCTACCTTCACAACTGAATAAATACGCATGTGAGGAGGTAAATCTAACCAGAATGCATTATTTTCCAATTTTTCCTACAATATTCAAAGGATCATACCTGGTGGGTTTTAGTTCCTTACATTCACCTTTCAACCTGTATTTACTGATATACAACCATACCTGATCACCGACCTAAAAATGATGATCCACTCGATGCTTGTCATGGCACATTTTGTACTTGGCCTGACTCTTCTCTAACTAATCATGCACTGCTTCATGTATCTGTTATATCTGTTGAATGACCTTAACTGATTTATTTGAATCATCATTTCCATCCACATTATCTTCTTCACCAAACATGAAATCCATTAGTGACATTGGTAGATACCTGAAACATGTTTCAAATGATGATCGATTAGTCGAAGAATGTAAGGCTCGATTGTAGGCATGCTTCACATAAGGTAAAGATTCATCCCACATGTTAGGATGTTTACTGCAGTAACCTCAGAGAATATGTATCACTATCTTGTTCACCACTTATGTCTATCCGTCGGTCTGTGGATGAAAATATGTGCTCTCCTTCAGCTTTTTGTGCATGGGTCCCCACAAAGTTGACCAAAACTATCCTACAAAGAGAGTGTCTTAATTAGAAATCATGGAAGTAGGTAACCCAAAATGAACCCATATCTATTGAAAGAACATCTCTATAGTCTGTTCAACAATCACTTGATTTTTTCATGGAATAGGAATGCACATCTTGCTGAAACGATCAACCATGACATACATGTAATCATGCCCTCTCTTGGACATAGGAAGTCCTACAAAAAAAATCCATGGAAATTTTGTCCCATGGTTGAAAGGAACTGGAAGTGGCATATACAAACCAATATTCTGATTTCTTGGCTTGCCTTTCAAACACATAACAAAACCTTTAATGTATTTAACAATTGTTTCATACATGTGAGGCCATTAGCAATACCTTTGAATTTGCACCATTGTCTTGCTCACGCCAAAATGTCCTGAAATGTGAGAAGAATGTGCTTCCCAAATAACATGTGTCGTTTTTGTCTGTTGTATGCAGAACTTACCCAGATGATATAAAAACCTCTAATGAACATGAAAATTGACTTATTCCACCTGAGTACCATGAGTTAGTGATTCATAAACATGTTTTAAATCCACATCTATACTATGTTTTTCTAAATAAATTTCATGTTTTAAATAACTATTCTGCAACACTATTGAATCATTCAAAGATGGTCTAGACAGAGTATCAGCTACTTTTTTTGTTGCACCTATATTGTACTTAATTACAAAATGAAATTGCTGAAGGAATCCCATCTATCTGTAATGGTGAGATTGTTACAACTTAGTCTGAGACTAAAGGTACTGAAGCGGCTGATGCTCTGTGTGAATGAATGTTTTCTTACCCATTAAGTAGTGTTTCCATTTCTTAACACTTTCAACCAAAGAAAATAGTTCTTTATCATATGTTGGATAATTTATCATTGCCTTAGAAAAATTTTCTGAATGAAAACAAACAAGTTTCCATTTTTGAAGTAAAACTGTGCCCATTGCATAACCATTAGCATATATTTCAATTTCAAATGGCTTTTGAATATTTGGTAAAGCTAATATTGTTGATGTGACAATTTTTTGCTTAAGTGAATCAAACTTAGTGAAATAGACATCATTTTTCAACTGATCACGTAAATCATCTATCACGTGAAGATGATACTTGTTTAAGGCCCTAAAGTTGACACACATTCCCCATGTCCCATATTTATTATGAGCCAAAATTATGGGTGAACCACATGGAGATGAACTTGGTCAAATGAAGCCTTTTTTAACCTACTCTTGGATTTGTTTCTTTGTTTCTTTTTTCTCTATGAATAACATGTGATACATTCTGACATTAGGAATAGGGGCATTAGAAATGAATTGTATCTCATGTTGTATTTCCCATTTAGGAGACATATAGTTTGGTTCTTTAAATAGACTTCAAAAAGAATCTACCACTTTAACCAAAATATCTTTAAAATGAGATTCAAAACCTAAAAAAGCATCATGTTGATCATTATTTTGTTCTTTTACAACCATTACTACATATCTCTTACTTGAAATTATTAGTCTCTTCATCTGATTAGCAGTAACTAGATCCAAGCGTGTTTTGATTTGATGTGCCCTGATAATGTATTCAATCCCATATTTATTAAGATGATATTATGCTCTTTCCTATGAAACACAACATCACGACCATAGAGGTAAGGACGTCCTAGCACTACTCCACATATGTCTAATGGAATCACATCTAAATCGACTTCATCAATGTAACTAGGTGTGATGGAAAATTTTAAACGACACTACTTTGTGACATTAATATGAGTCTTTTGTTTTAGCCAACCTAATGCGTATGGTCTTGGGTGTAATTTTATGTATCCAAACCCAATTTCTTAACGAATGCTTCAGATATTAAATTTTCTTGTGATCCACTGTCAAACAAAATGTCTATTTTTGTGTGCTTAGAAGTTACCCTTATGTGAATTAATTCAACTCTTTTATCCTCAGCAAGATGATTTATGTTTGAAGAAGATGCAGAAGTACTAGAACTTGAATTAGTGTTAGAACTTTCACCTATCGAAACCATTGCAGTTATTTTCCTTTCATCACCTAAATTGGAGCCCAAATCTTTTTGGATTTTTGTATTTGCCTTCTTTTCACCTTTTTTTTTTTTGGAAATTCTATGGTTTGATTTTTGGGTGAAGTTTCCAACATATGGCCTCATCATGTCTAATCCTCTCACGGTGAGAACAAGTAGGTATTTCACTTTATTTCTTAGATGTCACTATTTTTTTCCCTTCGAACCGCGCTTCCTTTTCCTGTCTTTGGAATCCTTGATTTCCAATTGTTTGGATGCTTTCTCCAAAAACTTGAATGGTCTCCCACCTGATTCAATATGTATGGCTTGAACACACACTCCATCAAAGTCATTAGGATTAAATATCAATAATGAATGATGTATATATGAATGTAAACTGCCAATGTAATTCAATAAATTTTCACGTGTATCCAATGGAATACGAAGCACCAAAGCATTCTTCCTGAAATCCTGATTAAACTCCTAAAAATTCTTCCCTTTACCTTGCCTCAAATGTTTCCAATCAATAACATCTTGTTGCATGTATCCCAAAGGATAGAATTATTTTCTAAGAGATTTTAAAAACTTACAACATAGAGAGATGATGTTACCTTTCTTCTTTAAATATACTTGATATTTACTTTTCCACTAGAGTCAAGTTTTTCCGCCCATTCTAAGTGTAGCTAACTGAATTTTTTTTCTTTCTTCAGAAATGTTATGAATTATACAATACACTTCTAACTGTTTAATCCAATTATCTAGATTTTGAGGATTCATTTCACCATCATAAATAGGTAGATCAAATTTAACATCAAGTTTCAAAAGAGATGATTTCTGAGGTTTATTTTCTGTGTCAGAATTTGAACTAGAGGAATAAGAATATGATGAAGATGATGGAGGAGAAGGAGGATTATCAGCTTTTCCTTTTCCCTTTTCCTTATTTGATGCCTTCGAAGATGATGCTACATATATCTCCTTCTTATCTTCATAGAGGTCTCGCAACCTCTGATGCATGCTCAAAAAAATTTACTGAAGATGTTATTCGCCCATGACCTTCACTTTAGGAGTTTCACCTACATCGGGTCCTCCCATTATCGATCATTGAGCGACTTTCTGCTTTCCAAATTTTGAATCTATCTCCTCAAGCATTCCTTCTTCATGTCACAAACTAGACCTGGTTAGCATTCATTGGCAAAAATCCTACAACCTAACCTTCTCTGATACCAAAATATATGATCTTAAATAGATCTGAAATAATACTGAAGTAGAACTGAATATTTTATGATAGTGAATTGATTGTTAACTCGATCGCTTAGTGTGGAATACTGAAGGAAATCAATTGATTTTATGAACTTAAAAAGAACTTAAGAAGCATATTAAACATGAATTTTCAGCAAAGAACAGAGATAGAAGACAAAAAACATTGATTACGAAGTTCGTCCCTAGTGGAATACGTCTTTGGGTCCGCTTTCAAGATGGGCTTCTATTTTATTAAGGATTGTTCCAAGGAAGTATTTACACAAAATTACACCAGACTGAACATGCTTTTAGGTACCTCTGGTCAATGTCAACAGAAATCTCCTTCTCCTAGCTTTCGAATGCCTATCTCAGTTCCCAATTCCGCCTCCGGACGACCAAGTTACACTGAAAACAAAATTTACTCTCTCTTACAGAATCCGAACAAGTCTTCAAAATCACTTTCCTTCCTTCATCATGAACAATGGTGGTTTTTATAATGCAATTCAGGTTCATTCTTGACCTCCGTGGTCCAAAATTGGCATATGGTTGAGTGTATTTTCTCTCAGTATAATAGAAGTCAAACACCTAACACTTTGTTACATGGTGGAAAAATTTTAAACATAGCACATAACTATTTAAAACCAAAATATAACCCATAGGTTATAAATAACCCGTTGATAGTCTGGTTAAATGACACGTTGAACGGTTTGCATGTGACAGGACTGTAGTCAATACATGGGCTGCCACCTAGCGGTCATTCTCTGGAGTTTCTCCAACTTTCTTGACTATCGGCTCCATGTGACAACTTTACCTTTGACAGTTGTGGTCTCTTCTCTGCAGTTAAACCAATGGTCAAGACCGAACCTACACGTTAACATTCAAACTACATTCACATTTTTTGTGCTACGGTTAACTCTTTCGCTACGGTCAATCTTTAATATGGGTTTTGTTATATGGTTTATAACTTTATTATAGTCCGAAAGTTTTATTTCACCATAGGTTTAAAACTCTGGAGCTTAACATTTGCGCTAGGCATGTTTTAGGACCATAGGTTTGTAACATAGGTCTTAATAACATTTTCTCTAGGCTTTTCACCATAGGTATTAGCATAAAACTTAGATCTTTATGACTATAGGATTTGAACATAGGGTTTAAAATATAGAATTGACCACTTAAGTTACATATCACCACAAACTCATAATGACTTTCCACACCATGAAGTGACTTGCACTATGACAAACTGGAGATGAACTGGACCTCAATGTCCATTTGAACTAATGTAAGATCCTCCTAGATCATGGAAAATGAAGTCTATCATGGCAAAGACAATTGTAGCAATTCAGGAGGTAGGAGGATACCTAAAGGAAGATTTGGCTGATATGCACATAGATATTCAGGTAATACAACTCTAGGTACATCGCCAGAATGTGTGTCTTGGACGCATAGAACGTTAGCTCCAAAACATGCATCAAGTAGATATTTCTGGATCAAGTGCAAAGGATCTGACACCTATTGAATCTTCAGATGGGTAGTTACAGAATTTAGTTTTTTGTTGAAACATGAAGTGGGTGGCTAAGATTTAAATTTTCAGTATTATGTTAAAATATATAGTATATAATATACCCTATAAGGAATTTAGAGACATGATTAATATGTTCCAATTTTTGTTGGCTTTCAACTCTTTGAGGTGGCCAACAAACCCATTTTCGTATGGGTAGGTTGAGGCTACCAAGCGTTGAATCTGATGATGTAACCTACTATTTTTTTAAAATGAATGAATAGAAAGTCACTACCAAACTTTAAAAAAAAAACTATTGGTGTGAGGTTTAATGTTTAGGGTTAGCAAGATTTGAAATATTTACTGAATGCATTGCACAAGTGTTAAAATTTGTAGCTTGGATAGGATTTCTAGTCTTAAGAGGTATTATTTAGGCTAGGAGAACAACATTAAAAAATATCTCAAAGCCCATGAAAATTTTCCAAAGGAAAATACCTTAATTAGATTATTAACCTATTTTTAATCATTTTCCTAAGTCTAACTTAGTAAAATAGATTAATTAATCAATATTAATTGATACTAGTCGATTTCTCTCTAGTGACTTCTAGAAATGTTATGTGATGGAGTCAAGATGATCTTAATCATTGATCGATATTAGATCTTGGTCATTGAGTTCTCAAAGAGATATTATAAGAGCAAATCAATGGCAATTTTGTAGATCAACTAATGAACTAAGGCACAGAGGTAGCATGGGGTTTGAAACTAGCAAGGGTTTCAACATTGATTGAGAGAGAAGATTTTTTTGGTGTTTTTCTTCATCTAAGAGACTTCCCGTTTTAGAGGGAATCTGATTGGCCAATTTATTTTCCTACAAAGGAGGCTAGAATTATCTCCAGAAAGATAGTGCGAATTTCAAAAGAGCTAGTGTGAATTTTTGGAAGGAAATGAAAATTTCCAAAGGCCAAGTTAATTGCCAAAGTGAGGCAGTGTGATTTTTTGGAGGCAATGCAAGTGCTAGTACAAGTTTCCAGAAACGCAGTGAAAATTTCTAGTGATTTCATGTGATTTTTCATAGAGGTCATGCACATAGCCAGAGAGGAAGTGCAAATTGAAAATGAAGGGCCAAGGGGTTATTCCCTAGCCAATTTGATTTGTAAAAGTGAAGATTGATTTTTGCCAAAGATTTTTCATTCAAAAAAAAGCATTTGTAATATTTATCAATTTTAGATTTGTTGAAGAAATAACAAATCCCTCATGTGGATGAATGGTTTTCCCCACAACGGGATTTTTCTAGGGAAATTTTTCTAAAAAACCTAGTGTGCATTTTTGTGTGTGGTTTGATCGATTCCTATGAGTTTTAATTCATGAATATTGCAGTGCTGTTTGTATTCAACATTTGCACCGAATAATTTTGTTGAGATAAATAATATTTGATAGGTTAAA
This sequence comes from Pinus albicaulis, assembly GCA_034641835.2. NCBI lineage: Eukaryota > Viridiplantae > Streptophyta > Pinopsida > Pinales > Pinaceae > Pinus > Pinus albicaulis. The sequence goes on along the minus strand of CM076580.1, from coordinate 84,605,366 downwards.
TAATTTCCAGAGAGGTGAAATAAGTTATATATCAGAGCTATATCGTGAAAGTTTCACATGGTATCAAAGAAGATAAGAAGTGCAGTGGATTTATTTGAAAAAATCAATTCAAGGAACAAGAGAGGAAACTATGGGTTTGCAAAACCCAAAACTATTTGTTCCATATTTATTTGGGGTTTACTTATTTCATTCTAAGGGTTTCAAAGGAACAACTTTAGTTGATTTACAAGAGCAAGACATATTAGAGGGAACATCTAACATTGGCATATGGAAATCCAAAATCCTATTAATCTTAGAGGAGAATGACCTAAAGGAGTGTGTGGCCAAAGTTGTAGTCTTACTGTAAGATGAAACACAATTACTTGCCTACAAGAAGGAATATGCCAAAACTAGGCTCATTATTCTGGATGGGGTCAAGGATCACATCGTGACTCATATAGAAGAAAGAGATATGGGGTAAAATATGAGGGATGTAGTTTGTAAACTCTATCAATAATTCAGTATAAAAATGGAGTTAGTCCTGAAGGAGAAAATTTGAAGCAAGAAATAAAAAAAAAGGTGAAACCATAGTATCATAGCCCACCAGGGTGAAATGTTTCAAGGAAGAACTAGTAGGTGATGGTGAGAAAATAAAGGAAGACTAACTCGCCGCGAAAACCTTTAACATGTTTATTAAGGAATGGGATGTGTTCATAGATTTTATTATACGAATACATGGAATTCTCGATTGGGAAAGTATATGGTCAGATTTTACCTAGAAGATATTATGAGGAGTGTCATCAGTGGCACCAACACCAATTGTCAGAAGGGCGAGGGAGAACAAGATAATATACCTCTTGTAAGAAAAAAAAACAAAGGGATCACACAAAGGGTCCAACTCTCAGATGTGCAAGAATAAGTACCTCTCAAAGGTCATGTGTTATGTTTGTCACAAATTTTTCCACTATGTGATTTTTTCACCATGTGAGAAATTTCCCACAGAGGAATAAAGGTGGAAAGAAGGGGAAGAAGCAAATGGAAGATTCAAAAAATGAAAATGAGACTTCCACCCAGATGGAACATGAGTTCACACTCATATCTTTCCTTATTAGCTCAACCTCACAGGTTTTTTGGCACATAAATAGTGGGGCATCATTGCATATGACAAGAGATAGAGAGTACTTCTCCAAATACGAGGAGGAGAAAATAAAATTCCATATCGAGATGGGTAATAATTTTAAGTCTAATCTAGTTGGGAGGGGGATATTCCTATTTAAGAGTGATTTCTGCAAGAAAATTCCAATCCACGAAGTGTTTCATGTGCTAGGAATGGGAGTGAATTTTATTTCCATATATATTATTCAATACAACGGGTACAATTGATTAGTTAGAGGGAAGAAGGTGTTGATTAAGCACCATGAGTGGAAGTCATCCATAGTAATTGGAGTTAGGAGCAACAAGGTTTACATGTTGCGAGTGGTTACGCCATGGATACTCCAAAGGAACTGTTAAGCAGCAATGATCTATAAGATTAGAGAGACTTAGCATAGGATGATGGGCCATATCCGTCATGGGGAACTTAATTTTCTTAGGGATACAGTGATAGGTGTTCTAAAGGTGAGCATGAAACATGATGATGTGTGTAAGGGATGCGTGTTTGGGAATTTTGATGAGGAAATTATTCTAAAGAGTGAAAAGAGGTCCAAAGTTATAATTTATTTGATCCATTATGATATATGTGGTTGAATGTTGACTCAGTCTCTCAGATGGTACACAAACTTCATTACCTTTATTCATGATCACTCTAGGAAAACCAATATTTACTTCTTGATGACCAACGATGAGGTATTCAGTCACTTCGAGGTGGTCAAATATCTTGTGGATAATTGAACAAGAAAGAAGATAATGGTTATTCGGTCAGATAATGAAAGTGAATACATAGGAAAATCCTTCTAGTGTTATATACTAGGGATGGCATCAAGGGTGAATGGACAGTTCCGTACAACCCACAATAGAATGGGGTTGCTGAGAGAAATAATGATCTCATACCAGAGACAGCAGGGGCCATGTTGTATGACCAGGATATGAAAATATAATTATGATTAGAGGCATGAAATACTGTGACTTATATTCAAAATAGGCTCCCACATAAGGTGTTTGGAAATATGATAGCCAAGGAAGCATTTATAGGAAAAACGCTAGATGTCAACCAACTCAAAACATTTGGCTGCATGGATTATTATCACATTTTAGGCGAAATAGCTTCCAAATTGGATTAGATTTCAGAGAAGGGGAAATTTCTCAAGTAAAGTGAGACTTTAAAGGAATATAATATATTTATTCTAGGGACTAGAAGGAAAATTGTTACAAGAGATGTTTTATTTATGGAGTACAATGCATATAATGGGTCTAGAGATTTTCGAGGAACAATTGATCAGATTAAGGAGCCAACATAAGCTCAAACGGTAGAACATTAGAATCATGGACAGGAAAGTATGATTATGGTTACTAGTAAGAGCACATGCTCAAGTACAAGTGTTCCATAGTGTCCAAAAATCATGGAGAAAGAAATGTAACAAATATGGGAGGTGCATAACGATGATGTGGAAGTCCAAATTACACCCTATACAATTGGCAGGAGGAATCGAGAGGTTCAACACTCAAATATGCTCAATATTTTGTGGGGACTCCTAGGATGGGTAGGAGAGAGTAGAGACAACCATATAGGTACAATAGCTACATGAGATTGATTAGTTAGTTCATGGATAATAAGCCTTCCATATATCAAAAGGTCACATAGTAGCAAGTGTATCAAGATGCCATGGTTGCAGAGGATACCTTGATCATGCATAATTGTGTTTGGGAGGTGTTTCCTATAGTGACAAACAAGGACATTTTTGGATCACATTGGATATATAATATGAAGCATGATGCATATTTTATCATCGAGAAATGCAAGGCTGGGTTTTTGGCCAAGCCTGCTTCTCTCAGAAGGACGTAATAGATTATGAGGAGAAATTTGTTCCCATGGAAAGGTATACTTCAACACAAGTTGTGCTCTCACTTAAAACATAGATGGGGTGGTATATCCATTAGATGGATGTCAAGAAGGCATTTCTTAATGGTGAATTGGAAGAGAAAGTCTGCATTGAACACCCTGAAGGCTTTGTAGTACACAATAGTGAGACCCATGTGTGGAGAGTGATGAGAGATTTATAGAGGCTCAAGAAGGCTCCTAGGTCACGGTATGAGCACATCGAAATATATTTTTAAGGGATGGGCTTTGTGAAGAGTGAGGAAAATGTGAACCTCTATTTTTTTATGTTTGGGGTGAGCTAGACATTCGCGTTCTATATGTGGATTACTTTTTCTTAAAACTATGATTAGAGATCATAGAATAATGCAAGAGAGACCTTGCAACAGAGTTTGACTTGAAAGACATGGGGCTAATGCACTACATTTTAGGCATGGAGGTTTGGAAGACGTATGGGGACATTTTCCTTAGAGAAGGAAAATATTGTATCGATACATTCAAGATATTTGGGATGGAAGGTTATAGAGACATATCTACACCCATGATAATAAATTGAATGAAGGTAGATACATCTAAGGAGAAGGATGTGACCCCACATTATACAGGATTATTTTTCTCTTACGTATTTGGTAGACACCAGGCTAGATATATCCTTTTTGGTAAACTGTCTGAGTAAGTTCATAGTTGAGCCAAAGAAAGTGCAATGCATAGAAACGAATCATGTGCTAAGTTATATGTGACGTACAATCGATTTTTGGATCGAATGTAATAAAGGTGATGGTGTCATGTTGATGGGATATAGTAATGTAGATTGGTTACGTAATGCAGTGGATAGAAAACACTTGAGGTTGTTTCTTTAGCATGGGATCAAGAGTTGTCTCTTGGCACATTAGGAAGAAGAATTATGTGTAACTTAGCTCTAAGGAAGAATAGTATATAACAGAGAGCATTGTCACATGTGAGGAAATTTGGATTAAGAAGCTGTTAGTATCCTTGTTTGGTCAGAAGGTGTAGTGACTGTGATACACCGCAACAATAAGAGTTGCATCAGTCTCTTCCAAAATCCTATGTTTCATTATAAGTAAAATCATATAGACATAAAATATAATTTCAATATCGATTATGCATAACGCAAGATAGTTTAGCTACGATATGTGCCTATATATCAATACCTAGATGATATATTGATGAAGGCCTTAGAGAAGGAAATATTCATCTTCTTTAGAGATAAGTGGGGATTTATGCAAAACATTTTCCTCTCAAAGAAAAAGTGTTATATTTTTTAGTTCATATAGTTATTCTGGTCTGAGGAGGTTTTATTGAGGCTAAGAGAACATAGAATAAAACATCTCCAAGCCCTAAAAAAAATCTAAGGGAAAATGGTTCAATTATACTATTAACTATATTTTAATAATAATTGTAAGTATATCTTAGGAAAGTAGGTTAATTAATCAATATTAATTTACACAAGTTGATTTATCTCTCGTGACTTCACAAAAAGGAACTTCAGAAAGTCAACATGATCTTAGCCATTAATTGGTATTAGATATTGGTTGTTGCATTCTCAACAAGAGATTATAATACAAAATTGATGGGAATTTTGGACATAAATGAATGAACATAGGCATAGTGGTAATGTGGGGTTTGAGACTAGTGAGGGTTTCAATAGTGATTGAACAACAAACATTTTCCAGAGTTTTTCTTCATCTAAGAGACTTCGAGTTTCTTAGGGAGTTAAATTGGCCAATGTATTTTTTTTAGAGGAGGTTGAAATTATCTCTTGAAAGCTAGTGTGAATTGTTAGAGGGAAACGAACATTTATATAGTTCAAGAGAAAATTGACCATGTGAGATAGTGAGAGTTTTCAGAGGCAGTGTGGGTTAGCGAAAGTGCGGTGAAAATTTCTAGTGAGTTTGTGTGAGTTTCTAGAGATTTCGTTCACATAGCCAGAGAGGTATTGTAAATTGTAGAAGAAGGGATGAGGGTTATTCCCTATCCAATTTTATTTGCAAAACTGAAGATCAATTTTTTTTGGAGTCTTTTCATTCAATGGAAAGTATTTTTACTTTTTATCAATTATAGATTTTCTAAAGTAATAATAAAACCCTCAGTTGTAGAACTTTTTTTCCCCACATTGGGTTTTTCAAGGGAAATTTTCCAGAAACATGGGTGTGCATTTCAATGTGTGTCGTTTTCTCAGTTCTTATGAAATTTAATTGGTGAATATTTCAGTAGTGCTTTTATCTAGCATTTTTAGTAGATAAATTTTCTAAGAAAATTTATCTTTGATACGTTGGATAATTACTAGATAACTGAAATAAGTTCTAGATGATAGTTAGATCATGAAATTTTTTCATAAAGACATAAATTAAATCCTTAGAATATTAATTTAAATTATTTGTAATACAATGAGTTTTTCATATGTTAATAACTAGTAAGACATTTCCATTCATCACTATGTATGACCTACATACATTAAATTCTTGGTTTTAATACTCAAAAAGTCTCTTTATGAATTAATCACCAATTATATTATTCTTTGTTAAGTTTGTTAATCTACTTACTATATACTTTTAGTTATGATTTCTCTCGTGTATGGCACTAACCATTGCACTGAAAGAACAACATGGACTATAGATCATTGCCTTTTGAGTTTAACAGAAATATAACAAGGGCCATTTCTACTCAAATTTGAAAAATTAGTTTTTTAATTTTTAATTCCATTTTTAAATAAATAATTCCAACCAAAAGAGGAAATATTTAGAAATTCCTAGCTCCAAAGCTCAAACAGAGGGGAAAATAATTGAGAATTGAAGATATATAAGATAAGGAGTTTAGTGAAGATCAATATAATAATTTTTTCCTTTTAATCTAATACTACCTATTAGACTAAAAATAATTTTTGACTGATTGTGATGAAATGCCCCATTATATAGAAGAAGGAAATGTTTAAGAAAATTTTGAATAGGAAGAAGATGATTTCAACGGTATCAAAAATAATTTCTTGCACAAAGTAGCAACAAGGAAAACCATTTTTCCCCACTATGACATGCTAAAATGAATCACTAAACTCGAATCCAAAGAAAGAAATGAAAATTTTGATCAAATAATTTTTTCATGACCTAGGTTCACATAAATTTAATGAGAATAGTATTTACCTTATCCACTTGTTCAATAGAACATATATCATGGTGATTACCATTAATTTTATACTTTATGGAGAGAAAACCCCTAAACACATCAAGATAAAGTGGATCCCTCTATTTCATTAGTGGTTAAGAAGGGGAAATTTCCAATTGGACACATATACTTTCCTCCATTATTTCGTATGATTTTAGAAAAAAACACTGGAAGATTACATTGGTTTTGAAGTGGGATTTTTCATATTTTAAAACTTAGCTTCCATTGTACATGCTTCTAGTCCATTTCTTCTTACTGAGACGGATATAATCATTAAATGAAAAATGTGGTCATAACTACTATTCAATTTTATGGAACAAGAGATAAAGGAATAATTTTTAGGATATGTGTGAGTTGTTTATGGCTCTATTGTCTGAAATTTGTTTTGATCAGCATGCTCCAAGGGTTTCTAAAGGAATTTATAATGCTTAAAAGAACATACGAAATTTGTTTAAAGATGAATCATTATCCTATTTTAGAACATTTTAGTGTGGAGCTAGTCTTCATTTACTTATAAAATTTATACCAAAGAGATTGAAAATTGGGGAAATTACCTATAAAACAATCATCATAGTAACAAAAAAGAAATCAAGCTATAATTAAAAACTAAAATGACTTTCTTTTCCCATTAGAGTATGACTCTATTTATTATTAGGTCATAAACATGTAAGAATTGAAGAAATATTGGAAGAAGTTTTGTTGTATAGTATAAGTTTTTATATGCATGATCCTTATAATCTAGTGAAATTAGATTTCAAATCAATGACATATAGAAAATCATATGTGCATAAATAATATACTTTTGATTTTGTATTTGGTAGGAAGGAAGATCATGCGAAGGTATTTTCTAGAATTCATAGTGTTACAAACAATAAAGAATGAAATAAAATTTTGAGTTTCCAAAATTAAAGAGCTATAAGATTCTTAAAAGAAAAATGTATATTAACAAATAGAATATTAAATAGTCTATTGAAAATGAGAAGGGGTGAAAATTTTGAGAAAGAAAAAGAAAAAGTGTAGCTAATAGAGGAACCTACTCAAGAAATATGCATACGAGACACAACCATACATCAATGGAAAAGATCAGAAAAACATATTCCCACAATCGAAATCCAAAGAAGAAAATTTTCATTCTGTAATATGACCACTAAACACATTGTTATCTAAAAAAATAAAAATATCCAAAAATTATCAACATAGAGGAAAACATTGAAAAATGTATGGATATTTCAGTTAGTATTGAAATTGAAGAAATGAATCAAGAAGATGAAAAAAATATCAAGGCATGAAAAAAACCCATGACTTGTGGTTGATCAACTAGAAATCTTAACTATGATTGAAAATGTTATTTCATAGGAAATTATTTATTATTATTGAATTGTCTAAAATAGTTCCTCCTACAAGGATTATTACACCTTTAACAGGACAAGCTCAACTCCTTATGTTTTAATCTTGGACCAATTAATACCAATTAATACATGTTGAAGAAACCATGATTTCTTTAGGAAAGTATTTAATTGGTGAGAAGAAGAAAGAAACAATTAAAAAGGTATCGAGGAAAAAAAAAAGTAGGAGCTCTTGAGGAAGATTCCTCTAGAAATATTTACTTTGAAATTTAGTTAGTATATTACCATATAAGGTAGTCAAAGTGGTTGCATAAACCCTAGGGACTTTCACAAATGAAAATATGTGTTCAGTAAATGTATTAATATTTGAATTTTTGAATTTTAAAGGTGAAAATCCTAGCTTGAAACAACTAAGAGAGAAACAATTACTCAAAAGGAGAGGTTAGAAAAACACACCAAATATCGGTTAACAAATTAAATTAGAAATATTCTTCATATTACAAAGACAAAGCTCAAACACAAGATATATATAGGGAGCATCATATTGGAACATACTAAATGAAGTGAATTTAGAAGTAATATCTATGGGTTTCCAATACAAAATAATACTCTTCGAAAAAAATAATATTGTTTCACATTTAACAAAAAAAATTATTCCATCACTTTCATCATGAAACTTTGATGTATATAGATCAAATGGAATTAATGGTTGATTGCAAAAAAATCGAGTTGGGAATAATTTCATAATATCATCCCATCTAAAATCAAAGAAATTTTGACTGAGATAAATAAAATTAGCCAAGAAAATAGAGTACAAATTATGGTATTTTTAGGTGGTGGGGATACTATATGATCAAATGTATATAATTAGGTTGATGAATAAAATCATTAATGTCAAAATTATGAAATATGTCATTGATACCCTGGAAAACTAGAATATTATATAACTTCGTCCAATTAGAAAATATCTGCTACACCAATTGGATTTAATAGATTTTAAAGATGACAATTGAAGCTAGAGAATAAATTCTAAAAAGATGTTAATGCAGTAGTGATTTCACTACAAAATTATTTATCTCAATCTCTAAAATGTTCTAAATAAATCAAAACTTTCATTTTTGAATTAGGATAAAGAAGTAAGATATAAAAACAAGGACCTACTAATGTGAAAACACATTGGAGAGTATCAATTCACCACATGTCACCTTCATAACCTAGGTCTATAATTAATGGCAGAGCTATCTCAAAAGAACAAGTGATGAAAATAAATGGCGTCCTCTTCCTAACGAACCTTTTGGGGACATCTATTTTTTTTTTTCCAAAGAAAAGAGAAATAAAGATCATCAAGAGTAATGATGAGAAATGATTTATACAGTGAAATATAAAAAAGCAAAGAGGCTTGGACACTTCGGAGAAAAAGAATAGTTTTTTCCATTCGCTGCTATACAAGTTATTTCATATACATTATAACATTTAGAGAAAAGAAAGGTGTATATTGCTTAAAAAACTATTATAATATAATTAACTTCAATTAGCAAAAATATGATTATCAAACACTAGATTAGAAGGAATATCAAACTTCGTTGTGAGTTACTTTTTTGAAATTTTTATGACAACATTTTCATTCATCTAATTGAGAGGAATCGATTTGATTTATTTGATGAATTATTTTATTGTTTTTTTTTTTAAAGTTTCGTAGTATTTTTCATTTTTTCTCTTTATTTTATTTTTTTTCATTCCATTTTCATCAGCATGTTTAGATACATCACCTAATTGGAGAAGGGAATTGAATCTATGATGAGTGATATAATAGCTCAACTCATCACCATTTAACCAAAACCCCACAGACATGAATTGTTATATTGTTTTTAATATGTACTTGTGCCACTTTGACAAGTTATAATTGAGTGTAACTAATAATTTTATATCCTGACTACTCAAAAGATGTAACAATTGTCACTCGTTCCAACAAAATAATAGAGTTTTTGTCCTTTGCAACGCATTGTTAGAAATTTTTATAATTTCTACCATAAACATGGATATATTTAGAAAATGTAGGCCAATAATAAACATCTATAAATATTATTATATGTAATTGTTTCTCATAAACATGAATATATTTAAAAATTGTAGACCAATAATAAACCTCTATAAGTATTATTATATGTAATTGTTTCTCTATAGAGGTTCCCCACCAGTTAGCCTTCATGTAGGTTAGTTAAGATGTTTTGAGCATCATCATCTTCCATACATTTTTGTAGTGCTTAATTATATATTTTTCCAAATATATTGTTACCATAAGCTAATAATGAGTATATTTTAATTAATTATTTTATTGTTATTAAATATAAGTGTGAAAAAATGTATACATGTTGTAAATATTATGCTTTTTCATAGTAATCAATATTGCTTAGAATATATATGGTTTAATTATTTTTGAAAAAAAAAACATTATACTAATCTTATTATTCATTATAAACATGTTATTAATATTTAGTAGAAATTTTATAGCGTCTTTACCCTTTAATAATGGTTTATGTCAGATTTCATTATCCTACTATGGGACAACTATCATCAAATTACACCCTTTTCCACCTCGCTCTATCTATACCAAGAACGTTCTTATAGTTAGGTGGGGAACAATGAATTTAGTGTGCTTTTTAAGAATATAGGGTGTGAATATTTTTATGACATGTTATAATCATAGGTAATTCAATCCATCTCCTTCTAATACGGGTAATTTAGGTCATCTCCTTGTAACCTTTCACTCATGAAATAAATGGAAAATTTAGTTATTTTATTTTATTTTATTTTTTGCGAGTAGAGGAATTAATGTAATAGCCTTGGTCCTCTTAGGGTCTATGTAATAGCTACATTTGTTTCTAAAAATATTTCTATTCATTTTTGTTAAAATAGGATTATGCATTTAAGTTTTCTTTTTATTAAGATTAACCTGTAAAAAGTTAATATGAAAAATGAACATGGTTATTTATGTCTTGACTAAAGAAATAAATTATGGAATGTTTTCTACAAAGACTGATGATAAATTATTTCAAGATTCTAGAGTAGTTAGGAAAAAGCAGTTAAGGAAAATTGTCTTTTCCTCTAAGGATAAAAGGAAAATAAGTTAGGAAAAGTGCTTCTGTGACCTTGGAAGAAAATCTAGAAGGCTTGAGGATAAGAGTAATTCCAGATCTGGTTGAACTAGTGGAAACTCAACAATCTTGAATATGGAAAGTAATACTAGACTGGAGGTCTTGAGGTCTTAACGAGAACTACTGGTAGATAAGCCCTACTCTTGTGTGGAGCACGGGAGGAGACGAGGACTTAATATCCCAAGGTTGGGAGGATCACCATCTTCATCATCAGAAGCTCTAAGTGAGATAAGTAATCTGGTCTGAGTGAAAATAAATATTTAGAAATCTGACAACAATTTATTTACTTAGACAGATGCTTCTGTAAATTTGATTTATATGCATACAAAAGTAGTAAATGACCTTTTTATGTCTCTTATTAAAGATAATTATTTACTGGTATTACTAGAGAAGTAGTGACTATGTGAACATACTCAGATATGTAATAATATGATAGAAGTATGCAAATATTATGCTTATCAAAAAAGTGAAAACTATACTGTGTAGGGTAAACATTTTAAGGAAATGATTAGGAAGGATGTATTTCGAAATTAAATATATGTAAGGGAGAAGGAACTGTCAGTTTAGTCCAGAGAAGACACTATGGCCAGAACCTGTTGTCTCTTCTTTATATTCATTCTATACTCGGACTAGGGTATCGTGGGTAACCTTGAACCTTGATGGTCTCAACATCAACCGTTGAAGAAGTAGAAATTTATGAAAAAAATACTCAAAAAATAACATATAACTCGGTTGCATAGTTCCTATAATATTTAATTCAAACAGAAATGAAAATAGCATATTTACCTAACTAGGAGAATATTCAAAACTGCATTAACTCTAAAGAAACAAATCCTGTAAAATGAAAGATACATGTATTCATTTACAAATTATTTTCTTATTCCAAAAATCAAGCATTATTTAATTAAACCAACATATAAAATAGAATTTAAGGTCAGAATTGGAAACATAGAGAGAATAAAAATTCCAGTACCAGAATTAAAGACTGCTTATTAGAGAAGCAAGATCTATACATAGAAATTGTGCTATGAAGCCAGATAATTCTCTAAATTTCAAATACCAAAGAAATCTTAAATAAGTCATATAAATGGAAATAAAGCATGAATTATATAACAAATATCAGTATTTACAGCCAATGGTATTGAGAGACCCTCTCGGCCATAAAACAATTGTTTAGCTAGAAAACGCACTTAAGCGAAAATTAGAACTAGCTATAAAATACCAAGAAAATCCAGGTCGAAACATAAGTGTTCATGCATGTAAGAAAATCTATATATAAATATGAAAAAATCGTACAACTCATTAACTTAATCCAATTTCCTATTGTTGATAGCTATTACACTGAAAATTCTGAGAAGGAAGAGACAGAGCCATAAGGTCTCTGTAGAAAGAACAAGTTATAGCTAGTTAGGGTTTTAAACCTAGAATTTTCTGGAGATTATAAAAATCTATTGTCAAATAAATAAACCCACGGACCGCGGTACCTGTGTAAGAAGAAATTGTTGGTCTTGACAAAGAAAAATCCAGTACCAAAGAGTAGCGTGTTGAAGAATGGAGATAAGAGGATGAAGTTCATATTTACCTGCAACCCAACAACAAGACGTTAATATTAGAAATTTAATAAAATATGCGGTCACATGTAATAAAATAACTAAGAAACCATGAGAATAAGGTGATGATACCTAGGTAAAGACCAAAGAACCCAAAAATGATAACCTGAAACCGCCAAGTAAAACCACATCAATTGGGGTTAAACCTTACGCACAGAATTAATAATCTTAAAAAGAAGCATTGGTAAATTTGTTAAACCTGACTGGTTACCTATGCCAAGGCACTGAGCCTTCCAATTTGAAACCCTAAGCGACACTATGGTCTTGACTCAGTAAAAGCCTGCAAAAAATGGGTGATGAGAACTCATCTAGCATAGAATATTCAACAAAGAAAACTCAGTTGTGCAATAAGGAGGCAAGGCAAGGCAAGAAGAAAAACCTGCAGAACCAAACAAAAGCTCCATATCATTTCTAGGAGAGGATACAGGAAGAAATGAAAATACCAGTAACCCTTCAACCACAGCAAGCACTGCAAAAGGATAATGAGGCTTCAGAGATTACCTGTCATTTAGAAGTGACACCGAAGTAAAACTCTAATCGAAGGATGCTGGAGGCTGGTGGAAATGGAGCATTGGAGGGCCTAGAGCCGCAGCGCAACAGAGCAACAGACCACAACCACAAAGAAAATGAGAAAAAGTAGTTAGGGTTGTGGGTAGGTCGACTGCACTAACCCCAAAATATAAGTATGACCACCGTCGATCTTGGCAGAGATCCAATGTTGACAAAACCAACAGATGTCATTGAAAACTCAAAAAAGTGGCATAGAGGTCGAGAGTAAATAAACACATGTACTACCAAATAAAACGCATTCATCCTCTATGTACTATGTCAATCAAACTATATGAATTCTACCGTAATCATTCAATAAGTAGAGATAATCCATAAGATTTTTTGGTAGAATATTAACCGAATTCTGGAGCTGTCACATTCGTCACCCAATAGTATTTAAAACCATAAATCCAAACATGTACATATATGCAAACAACCATGTCATTAGAATTGTATAATTCTTAGTTTGATTAATCCATGATTGCGTAAGTCGTATGTGACATATCGTTTTTATATTTTACGCATAAGTTTGATTAATCCATGTTTGTGTAGGTTCGATGTTATGAATATTTATATAGGTTATAAATATAAATGTGAATATTGTATTTAAGTCGACTAATGTTTGGATTGTTTATAATATCATATAATATAACATAAGGTTATTGTAAAGCATGATTTTTATGTCATGTAGTTTTAATAGCAAGGATAATAATTATATTTCTCTAGGCATTAAGAGAGGTATAGGGGGCAAATATATATATAGGATGTTACAAGTGGTATCAGAGCAGCATTCATACGCTAGGACCAAAATGGGTTACCTAAATAATAATAACAACGTGTAAATTGTGCAAAAAAATTAGCAAGGATATACTGAGAACGGGATCGATGCATAAAGTACCCAAGAATGTAGGGGAGCCCCCACCCCAATCCAATCTTGAAATGAACCCGGAAATGTGGAGACATATGAGTGTCGATCAGCACCAACAAACTAGCAGATTACTGGAAGAACAACAACACTAGATGAGTATACTGTTGATTAAAGTGCAGAAGTTACAGGAGGAAATGGACCGAGTAAGAAGAGATAATGAAAGGTTGACGCGAGAGGAGGAGAGGATTCTCAAAAGCCTCTCGAATAAATAGAATCAAGAAGTAGTGTCACCTAGTCCTGAAAAAGACACTTGGGGAGAGAGTGATCAACAACGACAAACTAATGATAGACCAGAGGAAAGTCATTTATAGCGAAGCAATAAAAAAATAAATTATAATGAAGTAGAATTTGACAATGTGTCTGAACAACAAGAAATAAAGAAACAAAACGTGGAACTATAGGGTGAGTTCTGAAAAATCAAACTGCCTACTTTTGATGGAGAGGCCGAAGAAGTGGCGGAGGCTTGGATGATTAATATGAAAAAGTACTTTCAGGTCTATGAATATAGAAGCAACCTCAAATATTGCTTGGTTATTTATCAACTGAGGGAGAAAGCTACTTTATGGTGGGAGAAAGTGAAAAATATCCAAAGTATTGAAGACGACAATGTGACATGGGACGAGTTAGAAATACTTCAAAGATAAGTATTTAATGGAGAGATTCTATCATGGAAAATCTTGGGAATTCCATGATTTAAGACTTGGACAAATGACAATGCATGAATTCATAGCTAAGTTCACATAACTACTAAGATATGTGCCTTACCTGAGCGATGAGAAGGCTAAATTTGAGCGATTCTTGAGCAGTTTACCTGCTCACATGAAAGAAAGAATCAAATTTATAAATATGAAGACTATGGAAAAGGAAATTCAAAAGCATGAATGTATTATAAATAGTTCAAGTTGAAAGGAGAAACAGGCAAAAATTGGCCGCCAAAGAAAGGACAAAAAATTAATTAAACTTTTAAAAATGCCAGGTCTAGTACCTTTTAAAAATTATGCAAGAACTTCAGTAAGTAAGCAGTTTGGAGAAATCACCAAAAAGAAAAATGGCCACCAAAGGAATGACCCACAGAAGCCTCCAGTAACCTAGAACATGGAAAAACCTAGAAACCTCCCCTACAATGCTAGGGATGTGGTGAGGCACATTACTACAATAATTTCCCTCACCGTGGAAGAGGAGAAAAAATAGCTAACCTGCAAGATGCTTCTATGGTGGGGGGTGTGGCTCGAACTATACCTAGAATTAATGCAGCTCTGGAAGACCGACAAGTAGATTACCAGTCGACAATGATATAACTTAATGGAAAGCTGTTTTCACAAACTGTTTCTATTTTGGTTGACCCTGGTGCTATTTTAAGTTATATAAACCCCCAAATTGTATAAAAGTGTAACTTACAAAGCCAGAAATTTAAAATCCCCTAGCTAGTATAGCTAGCTACTGGGGCAAAGAGAAGGTTTAGTGCCAAGGTTCCAAACTATTCTTTAGAAATTGGAAACTAGCAGTTAAGCTTAGAATTGAATACTTTACTTTTGGGTTCCTATGACATACTACTAGGTATAAACTAGTTGGAAAAACATTGCTCTCTAGTAGACTGTAAGGAGAAGATTATCTATTTCAAAGCTGAATATTGGACGCCCCAAAAATTGCAAGGAATCAAGAAACCTCTACAATTACGCCCCATCACAACATCTATGTTGGGTAAATGCATCAGAAAATGATGCCATATTTATGCCATCCAAGTGGGATTTTATAACTCTAAGGAGAAGACACCTATGCTGGAAAATGTACCAGTAGTACAGGATATCATGGACATGTTTCCAGAGAATATACCAGGATTACCACCAAAAAGAGATATTGATTTCACTATCGAATTAATGTCCGTCACAACACTAGTGTCAAGATCACCATATCGGATGAGCGTACCTAAGTTAACAGAATTGAAAATGAAATTACAAGAACTATTGGATAAGGGGTATATTCAACCTAGTGTATCCCCTTCAGTAGCACTGGTGTTGTTTGTAAAGAAGAAGGATGGAACCATGCGAAAGCACAAGGATTACAGGTAGTGCAATAAGTTGACAGTCAAGAATAAATACCCGCTACCACGTATAGATGATATGTTCGACCAAGTGAAGGGAGCGACTGTATTTTCAAGATAGTGATAAGGTCTGGATATCACCATATCTTAATTAAAGAGGAAGACATTTACAAAACATCCTTCCGCACCCGATATGGGAATTATGAGTTTGTGGTATTACTGTTTGGTTTAACCAATGCACCAACAACATTCATGAATCTGATGCATGGCATATTTCACCCCTTTCTGGACAATTTCATTCTTATATTTATTGAGGACATATTTATTTATTCACAAACCATTGAAGAGCACAAATAATTCCTAGGACAAGTGTTGGAGATGTTGAGGAAACATCAATTGTATGCCAAGTTCAACAAATATGACTTTTTCAAATAGAAAATATAGTATTTAGGCCATGTCATTTCCATTGAAGGCATAGTAATCGATCCCAAGAAAATAAAGAATATCATGAAATGGAGAGTGCCCAAGAATGTGGCATATATATGTTCCTTTATGGGACTGGCGGGATATTATAGGCCTTTCATGGAAGGATTTTAAAAAATTTCTTTTACTATTACATCTCTGCAGCGAAAAGGGAAGGTGTTTAAATGGACCAGTGAATGTTAGGGTATCTCCAAATTGTTGAAACACTTGCTGACTAATTCCCTTGTGTTGAGGGTATTTGAACCCAACAAGGAATTTGAAGTATGCACCGACGCGCGTAAGGAAGGAGTAGGATCTATATTGTCTCAAGAAGGAGGGATTGTTGCCTATGCGTCAAGAAAACTAAAAGAACATGAACAATGATATTCCACTTAGGATTTGGAGATGACAATGGTAGTGCACGCACTCAAGCTGTGGAGAAAATATTTATTGGGAAAGAGGTTCGTGCTGAAGAGAGATCACAATAGCTTAAGCAACTATTTTAGACAAGATGATTTAAATGCTCGCCAGGCAAGTTGGAATGCATTTTTAAGTGAATTTAATTTCGAAATTCATCATGGTAAAGGCAAGGAAAATCGTGTGGTTGATGCCTTGAACAGAAAACTACATTGTGTATATGAACTCTAATTTAATCAGGTAGAATTCAATTTTTAGGATCACATAAAAGAAGAAGCTGAGAAAGATCTTGAATACCAATTCTTATTGAAGAAAGAAAAGGAAGCATAAAAACAATAAAAAACATCAGATTATGTGATTAGTAGAGATCGACTGCTAACTTTTAAAGGAAATATAAATATTCCAAATAAGATTAATTTGAAAGAGATGATCTTGGATGAATACCACTGCAATAATTATTTTGGACACCGGGGATACCAGAAAATGCTAACAGCAACTAGAAAAGTTTACTTTTGGCCCGGTATGCAGAAGAATATTGATGAATATTTAAAAAAGTGTCTAGAATGCCAACAGGTTAAGGTGGAGCATCAACATCCAACAGGATTGCTGCAGCCTATACCTGTACCTGAATGGAACTGGGAGGTAATATCATTATATTTTATTATTGGTCTACCAAGATCAAAAAGGCATAATGATTTCATAATGGTAGTGGTTGATAGATTGAGCAAGGAAACACACTTTATACATGTACAATCTACTTATAAAATGGTGCAGATTGCAGATATTTTCATGAGAGAAATATTTAGGTTGCATGACATCCCAAAAACAATCATCCCAGATAGAGATGTAAAGTTCACTTCAACCTTTTGTAAGGCACTGTTTACCAAATTGGGTACACAAGTTAACTTCGGTACTGCTTATCATCCACAGACGGATGGACAAACAGAGTGAGTGAATGAAATATTGAAATACATGTTGCGTATATATGTAATGAAACCACCCAAAAAGTGGGAGGATTATCTGTATCTGGTGGAATTCTGGTACAATAATGGTTACCACGAATATCTTAAAATGAGTGCATTTGAAGCCCTGTACGGAATATAGTGTCGAACTCCCATTAACTGGAGTAGTTCGGAAACCAAAATACTGCTTGGCACAGAGATGTTGGCTGAAATGGAACTAGAAATAAAGAAGATTAGACAAAACCTAAAGGTTGATTAGGATCGACAAAAGGTTTATGCAGACAAAAAGATAACCTATTAGGAATTTGAAATAGGTGACTATTTTTATGTGAGAATCAAACCCAAGAAAAGCACCCTAAGGTGGACTTCGTGTGTGAAGTTAGCTCCCAGGTTTTGTGGACCTTTCCAAATCTTGGAAAGAGTAGGACCTATGGCCAATTGATTGGCATTACCTAGTCACATACAGGTGCACAATGTGTTTCATGTATCAATATTGAAATGATATCTGCATGACCTAAGGAATGTAATCCATTGGCAAAACATTCAGGTAGGAATAAGACTGAGTACCAAATCTCTACAAGGTATGAATTGTATGTTTATTAATTTAAGTCCTTACTGATTGCAGGTCGAACCAGATGGCGAATTTCTGGTAGAACCTCAACGTATTCTCAATCAGAGAGAAATCATGCTCCGGAGGCGAGCCATAACCAAATTTAAAATGCAATGGAAGCACTCTGGCCCAGAGGAGGCTACATGGGAAGATGAAGTATTTGTGTGTGAGGCATACTTAGAAATATTCGTTGATCTGGAATAGAACACTAAGGACGATGTTTACTTCCAGGGGGGAAGATGTAACAAACGGATTTGTTTCCAAAACTATTTATGTTTATTTTTTTTAAAGAGGATTATGCATTTAAGTTTTATTTTTATTAATATTGGCATGTAAAAATTTAATCTGAGAAATGAACATGGTTATTTCTGTTTTGAATAAAGAAATAAATTATGGAATGTTTTCCATAAATATTGATGATAAAGTATTCCAAGATTCTAGAGTAGTTAGGCAAAAGCGGTTAAGGACAATTACGTTTTCCTTTGAGGATAAAAGGAAAATCTCAGTAAGGAAAAGGGTTTTTGTGACCTTGGAAGAAAACCTAGAGGCTTGAGGATAAGAGTAATTATAGAGTTGGTTGAACGAGTGGAAACTCAACAATCCTGAATATGGAAAGTAAGATTGGACTAGAGGTCTTGAGGTCTTAACCAGAACTACTGTTAGATAAGTCCTACTCTCGTGCGGAGCATAGGGGGAGAGGAGGAGGTAATAACCTCTCTCAAGGTTGGGAGGATCATCATATTCATCATCAGAAGCTTTAAGTGAGATAAGTAATCCGGTCTGAGTGAAAAGAAATATGTAGAAATCTGAGTGAAATTTATTTACTTAGACATATTCTTTCGTAAATTTGATGTATACGCATAGAAAAGTAGTAAATTACCTTTTTATGTCTCTTATCAAAGACAGTTATTTACAGGTATTACGAGAGAAGTAGTCACTATGTGAACATACTCAAATATGTAATAATATGATAGGAGTTTGCAAATATTATGATTATCGAAAGAGTAAAAACTATACTATGTAGTATAAAAAAATTAAGCAAATTATTAGTAAGGATGTATGTGAAAATTACATATATGTAAGGTAGAAGGAACTATCGGTTTAGTCCAGAGAAGACACTCTGGATAGAACCTATTGTCTCTTCTTTATATTCATTCTATACTCGGACTAGGGTACCATGGGTAACCCTGAACCTTGATGGTTTTGACATCGACCCTATAAGAAGTAGAAATTTATGAAAAAGTTACTCAGAAAATAACATATAACTCGGTTTCATAGTTCCTATAAGATTTACTTCAGACAGAATTGCAAATAGCATATTTACATAACTAGGAGAATATTCAAAATTGCATTAACTTTGAAGAAACAAAGCCTGTAAAATCAAAGATACAGTTATTCATTTACAAAATATTTCCTTATTCCAAAAATCAAGTATTCTTTAACTAAACCAGCATATAAAACAGAATGTAAGGTCAGGATTGGAAACACAGATAGAATCACAATTCCAATACCAGAATTAAAGATTGCTTATTAGAGAAGTAAGATCTGTAAACAGAAATTATGCTATGAAGCCTGATAATTCTCTAAATTTCAAATACCAAATAAATATTGAATAATTCATATAAACGAAAAGCAAGCATGAGTTATATAAAAAATATCAGTCTTAACATCCAATGGTACTGAGAGGCCCTCTCGGTCATAAAACAATTGTTTAGCTAGAAAACACACTTAAGCCAAAACTGGAACTGGCTATAAACTACCAACAAAATCTAGGTCGACGCGGAAGTGTCATCCATGTAAGAATATATATATATAAATATGAAAAAATCATACAACTGATTAACCTAATCTAATTTCGTATTGTTGATATCTATTACACCGAAAAATTCCAGAAGAAAGAGACAAAGACATAAGGTCTTTGTGTTCGAATCACGATTTTCATTAGAGAAAAATCCGCAGGCATTAGTCTCCGCTAAAATCGCCAGACTTAGGATCCACTAGAGGCGGTTAGTCCATGTCACGAAACAAACAGGGAGCGTTGAACCCAATGTCCAACAATCTCCCCCCAATGTGAGACGGGTGAGTTTCGATCTCGATACCTGCCGCTCTAATACCACTTGTTGGAATCACGAATGCTGTTAGACCAAAACTTGCAACCATTAGTCTCTGCTACAATCGCTAGAGTTAGGATCCATGAGAGGTGGTTAGTCCATGTCACAAAACACACGGGGAGTGTTGAAACCAATGTAAAACACTTTGTAGCAAGAAAAATCTATAGCTACTAAGGGTTTCAAACCCATAATTTTCCAGTGATTATAACATATATTCTCAAATAAATAGACCCAGGGACTACAGTACCTGTGCAATAAGAAATCGCTAGTCATGACAAAGATAGTGTTGATACCAGAGAGAAACATGTTGAAGAATGGATACAAGAGGACGAAGTTTGTATTTACCTACAACCCAAATACAAGAAGTTAATATTAGAAAGTTTATAAAATATGAGGTCACATGTAATACAAGAATTAAGAAACCCCACGAAGCGGGTGATGATACCTGGGTAAAAGCCCGAAGAAACCCGAAACCATAACCTGAAACCTCCAAGTAAAACCAAAAAAATTGGGATTAGACCTTACACAAAGAATTAATAATCTTAAAAAGAAGCATTGGTATATTTGTTAAACCTGAGTGATTACGTGTGTGAAGGCATTGAGCCTTCCAAGGTGAAACGCTAAGCGACACTATGGTCTCACCTCAGTAAAAAACTGCACAATATGGGTGATAAGAACTCATCTAGCAAAGAATATTCAATAAAGAAAACTCAGTTGTGCAACAAGGAGGCAAGGCAAGGCATGAAGAAAAACCTGTGGAACCAAACAAAATCTCCATATCATATCCATGATCAGATGCAGGAATAAATACAAAGAACAGTAACCCTTCAACCATAGCAAGCACTGAAAAAGGATAACGAGACTCCCGAGATTACCTGTCGTTTAGAAGTGGCGCCGAAGAAAAATTCTAGTCAAAGAACCTTGGAGGTTGGTGGAAATGGAGTGTCAGAGAGCCTAGAGTTGCATAGCAGTAGAGCAGTAGACCACAACTGCAAAAAAAGTGAGAAAAAGCAGCTAGGGTTATGGGTAGGTCGACTGCCCTAACCCCGGAATAGAATTATTACCACTTTCGATCTTGGCAGAGATTCAACAGTGACAAAACAAATAGATGTCATTGCAAACTCAACAAAGTCACACTAAGGTTGGGAGGCAATAAACAGTTGTACTACCAAATAAAAGGCATTAATCCTCTATGTACAATGGCAATCAAATTAAATGGATTCCCCGTAATCATTCAATAATTAGAGATAAGCCATAAGATTATTTGGTAGAATATTGACCGAAATTTGGAGCTGTTAGATTCGTCACCCAATACTATTTAAAACCATAAATCCAATCATGTACATATATGAAAACAACCATGTCATTAGAATTGTATAATGCATAGTTTGATTAATCCATGATTGCTTAAGTCATATGTGACAGATCGTTTTTTATAGTTTATGCATAAGTTGATTAACCCATGTTTGCATAGGTCCTATGTGACGGATAGTTATATAGGTTATGAATATAAATGTGATTATTGGATTTAACTCGACTAAGTTCTGGATTGTTTATAATATCATATAATATAATGCAAAGTTATTGTAAAGCATGATTTTTATGTCATGTAATTTTAATAACAAGAATAAAAATTAGATTTCTCTAGGCATTAAGAGAAGTATAAGGGGTAATTTTTTTTTTTTAATTTTAATCTAGGATGTTACACTCTATACATACACCCTTCTTGCATATCACATACTCTGGTAATTCTCCTATAGTGACTCCAAATATAATTATCGTTCGAGTTAATGCAATGCCACACTTCTTACCTCTCTCAAAAATATTTTTGAGATGCTGTAGGTGGTGAAAACATTTCTAGATGTTGTAGGTGGTGAAAACATTTTTATAATAATAGTAACATTATCTAAATCAATAACCGTGATTTTATTGATCATACTATTGAATGGAATGTCCATACCTCTTTGAATATTGTCTTCTACATTCACAAGGCCAAACGACACACTATTGTAAGTGAACTTCCCCACTTTAATCAAAATTTAGTCTTCAATATATTTTAATTAGACACCAAAACATGGTTATATCTAGAAAACGTATCTAAAAAGGAAAGAATTTTATACTTATAAACTAATTCCAATATTTGTTTCATAAAATGGACTATATGGTTGCCCATTTTAGAGACCTGATTCAAATATATAAGATCAATATAGTTGATAAATTCCTCACCTTTCTTCCGAATGGTAACTATGTTAGGCACCATAATGGAATGGAGAATAGAAAAGTTACTTTTGGTGTCAAACAACATTTTTAACTATTTTTGTATGAGTGGTTCTAAAGTAGAATGCATTTTTCAAATTTCCTATTGAAAGGAATCAATTTCTTAAGTAGTGTCCTTTGCCTTCTTCATATTATTATATGTGTAGGAAAATACATATTTGTACTACTTAAAAAGCTTATTATATATCTATCATTCCCAATCAATAAAACATAGGCCAAAATTTACATTTTTAGGGTCCTCGTAAGTTCTCAGATTGATAAATTCGTTTTAAATAGATGGAATGCGCATCTTAAAATTGGTTGTATTCTTGAACCTATCCCATAAAACAAATATTATTTCGAATATAACCACATTTCTAGGAAGAGAGATGTCTTTTAGGCGGATGATCTTACTTTGAGTGTATTCCACGAATTTTTCATACTCATCATCATCTTTGATATCATTTTGGAATGTTTCCTCATAAATTAAGGAGTAGATTATTTAATTATCATAATTGAAGACTCTCCAACTTATGATGTTTTAGAGGATGGAAAGCGTAAAAGTCATTTCAATAGAAAATTACTAGCCATAACACTATGCGGAGAACCCAAATGAGAAACACCATTAAACTGTGTGTTTTCTATTCTATTTTTACTTCATAGATTGAAAATAATGTTGATTTCTTCAGTTTTGTCAATTAAATTACATAGATCTTGCTATTAGATTTTCAAATAAGATGAACGTAAATTAATTTGGGTATTCACTTTCCTTACTATATGATCTCTCATTCAAGTAAAACTTTAATACATTTTACATTTAAACTTATGGCATATTTTAATTCCTTGGATAAAGCTTCATAGTTTGTTGTATTGTTAGTATATTAAACCCATGTAGGAAATTAAAAAATATTTATATATTTGATCAATTATGATTTAGTCCCCACCTATTACTTCCTATGTTTTTAAACCATCAAAATCTAATTTTCAATGTTAGTACCTATCTATAAATTGTAATGTTATTATTATCTAAATCTACTATACTATAATAAGGCATATAGTCTAAGTGCAATAGAGGAAGTCAAACTCTAAATACACTATCCTCTAATGAGACACATAGTATGAGTGAAATGGAGGACCTCGAACTATTTATCTGATTCAAAAGGTGAAATTTCTGCCAGAAATTTTCATAACTAGTTTCTAAAAAATAATTTCCAAGAACAAACTTCAAAATTAAATCTAGTTCAAAATTTCCCTTACAATCAATATCCATATGTTTCATATATTTTTTCTAATCTAATTTGAATTTTATTTCCATGGTTTTTTCATAGTTATACACAAATTGTATAATTTTGAAACCCTGCTCACAACGAAAGAAGTTTTCTCATTAGAAGACATTGATTTTGGGGTTAAACGCCTGGCAAATGGGAAAGCTAAAGACATTGAAGGTTACCAGGTGAAAATCTTAAAAATTGGAGGTCATATCCTCATCCCCCACGTCCACAAGCTTTTCAACCAAGTGGTCAAGAAAGGGTTCCCTAAACCTTAGACTCAGAGCCTCATTATCCCTATTTTTAAAAGTGGAGATACAAATAACCCGTATAATTATCGGACAATTATGATCAACCCTCTCTTGGCCAAGTTATATGGTAATATTTTGGAAAATAAGTTGAGAATTTGGCTTGAAAGTGAAGATAAGCGGGCTAAAGGCCAAGTGGGTTTTAGAACACATCACTCAACAATGGACCGCCTCGTTACGCTTAGGATCATTGTGGAGGAATGTCGCAATGATAAATCCAATATCTTCTGTTGCTTTGTGGACTTTAGAAAGGCTTTAGATATGGTTCCTAGAAACAACCTATCGAATATATTAGAAGATCTAAATGTTCCTTTCGAGCTAAGAGCGGTTGCTATAAGGTTATACAAGAATGTAATTTCCAAGTTAAAGAGCAGTGAGGGGTGGTCAAAAGACATTAAGTGTAATATCAGAGTTAAAAAAGGCTTCGCCCTCTCCCCTACCCTATTTTGCATTTACATCGACACGCTAGAAGGTTGTTTAGAGGAAACAACATGTGCTAGCACGATCTTAGTTGGGATAGTCATCATCCTTCTTCTCTATGCTGAAGATATTGTTCTTCTCGCAAGGTGCCCATCTGATCTTGATAAGCAACTTAGACTTCTTAAGGATTTCTGCTCTACCATGGGTATGTCTGTTAAAACTGACAAAAAAAAAAATTATGATTATCAAATCCAAGAAGGAAACTTATGCTAATTTTATGTATGAAAATAGTAACTTGGAGCAAGTGTGTTCTTACAAGTACCTAGGAATTGATATTCATCACAAGCTCAACTGGAATTATAGCATTCAGAAAAGGATTAATGGGGGGTGGAAAGCTTATTTTGGTCTTGAAAATAATTTTAAAACGACAAACCTCGTAATGTGGGATAGAAAGAAGTTCCTCTTTGAAATTTTATCCACTCCTATTATCTTATATGGATGTGAGGTTTGGGGTTGCAGCATCTCTAGAGAATCCTGGAGAAAGATTGAGCAAATCCGGAAGCGTTTTATAACGTATAATCTTAAAATTAAAAGCAATAAAACCTATCCTATTCTCCTTATAAAAGTGAGTCTTTACTCTATTGAGAGCCTAGCAATGACTAGACTTCTATTGTACAAGCACAAGCTCAATAGCATAGGAGACCATAGACTTCCTAAGCTAGCTTTAAATTCTAGCCAAAATCACCTAAGGCTTAAACGAGGTTGGGATAAAGACACTAGGGCCTGGTTAAACCATTGGGAGATTGATGAGAATGTTGCATTGAAAAACATTAATAACATTAAAAAAATTGTTACTTCTAAGTTCAAAGAAAAAATGTGGTGTGAGAAAGATCTAGCAACTAAAATAAAATTAAGATATTATAAGGAGGTCATCAACCCCACCCTAGAAGATCAAAAGTATCTCTTTGTTTTAACTAGCTCAAAAAAAAAATTAATATAGCCAAGATTAGAACAAACTCTCATGAGCTCCATAGTGAAACAGGTCGTTGGGCAGGTCCTAAAACACCATGGATGCAAAGGATCTGCCATCTCTGTGAGAATATGAACGTCGAGGATGAAAATCCCTTCCTCTTAGAGTGCCCCGCGTACAACCACATTAGAGCTCAATTTCATAATCTTTGTTGCAATACTGACTTTCCTAGCCTTTTAAGATGTCAAAATTATAGTGAGCTTGAGAAGTTTCTCTCCAAGTTTTTTGAGCATAGGAATAAAATCTTAAATCAAACTAAAACTCTTTTCTTTAGGTCCGATAGACCAAAGATTAGTCTCAGTGAATGTTAGTCATCATCATCATCATCATCATCATAAACAAAAATTATATATATTCAAAAATATATTTCAATTTTTCACATTATATCATTTTAAGCCATATTCAAATTCATTATCAAAATACATTTTTTTCAATATTTTCATTATCACTAACTCCTCATTAGTTTACACTCTCTTTTGTCAATTATGTAAATATTGTTCATTCATAATTACATCTTCTGAATCTTCACTCATTTCTATTTTCTTTTATAAATTACCAAATATTTAATCTTCAAATTAAAACCTTTTCTCTTTAAAATATATAATATATTTTAGAAATATAATTTCATTAATACAATTTCAATATATAATATAAAAATAAAATATTAAATTTGAATATGTAATATGAAAATAAAATATTCAAGAAAATCAATAAACTATTTAATTTCAAATTATCCTACTGAATAACATCTTTATTAACAAACAAATATATATAACTTTTACGAGCACATTTAAAATGCTATTAAAAAAAATTATGAACCCAAAATTTCTGATATTCCTTAAATTGAACTTTTAAGATACCCGCTCCAACTTTAGCGACGGGGACCACTAAATGTAAATTGATTATTTTGCAATCACCTCCCAAAATCCTAAAATATCTTAAATAAACTTAAAAAACAAGAAATCAGCTAAATAACTGAAACGCGGGGTTAGGAAATGCCACAGAACACTCTCAACTCTTTGTCGTGAATCTTGATAGGACTACATATTTATAGGGAGGGCCAGTGCTAGGAAGATCAAGGCCTAAAACTTCGCGTGCTTGTGTTTGGGTGGGTAGGAATTGGGATTGGAATCATAACTCGCGTTGATGAAAGTCGTTCATATTTCATGTGCCAATTCACATTATCTTTTTCGTAGAGTTAGAATTCACGTTTATTAGATTCCGGAAAATTTGCTCATGCTTTGTTGATTTGAGATATAGCTCAATTCGCTTAATGAAAAAAATCATGTTTTTTATATAGTTAGCAAAATTTATTATAATTTAGTTGTTAAATGAATAGTGGCAAAGTCATATAACTCAATTCGTTTAATAAAAAAAATCATGTTTTTTATATAGTTAGCAAAATTTATTATAATTTAGTTGTTAAATACATAGTGGCAAAGTCATTTCTGGTTGCTATTTGAAAATATAGAAGATAAAACTTTAATATGCAAACTATATCGTTAATTAAATAGATTACACACATTTATACATGAATTAGTCTCAAGATAGGAAATCTATCTTGGACGTACAATAAGTTGGTTGAGGGAATATCTCAACCTCACACCAAACAAGGAAACTAGTTTTAGCTAATTCCTATTGAATAGGAACAAACTCTATACATACAGAGTCACAACTGGACAATTAGGAATTACACATTCTAACACACCCCCTTAATGACTACTTGTCTCGATATCACTTCACAAAATCTAGTTGTGGTCAAACATAACAAAAAAGAATATGTCGACGTCCATATAAAGGAGCAACCATCCACCAGAATGCATGGGTACCAATCGCTGCAACTGTTGGTCTCGTAGGATGTCCTTCGTATACATGGTTCTGTCAACCATTATCACTGCATACATGTACCTGTATCTACAAATCCCCCTCCAATGTGGGTTTTATCGGATGACCCGTAACCATGCTCTTCCTTCTCGGGGTTTTATCGAATGACCCATAACCATGCTCTTCCTCAGTGGACGAACACTGACACAGACCTGTTTCCAGTCTGCTTCACTATTATACGTGGTTTCTAGCTGACCGCAAACTGACACTGCAAAATGGTTTCTAGCTGACCATGACCTGTAGTTACAAAGTGGTTTTGAGATTACCACGAACTTTTACGGGGATACACATGCCTTTACAAGGCTTACATACTCCAACTCTTGGAGTTATCAGGTACATACAATGACCACTCCAAAACCATCCTAGACTTGCTTACCATTCAACTCTGTGACTCATTATACAACATGATATTGAGCCTATTCAAAAAAAAACCACACAAAACAAACTTTCACTTTCGTTGTCCATCCTCCTTTAAATGTTGCCGCTGCTCCATTACATCATTTTTTTTGAAATGTTCACATCTTGGGCATCTTTGTCTTTATCACTTAAAAACTTGGAACTCCATCCTTAACCTGTCATTTGTTAGAGTAGTCAATTCTAACAAAATTAACTTCATATTGAGGTGACTAATCTCAATATGTATATTGATTTTAGTTCCAAAATACTTCCATCATGACATATTTGTTTTACGCAAAATACACACAATCATGCTTTCAACTAGCTACAAAGACACATTAATTTTGCATATCACATATTAATGCCCAAAAACACACTGATGCGCCTCATTTCCAATGTCTCCCTCACATACTACCGTGAACAGGCCTCCTTGTCGCTTGAATTCGATTTTGATCACTGGAAAAACTTTTTCCTAGTACCCCATCCTTGGATATGAATCCAACATCACCATTTTCTCCAGCACGCCTAACGCTGTTCCAGCCATTCTCCGATTCGCACAAACCAAAGGCACGTATAGACACCGTGAGAGGCAACAGGCAAACATAACTTTGATGAGTTACTGTGGCGACCAAATGTTCAAAAAGCTCATTGGTTTCCTCTGAAGAAGGCGGGATTAGACAGGATCGACGCATCCGATATAACATATCTTGCCAGAACACGACAATCTCCTGTGTGTAAAATTTAATTCTGCATGGATTGCTGGAGAAGATAGCATTCGAAACATGCTTAGTAACCTCTGCAGAAACCTCTTAATTGTGCCGACTTTTTTAATAACATCCACAATCTTGAGTTGCTTCATAGTTTCTGCTCCACCTATAACAGATATAACCACGTCTATGCCCTTCATTATGCTCACTTAAAGATCCATAAAGAATGTGGGCGCCGGAGTCCTTCAATTCTTGGACGCGCTGTGCTTTCGCTAGATCAGAAGCAGTGGAAGGACGCAAAAGGGCATACGTAGGATGACCGGCAGCCACAGCTGCTTGAGCAATAAAGCGACCAATGTAACCGGTAGCTCCATGAGCACCTGAACAAGTTGGTCTTCAGTCAACGCTGAGAGGCGAACACGGACAGGAAATCGTCCGATGAACTCTGGTATTCAGCCATATGCAATAATATCACTACTCTAAACCGACTCTGGCAAGGATGATGTCATGACAGCATTTATCAGGCCACCATCCCTCATATTAGCACATACAGGCAGTGAAACAATGTCAAGCACCAACAGCATTAACAGCACAGCTCTCTGCATATACTTCGATCCAGTACGCATCTATTCCACTATACTGCCACAGATCACCTCGATGGACAAAAAAACCTAACACAAATATAAATGATTTATTTTCCTATGCCTAGGAAGGGCCAGAGGCCCTTACAGGCTCTGAAGCTCTGATACCAAGATAAAACTTTAATATGAAAACTATATGTTAATTAAATAGATTACACACATTTATACATGAATTAGTCTCAAGATAGGAAATCTATCTTGGACGTACAATAAGTTGGTTGAGGGAATATCTCAACCTCACACCAAACAAGGAAACTAGTTTTAGCTAATTCCTATTGAATAGGAACAAACTCTATACATAGAGAGTCACAATTGGACAAGTAGGAATTACACATTCTAACAATAGATTCAATCTTGGTTGTTTTATTTCCATTGGAAACAATTATTATTAATTGCTTATATATTAGTGTAGGTTGAGTCTCAATTGTGAAATTAAGTCATCATTGACTCTTTTCATCACTACCAAATACCCCATAATAATAGGTAGTTACCTTTGTTTTCGTTTACCTAGGGGTCAAATCAGTGAAAAAAACCATTATTAACTGCTTTCATCCTACAAAATTGAACAACTAAAAACCTGTTAATACAAAATTAAATAAAGTGCCTCCCATCGATATGTTCAAATTCTATTTTATTTTTTACAAAATTCTCGGTGATACTGCTCCCCTTAACGGTCTAAATGCATTTTCCTTCTTAATCCAAGTTTTTATGTATTTACATGGTAAGGGAAAGTAACATCTTTACATATATTTTAAAGTTTTTTCTTTCATTAGGGTTGGGGGTTTACGAAGAGCAGAAAACATTTTTTAAGAACGGAATAATTCTTTTAATCTAATGTTTGGGTAAAGTGTTTTCTTTTTTATTATTATTATTATTATTATATATTAATTTTTTTATAATTGGTTTATTATTATTATTATATATTAATTTTTTTATAATTGGTTTAGAAATGTTTATTTTTCATTAAAGAAGAATCAGTGGAAAGAGAAGGGGTGTTTCTATATAAAGAATGGACAATTCCGAATTTTTAAAATGTTTCCCTGGTAGGTTATGGATTTGTCATCTCAAGTGTGTGTTTTGGAGGTAAAAAAATATATTTTTATAATGTTTGTATTTTTTTGTGAGTATTTCATTAATTTGTGGTGTGTAGAAGTATTTTTCATTATCTTAGAGTTTGTATTTATAAGAATATGTAAACTTAAGACCTTCATATATACTTGTTTAATCGACACTCTTTGATGTTAGTTATAGAATTGTACTTTGCCTTGACCTTTTAAATAGAAAAACTAAAAATAAAATAATTGGGAGTTATATACTTGGTGGACAGATAAAAATGTAGGAATAACTAAGAAATTATAGATAACATGAGAGAGAGTATTAATGGACATTTTTTTTCTACTTATTCTATAGTAAGATAACATTTTTTTAAATATCACTTGTCAACTCTATGTTGAGCATGGAAACAATATCACATATACTTCATAGAAAGTTGTAATATCAATATTATATTAGATATCACATGTAAACTCTATATTATTTTCGATTTCTCCCTCATACAAAAAAAATGGAAAGTAAATTAGGAATTTATTACTATTTATTACTTTATCTTTCTCCCTATATAAAATTGATGAAAATTTTTATTATTTACAGTATACATTGAATTATTTTATTTATTACTAACATTAAAACACTTTTTTACTATTTATTATTATAATTTATTTTAGATATTGAAATATTTTGAAATACTTTTTCTTTTGTTTTTGTTTGAAGTAAGCTTTATTGTATTTATTTTAGTATAATTCTACTAGACAACATTTCTCCTATACTAAATGATAAAATTCGTAGATTCAATTAATAAAAAATAAAATAAAATAAAAACCAACATGAATGTAATTTTTGAAAGAATATGAGATAATGGGTAATAAGAACAATTTAACTTGTCGGAATGTGCTAAATATTCCAAATCTTACAACATGCAAGTTTATTTTTTACTTATGGTGGGGTTCATCTAAGTATTATAGTTCATATACTATAGTGGTTCTCTATTATAATGGACTTTTGATCATCTAATGAGTAGGGGTATTCCTTTGGAAATCATCAAGAGGCATTAGATGGTGTTAGACCTTATCCAATGGTTTTAATTTTTAGGAATGAAGTTGGTTGTATCTTTGGTTTTTTCTTTTTTCAATATGTCATTTATCTTTTGCAGTTCTAAAACCCTTCCCCTCTAGTTTTTTTTTTTGTCTCTCAATATGTCATTCCTCTTTTGTAGTTCTAAATGCCTTCTCCTCTTTTGTGCTCTGGTCAATAACTAAAAAGTTTTATTTTTCCCATGGTATCTCATAGAGGGCATCCTCCTATTCGACACATATGGGTGGATTATACTCGTAGAAAAGAAACACTTTTCATACTGTAGCTTCCTGTAGGGTTGAACTTTTTTCTAATTTTGATAGATGAGATCAAAGTGTGAATATCATCTAGTTAAGATGAAGAGATCATGGTTAAATTAGTGGAACCCTTGAGTTGTATTAACATACCAAATTAGTGATAAATCATGTGTGGAGATGAGACCTTTTCTAAATGGAGAAACAAGGATGACATTTTCTTCCACACTTTAAATGGTTGGAAAAAAAACAAGGTGGCTTATTCATCATAAAAATTGATTTAGACTATAAGGGAAATTACATAAATACTCCAATAAATATACCTACAACTCCATCTGAGCAAGACACTTGATGGAGCTTTCCAAGACCAATTCAGTTGCCTCTCTGATCACAGCGTGCATTGTTTCCTTCAACTGAGAGCATTCTTTTAACTGCTTTACAAGTGTAGCCAAAAATATCATTTCGCTGAGAAGACGCAGGTACTCTGATATTTTTGTAATAAGGTCTTCGTCCAGAATTTTGTTGTATTCCTCTACGCTTTGAAACACGTGGGCGGGCATAGTTTGAACAGCTCCACATTTGCAGTTCCGCGTATGGGAAGCAACCTTCCAACGCTGTAGAGAATCAACACAACAGCGATTCTCTCCTGTACACAGTGAAATTAACACTCAAACAGACACACATAATTCAAACAGTAATCTACACACGAATCTTATTCCTATAGAACCAATTCTCACAATTTTCTCTTCATCTTCCTGAGCACTCCCATGAGGGATTAAGCTCAGCTAGGCTCTGATACCATGTTAGAAATTGTGAGAGAGCAGAAACTCACAAGATTCACACACAAATAATTATTTTCTGTATCCCAATAATCAGAGATACATCAACTATATATTGTTGAACTAATCCTAATATTAGAGAGAGAAATTGAAAGAATCTTTCAACTTCCTCAACAACCCAATCCAAACTAAGTAAGCACAATAATGGAGGCATTATCTCAAGCACATTTAATATATATAAGCACGTCAATGTTAAATATTAAATTATGAAGAAAATTATTTTTTTATAAAAAAAACATGAACTTGAATGTAAAAAATCT
This sequence comes from Pinus albicaulis, assembly GCA_034641835.2. Classification (NCBI taxonomy): domain Eukaryota; kingdom Viridiplantae; phylum Streptophyta; class Pinopsida; order Pinales; family Pinaceae; genus Pinus; species Pinus albicaulis. Next base: position 84,572,589 of record CM076580.1, on the reverse strand, counting down.
TAATTTACAGTTATAATAAAACCTAACGTTCATTTAATATATATAAGCACGTCAATCTTAAATATTAAACTATGAAGAAAATTACTTTTTTATAAAAAAAACATGAGCTCGAAAGTAAAAAACCTATATTACAATGGCTTAAGAAACTTAAATTACCCTTGATTTGTGTAAAAAGTATCCCATAAAATTCAACTACAAATAATGAGAGATCAATTTTCCTATCAAAATTGTAAAGTTCAAAAATAAATGGATGTGTTTAAATGTTTCATTACGATGGTCAATGCAAATAATGATATTGAGAAATAATTTAAAATATCGTTAATGTTTATTTAAAATTTTAAAATTTTAAATATATATTATATGTATTTTTTGAATATTTTATTATATAATTTTATTTTAAAGTTTAGTAGGGTTTTTTTATTGTTTATTATAAAAAAAGAGAGTAAGTTTCTACATATGAAAATTTAATGGCCTCAACATGTCCTAAGGAAATCAAGTCTGTTTTCCACCTTAAAAAGTTAAAAGCTATCTAGTATTAAAACAACTTGAGTGTTCTACTATTAGCTATCTCTAGTTTACTATCTCTAACATACTCTAAGTGCAAATAGTAAATGTTATCCGCAAAATACATATAACAAAATCAAAGGAAATATTATGTCAATCATTCGAAGATCCTATTAGAGTCGGATCCTTTACGCTTGATCTGGGGATCTGCAGCTCGCTATCTATACAGCCAAGACGAATTGTTCCATGTTGCTGGGATACCTAAATTTCTTGAATCTCCCTTTTAATGTCTTGTAGAGCATAAGCAACTTTTGGGTCACCTCCAATTTCCTGTATACTCATGAGTACCTTAGACAAAACGCATTTTATCATCCAATAATTGTGAATTTACTGGAAAAAAAGAGAGAGTCTTCCTCTATTATTGTCAGGTCTTTAATAAAATCCAATTATTCCTCCTGGATTTCACCTTCCTCTTTGGTGTTGCAATCTCTTTCCCAACGAGCAAACAGATTCTCAACCTGTGGAGGATTACCTACATTGTATCCATCGAAGAGATTTTCCATGACCTATTTCTTTGATTTTCTTCCTCTCTTACTAGGTCCCAGAGTAGACCTAGTTTTCTTATGTTTCCCCTTTCCCTTGTCCTCTATTTTAGCCATTTTAATCATATTTACATGCAAGAGAACTCAACACTGTGTCCTCTGACAGTGGTGTAGCAGTTTCTTGGCCAGTAACTGAGCAACACCTTTATATACTTCATAGACACATGTGTACCGTAACACAGAGTGAATAATTGTTTTTTGCAAGAAACCATGAAAAGGACCCACACTAGCGTGTGTTCCCTCCTGGAAATAAATAAAGTAAAAATCGTCCACCTTATCCCTTCTGAGGCTAGGGTGTAAGTGCATAGCAAGACATCGACACTTAAACTCCAACAGGGAAAGAGAAAAGTTGACATACATTGACACCCAAATTTTATACACCCAAAGACTATGCAAACAAGAATTTGATCCAGACTAGCAAATGCCCTGATGAACCTCCCTACAAATGAACCTCCCTGCAAAGACTAGAAATTGAAGGATAACATAGAATGAAATAGGTAGCGTCAAGCACCATTAGCAAGGTAGTCATTTTCAGCCCTACAAGCTAATTCATACTTCTAGAAATTCATGGTCTACAGCTTGTAATTGTCTAAAATATTCGAGGTGGGGAAAGACAGTTAACAACAGAAGCTATGAGGTTGAAAAAGAAGGGTAACCACAGAGACCCGAGACCCAAGACGGATGAGAACCGGATACAAGCTGAGAGACGAGAAAGAAATTAAACTTATAGCCCCAATCAAAGCTATGCAAAAAATAAAATCACAATTCAAGCAAAAACTATCAATATAAACAATATTCGAATTATGACTGTAATAATTAAAAAATATTATAATTTAAAAAGATAATAATGGGTTATTTTTATATTTTATTATCATAAAAATTAATTATATTTAATATTATATTATTTATTTTATATTTTAATAATAAAATGTTATAAATTATTTTTCAGAATAGTTATTATTTGTTGAGTATGTTATTTTTTTCAATATGCAATATATTATTATTAGATATTTGTTATTATTTGTTGTATATGTTATTTTTTTTGGTTAGGGAGCAGGCATGCAATTTATGAATATTAGATGTTTGTAATGGTAATGGAAATGAAATTTGTTACTAAAAGTGTAACAATTGGTGGCTAATAGTTGAACGATGTAAGGTTATTTACTAAAAATAAGTTTAACTTATATTTTTTATTTAATGGTGGAAATTTTGAGAAAGCCTTTTGGATAATTAGGTTAGATTTCTAATCTAAATTGTTTCTCAATCTAAATGAAGAACCAAATAGATATAATAATTGTTAAAGGTGTTACTCATTTTATTTAGTCTTCTAATGTTCTCTTAGAATGATGTAATAAAGATTATGATTCATTTTTCAGTTGGAATTTGATTTAGGATTGTTGGAGGTTTGTAAACTTAAATTATTTTGGTTCTATAAGTTTGAGACTTTGAACCTTGTAATTCCATGGAAAAAGTATAACCATTGTCCAATTTTATAGATGTATAAAAAGCTTGTAACTCCATAAGTTAGGTGAAAGAAAATTGTTGAAAAAACATGGTTCAAAGAAAATATAGAGGAAGACTGAATTCTAAATGACATTAACTTGTGGTTTATGTTAATCAAGATATTACAAGGCACTCAGCATTATTGGTATGGGTTCTTGGTAGAAGCTGAAGAGGAATTAGAGGTTATGAGATCTAGGGTAAAAAAGGAAAGAGCTTAAATATTTGAAAAGGAGATTGAAAAGAAATTTATTCACTACAAGTTGAAAATGTTTTTATTTATTTATTTGTTGTTTCTCTCAATGTTATTTTATTTATTTATTTATTGTTTCTTTCATTGTCATGTCTGCACTCATTTTCTTGAATTTCTGATTTCTATAAATCTTTGTTTCTCTCGTTACTGTGTGAGGAGGGAGAAGTGGAAAGGCCTAGCACTGAATTGCATATTTCATTGAAAAACGTTACAGATACAGGGGAGCTTACTTGAGTAGCAAATACGGAGTTATTTGAAAGCATAGGAACGAGCTTGCCCTCAACGGTTTTATCTGGATTGTAGAAGTCCAACTCAGCAAGTCCTATGTTGGCAGTAGCTTGGAAGAATTCAACACCCTGGTTGTTTGTTGCAAAGAAGTTCCGGCTCCCCGGAGCTGTTGGATACCATTTGGCCAGCAAATACATAGTAATAGACCAATGCCGCTGATAGCGAACATTTCAGATCGTGGGTAGTCTCCTTTGTAAAGGAGGATATTGATTTGGGATGGGTAGTCTCCTACAACATAAGAAAACGCTCAGCGAATCAGGAGGAATTGTCAAATTCGAATTGGACAGAGGAAACCGATGCTCTTGCACAGGATGAGCATTAATTCTTCTGAAAAAAAGGGATGAGCATTAATTACAACGTCCTTCCTGAGTATTTTGACATTATAAACATCCCCTGAGAAGGCAGCCATCTCTAAAACTAGCCGAAACACGAATTGTGGGAGAAAACCCATCTTCTTTCTTATAGAGCTGGAATCGATCTTTTAGCTTAATTCTAACTAGAGTTAAGGAGTGAATATTTTAGGTAACCGGGGCTATGAATGTAAAGACTTTTTTAACATTATCCTCTATAGTTACGTAGTTAGTTTAGGTTAAGATATTTAGGCCGATAGGCCTTCTCTTTTGAAAGAGAATCAGTTTTTCATCGTCAACATTTTTAATGTCTTGCTGACACGTGTTCCCTGACAGTTTTAATCTCTGGCTAACAGCTGTTGCTTGACAACTGTTCCGATCTGTTGGCAAAAACCGAGCGCCTCCAGTTTTCGTCCCCGCAGACTCCATATGGATTTTTGGTAGATTGAGGGCATCTGTGGCTTTCAAGGCCAGTTTCAGAGGCGGTAGTTCACCCACTTGGTTGCATTGACGACACCGGGCAAACCATGTCTTTGTTGTTATTTAGAGTGTAAGAAGCTCAACCCAGAACTTGGAATCGGACGCTGCATTTTGTTACAAAACATCTGCTTCCACTACATTTTCTCAAGGCTCTGCAGGCTTGAAGCTCGTCAGGTATTGTTTCATGGTATCTTATATTTTTTGGGTTTTCTCTCCTATTATGTCAGTATTTCTATTTTTTAGTTATTTTTTATATCTTGTATTTGGTGTTTCTGTGCTTCTGAGTTCGAAACTGTGACTTTGCGGACTGTAAAATGTGACTGATTGCAGTTTCCACAGATCTACAAGTGGTTTCTCCTTTGTCGTTATTTACAGTGTAAGAAGCTCAACCCAGAAGTTGGAATCAGACGCTGCATTTTGTTAAGCTTGTCAGGTATTGTTTCATGGTGTCTTATATTTCATTTTTAAGTTTGTGGGTTTTACGTACCCGCTATATATTTGAGGGTATTGCATGCTACGGAGGGTTGTCTCCTGAAGAATGTTAGAAGGCTAAGTTCCAGTGAAATTTGAGTATTTCCGTGGGATTTTGCCCTACTAAAATTACCTTTAGGAAGATGGTGCTATAAACTTAAGCCCTTTTGTGCACATCCGACAGATTTTTGATGAAGCTAAATAATGAGACAGTCTCCATCGAGCTCAACAATGGAACTGTAGTTCATGGGACCATCACAGGTTCTATACTTAACCCTTTGATTTGGTGTTTATGTGCTTCTGAGTTCGAAACTGTGACTTTGCGAACTGTAAAATGTGACCGATTGCAGTTTCCGCAGATGTGCAAGTGGTTTCTCCTTTGTTGTTATTTACAGTGTAAGAAGCTCAACCCACAAGTTGGAATCGGACCTGCATTTTGTTAAGCTCGTCAGGCATTGTTTCATGGTGTCTTATATTTCATTTTTAAGTTTGTGGGTTTTACGTACCCGCTATATATTTGAGGGTTTTGCATGCTACGGAGGGTTGTCTCCTGAAGAATGTTAGAAGACTAAGTTCCAGTGAAATTTGAGTATTTCCGTGGGATTTTTCCCTACTACAATTACCTTTAGGAAGATGGTGCTATAAACTTAAGCCCTTTTGTGCACATCCGACAGATTTTTGATGAAGCTGAATAATGAGACAGTCTCCATGGAGCTCAAGAACGGAACTGTAGTTCATGGGACCATTACAGGTTCTATACTTAACCCTTTGTTTTTTCAGATAAAATATGGATTTTTGCTACCCCTAAATGAATATGGATTTTTGCTAGATTGAGGGCATCTGTGGCTTTCAAGGCCAGTTTCATAGCGCACCATGATGCAGACGCATTGAAGTTTCCATAGATATGCAAGTGGTTTCTCCTTTGTTGTTATTTAGAGTGTAAGAAGCTCAACCCAGAAGTTGGAATCGGACGCTGCAATTTGTTACAGAACATCTGCTTCCACTACATTTTCTCAAGGCTCTGCAGCCATGAAGCTCGTCAGGTATTGTTTCATGGTGTCTTATATTTCATTTTTAAGTTTGTGGGTTTTACGTACCCGCTATATATTTGAGGGTTTTGCATGCTACGGAGGGTTGTCTCCTGAAGAATGTTAGAAGACTAAGTTCCAGTGAAATTTGAGTATTTCCGTGGGATTTTTCCCTACTACAATTACCTTTTAGGAAGATGGTGCTATAAACTCTGACATATACATACTGATAGCAACTCTACAACAAAGATCTAAGTTTGAAGAAACAGATTGACAGCTTTTTTTCACTCCATAATACTGATAGGGACTGACCAGCTATCAGAATAGGTATGAACAGTTACAAAATCAATTCTTGTCATTTGGTTATTGGTGATGAAATCTGTTCCCACTGCGAATCCTGTATTGGCCTCCTTTCTAGACTCTCCATAAAATCCTTCCAAACCAGCCTCCAGAAGATGGTTTCCATCAATGGATTTCACATAGCTACCCATCTCCTCTATCCATCCTTGTTTGCTCATCACAACCAAATCAATACCATGTCTGCTTACAACAGTCAAAACACAGTCATGATTAAATTATTACTGGAAAGGAAAATTATGAATAAAATCCCACCACACTAGGAACCTAGAACAGACCTCAAATATTTAAAACTTTCATAAATGTGTTGTTCAACCATGGCAAGAAAGGCGACCTTAAAACCTGACATCCAACATCCTTGATTGAATCTAGTAGTATATTTGTTCTCCATTTTTCAGAATTTTTATGTAAATAGAAAAGCAAGAGAAAAGTTGCTATAAACCATATATATGTCAAAGTATAAAAACTTTTATAAACCATATAGATCTCAAAATAAGTAGTCTAAGGGGTTAGCTAAATTCGTTGTAGCAACTATTACTGGGCATTTAATTTTTAGTAGTTCTGTGAGAGCAGGTGCAAGGTCTAGAACATAGTGAGTGAGTTCCCAGGTACCAAGAAGATCCCAATGACTGAAGTATATTAGTTCAAACTGACCAATTTAGAAAAACCATTCACTAATATGAAAAAATATCCCTTAAAATATGCAGGCAAAATTTTCATATATGCTGACCTGGATGGTCCTCCCTGAAGGATCACTTTGACAACGAGGCTCGTTCATTAACTCCCAGGCAAAGATTGTAGGGTCATCCTTGTAAGCTATTCCAGTAATGTTGTTCACTCTGCTCAACACAGTCTGCAGGGAAATGCATTGTTGGATACAGTGTTGATTAGTTTCCTGTGTTCACATCTTTCTACAAAGGGTTCCATGTATGCACCTAATTAGACAAAGACAAGCATTTGTAAACATTTGGATTTATTTTTGGCAAAAAAAATTTTCCTATTTGGAATTCAACATGAAAAATATTCAAAATAGACATCCACATACAACACTTTCTCTCACTTTTTTAGGCAAGTAAACAATAGCAGTTTGATGGAATTAGACTACACATATTTTCCCTTCTCATTTAAGCAGTCAGATAAACAATTTCAGCAGATGTCAACAGTTCTAAGGCTTTGCACGATGGGATTGTATATAGGTTTCTGCTCCTAAGGGTGGCATGCCTAATCAGAAACCTCAAATTTCTACCTCGTTCCTTAAATATCGGCCCCCCACCCTCCCTTTTTCCAAAAAAATTAAAAGAGAAATTATTGCAATTTAACAGATATATAATAGCAGGTTATACCTTTCTCTATACGCCATTTTTTGGAGCTTTACATCGTTAAATCTGTGTAATCATCTTTACAGGTCTCACATCTAAACATGGTAATTGGCAGATTTTTTTTTTTTGGAATATGAACAGAAAATGAAAAGATCGCTTACTGGTATTTCATGGGGCTTAATTTTATTTAATTCATTCAATTTTCAAAACAAAAAACACAGCGAGAATCAGAAAACACAGCTTTTGATGTGATTCTGTCTCTAAGGATGAACGGCCTTTGCCTACTGGTAGTAAAATTATAGATGAACAGGTTGATCTGAATATTCAGACAGCATAAGAGAATGAAGATCCTAATGCCTTTGCAAGTGAAAAATAGAAGGCATGTGTTCAAATTGCTAATGGCCATTTCCTATTCAATTTTGAAAACAGAAAACACAGTTGCCAAAATCAGAAAACACAGCCTTTGATGTGATTCTGGCTCTAAGGAGGAAGGGCCTTTCTCTACTGGTAGTAAAGTCTTTCAGGTCCTTCACATGGGACCTAGAACACATCAAACCTTCGAGACCTTCACTTATTTATTTTCTGAGTTTTTTTATTTGGGTTTCTTGTTTGGCATTTCTTGTTTTTCTGAATTTTGGGGTTGTTTTGGTGTCTCTATTTTGAAATGAAGGCTCTCGAACTTGTGATATTTGAGGCAAACAAGTATGGAATTAGACTGATACTCAGCCTGGTGAACAACTATATAAACTTTGGAGGAAAGGCCCAGTATGTGCAATGAGCTCGCAATGCTGGACAGAAACTCAAGTTTCAGGAAGATTTCTTCACCAATCCCACTATTAAAGGCTATTATAAGAACCAGGTTAAGGTAATAGGGTATACAAATGTTTGTCTCTGTCTAATTAGGTGCATACATGGAACTCTTTGTAGAAAGATGTGAACACAGGAAACTAATCAACTCTGTATTTCTCAAGAACAAGAGAAATACTAAAGGGAGGTGGCCATGGAAGGGATCCCTTTTCATTCTAGGTCCTCTTCCCTATTCATTTCTAGCCAATTTCAAAGTTTTACTGCATATTGATTCATTTCCATTTCAAATTTGACTACATATTGATACATTTCAGTTGCTGCTTATTGATCCTTTTTTATGGTCTTCTCCACTCCAAATTGCAATGCATTGCAGGTGCCAAGTTCTTCAAACGGATGGCATTTTATGGAGTGGACACAAATTTAGTGACTTATCTGACAGAAGAACTGAAGCAAAGCAACGCTGTGGTAGCAACTACTTCAACCACCTGGTTAGGCACATGCAATCTCACACCTCTTGTAGGAGCCCTAGTCGCAGATGCATACTTTGGGCGCTACACGACCATGGCTATTGCGTCCACGCTCTATTTCACGGTAAATATCACCCACCCTTTTTAAGCCCCTTTAAACTTCATGGTCTTGAAATGAATTTTCTAAACAAATTTGATAAGGAATTTCAGGTATGAGCAATGTTTCAGTATGATCTTGTCTCTGATTAAGTTTAATATGTGGTGGGTTGGCTCCCAAAAAAACAAAATTTAGATTAGATCAGAGTTACCAATGAACGAAAGTTTCAGCTTCCTGTATCATTTAGAAGAAGATTCCCACATAATTCAGATAGCCCTTGCGTTTTTTGATGTCATAATGATAAATTCTCACATCTAATTTTATTGCAGGGATTAGCCACACTGACATTGGTGAGTGTCTTAAAGCTCCCAGCTATTGGGATTAGCCACACTGACATTGGTGAGTGTCTTAAAGCTCCTAGCTATTGTATTTTACCTGGGTCTTTATGTAATGGCTTTGGGAAGTGGAAGCTTCATGCGATGCATTGTAGCTTTTGGAGCAGATCAATTCAATGACACCAATCCAAAAGAAAGGATGATGAAGAGTTCATTCTTCAATTGGTTTTTCTTTGTCAGTAATTTTGGAACTCTGCTTTCTAGCACTGGTGTGGTGAGGGTAGAAGACGACGTCAGCTGGGCGTTGGGCTTTGGGATTTCAACTCTAGTCATGGGATTTGCAATGGGGGCTTTTTACTCTGGTACTCCTATTTACACATACCAAAAGCCAGGTGGCAGTCCCCTCACACGAATATGTCAAGTGATTGTTGCCTCTTTGTATAAACTGCGGGTTCAGGTCCCCTGTGATAAGAACCTCCTTTATGAGAACGAACACAAGGAGGAATCCTCTATTCCTGGAAGTCGAAAACTAAATTACACAGATGAATTCAAGTAATTCTCTTTGCCCTCGATGAAAAGTGACTATTTTCTTCTTTGCAATTATATATTCTTCTTTGTCCCTGAAACTCAGGGTTCATTTAGTAAATTCTGTTCTTCTCAAGAAATTTAAACCCCAATATGAATGGTATGATATTTGAATATCAAAATCAATCGAACATTTGCAGGTGTTTAGATAAGGCTGCAACAATAAGCGATAGTGAGAGAAAGAATGATGAGTTGTGCTTGAATGGTTGGAGGATTTGTACAGTAACCCAAGTGGAAGAAGTGAAAATATTGCTTCGAATGGTGCCTATATGGGCAACAGCTATAATATATGCATCAACATATGCCCAAACACACACCATGTTCGTGGAACAGGGCAAGACAATGAATACTAACATCGGTGGCCTTTTCAATATACCTGCAGCTTCACTGTACATGTTCAACAGTGTAACCTGCATGCTTTGGGTTGTACTATATTTTTTAAGCATTGCACCAGCAATGAGAAAATGGAAGAGAAACGAGAAGCGATTGTCGGAGTTGCAACGAATGGGTATAGGTAAGTTATTCGCCATGTTTTCTATGGTGTGTGCTGCAATTCTTGAAATCAAACGGTTGCAAGTTGTGAGGAGTCACAACCTGGTTCATGATACAGAGACACCAGTTCCTCTAAGCATTTTGTTGCAGATGCCACAGTATGTATTGTTAGGCGTTGCAGAGACATTTGTATTGGCAGGGCAGCTGGAATTCTTCTATGAAGAGGCACCTGATGCCATGCGCACCCTGTGCAGTGCTCTGTCCCATCTTAGTACTGCATTCGGTAACTATTTTAGTTCTGTACTAGTCATTGTTGTAATGCTTATCACCACCAGAGGAGGAAGTGTGGGATGGATACCCAATAACTTGAATGAAGGTCACCTGGACTACTATTTTTGGCTCTGGGCTGCATTGAGTTTGCTCAATTTAGCTCTATATGTTGCCGCAGCTCGTAAATACAGAAGTAAATATGTGGCCCATGAGATGAGGGATGTTTGAATTTGAATACCATTCTTATAGTCAATTTATAGTAACCTCTATCTTGCCAATTTACTTACAGCAGTAAGAAATGTTGACCAGCTATAAATAATCGGCCCCATGGCTCCAAGGGTATTGTCAAAAAGGTTCTCGGATAGTTTGTGAAAAACTATTAATGAACGAGCCTCGTTGTCAAAGTAAGTGATTCCTCAGGGAGGACCATCCAGATACTCCTATCAGCCTCTCCTTGCACCTCCTGGGGCAACTGCTAGTATATTATTATAGTTATATCACTATAATTATCGTCGTATAATTACAGTCATAATTTAAATGACTCATAAATATTTATGAATATTATTTTATAATAAATATCAAAATACTCATTTTGATTAAAAAAAAAAACAAGTATAATATGCAGCTTTTGCTGCTTAGTATCTCTTTCTTATAGGGAAAAATAAAAATTTATTATGATAAAACCAATACTAAGATATTTCAAAAAAAAATTAGGTTATAAATAGAAAAAATAATATCATTATTTTTTAGATTATTGGTTGCCAATTCCATTAATTCACACATAAATATTATTTAATAAGATTAAATTTTCTTTAAAAAGTAAAAGAATTGTTTGATTTGCTTTAAAATGTTTTTATGTATCTCAATTTTTTTTAATAAAAAGTTTAGAAATTGGTATTGTAAAAAATATTTGTAATATGAGTGTATATGACATATATATAATAATAATTAAATACGAAGTTTAGTTGAATTATGAGATGTTTTGGCCCTTTTAGAAGTATATTTCTCTATCAATTTATAATATAAAATATATTTGGAATTATGATCAAAATAACATACAAAAATATTTCTTCTTCTACTGAAAATATAAACAAGTGAATTTGATCAACCAACTTAATATATGATTGAGTATTTAATAATGAAATTGGTCTTTATTACAATAAAAATATTTTTTGAAATATATCATATAAACAAGTGAATTTGATCAACCAACTTAATACATGATTCAGTATTTAATAATGCAATTGGTCTTTATTATATTAAAAATATTTTTTGAAAGATATCATAAAAGATCTCGTTTTTTTGTGATAACAACTTTGTATATGATTACTAATTATATAAATCACATAATTCCATTAATTTGATGATAAAAATGTTTTAGGAATATTATTATTTTTAATTAAATTTTAATATATCATAATAATTAATTATAAAAAATAACTTTTAATATATTTTAAATAATTAATTTTTATGAAACTATTTTTTGATACTAATAGAAAAAATAATTAATTATAAAATTAAAACATAATTGTATATAAATATAAAATGAAAAAAAATATAAAATTTTAATTACTTTATTAACTAGAAAAAGAAAAATGGTAATTTTTATATATACTTAACAATATAAATGTATCTTAGAAATTAAAATCCTTTAACAAATTTCTAAATATATTTTGCTTCGAAGAGTATGTTTTGGTATATTGTACAAATAAAAATAAAGTACACCATTATCCATAATTTTAATAAAATATATATACTAAATAAATATATGCAAGCGTCATATGTTCTTTTATGTTGAGTAATAAGGTGCTCCTCTTGTGGAAGTTGAGTGATAATGTGTTTATCAACATGCCTAAAATTATTATTTGGGAAATGAAAAATCAACCATTTCAAGTTTCATCTAAGTCATTTAATTTTGTGTAAATTTAATCTTCTTTCGGATTTCTCTTTCACAAAGATCAAAAAGTTAATTCCACAAATGCGTTAATGAAACTAGAAAACTAATTGGTTTCAAATCAATACATGATGGATTTACATTAATTCTTAGTTTGATAAAAAAATACACCTCACCCATATTAAACAACACACCAATATATATATATATATATATATATATATATATATATATATATATATATATATATATATATATATATATATTAATATATATTATATTATTCGCCTTGAAAAAAATTAATGTCATGCTCCAATTCTATATTATATACTTAAAAAATTATATATCTCCATAGTATTAAGATATAAGAGTTATATAACTCTTTCATATTGCATTGTGAAAAATAAATTTTGACCAAACATTAAATTAATTAATGTGAACATGTCCAATCAGTAAAAAATATTAATGACATTTTAATTATAAAATATTTTAATGATAATTCGTGAAATAAAATATCCACAACTCATGAGATTCGTAAATATTGACATTGATATTGTGTACTATGATTACACTTGGTGATATATAGTTTTTTTTTTTAATATTTGTTTTGGAAAACACTATTTATAACCTCAGAAAATTAGTCCCTTCCCATATGTGAAAAAATAAAAAAATAGAAATTTAAATTAAAAAATAAATTTAGAAATTTAAATTTAAAAAATTTCAAAATCTATTTTTAATTTTCATATTTAAAATTTTCAAAACTTTAATAGATTTTATAAAATAAATTTAAAATTTTTAAAAACTAATTGAAAGTAAAAAAAAAAAAAACAAAAAACAATATAACATGTAATGTTTAATAACTAAAGTAAAATTACCATATTATATTATTAATTATAGAGATTATTCACTTTCTTATGGACATTATTAATTTATAATAAATCATAAATAGACTTTATTACAATATCATTTGCCAATATAATGATTTAATAATACATCTAACGTTCACCATATATATATATATATATAGATATATATATATATTACCATGTTATACCTAGCTATGTGAACACATATAATTACCAACCATATTTATCTGATTTTCTATGAATTATACATAAAACTTCTTCTACATATGGATAATTACAAACTTTAGCTCACAGAGACTTCTATGCACTGTCATACGACATATACTTGACAGTAGCAAACAAAATGTTTAGTATGCTTTTCGTTTGCATAAGTTTAAATATATACATTACTCTGTCTTATCACAAGGTTCATCATTTCAGGAATTATTTGTTCATCATTTTGGGAATTATTTAATTATGACGGTACTTGCGAGATTGCAAAAATCTTCGACATTGTAATGTATTCCCTATTGCCATATGATTCATTAAATTAAGATAGGGTTGCTGGAGTCCTTTTCATGGAGATTCGGATTGTAGCATGACACCTGCTCAACCTACCTCCGTGATGTAGGCTAGCTATAATATATCAAAATAATGTTGTGGAATAGAGTTCTTAAGACTTAATACAAATCCCCCCTTATTAGTAACAGAGATAAAAATTCGGGAGTTAGTCACATACATAGATTGCGCGAATCAACAACAAAGTTTTTATAACATACACAGGTCCAACAATAATTCAATCCAACACAGAAACCCAAACAAAAATGTGAATACACAGGAGTTCTTTACCAGAGGGTTCAATGATAACTTCGCCCAATTGACAGACAGTCGCACTTCACATTCCCCACAACATAACTTTAAAACATTAAGAGCTAAAACTTATTTTCTTCATGATGCGTTGTTGCACCGCGTCGAAACATGGCTTCCTGCACTTCGGATCGCACATTTTTTAACTTCCCTTGCGATGGCCCTTAGTGTTAACCTTCACAAATTGCGATTTACGATCGCCACTTCCAATATTCGTCGTTCGATCTCATCTGGATCTTACGGCCCGCGCTACGCCTCCACCACAACACTTTGCATCACAAACAAATCTCTTTAACTTGCGAAGTGAGTCTTAATCACTAACCTTTGCGATATGCGATGTCTCTCCTCCTGCGTTATGATCTTACATCGTTGATCGACTGGATCCAATGACTCTCGATGCGCCTATCAATATGAGTGATATCTACTCTGTGGTTAACGCATTATTCGACTCAGCAACGAATAATCAGGGTTTATGGTCTCGTTGTGCCTGTATGTATCAAATGTTATTTTCTGGGTTTCTTCCTCACATGTGTTTTTTCTAGAAGTTTGCATGCGAGTACTATATTTCTATAGTTTTATATTACTGTAGTAAATATATATCTTTCCAGTCCACAAATTAATCTATTGTATCAGGTATAAAGGAGACTTTTTCGTTATTTTGACTATAAAATATTCTAGGTCACAAACATAAGCTTCCATCTTATTTTTCAAGAACAAAATATGGTTTTACTTCCTTCAGTTAATTAATTTAAGATATTTCTAGACCATCTAGATTTTATGTCTATGTATATCATAGTTATGGAGAAATGATCGGTTATGGGGTCTAGGGTTTTGACCTTGGACCCTAAACTAATAGTTTCTTCCAAATTTGTATCTTATATGTGTGTGTGTGTGTGTGTGTGTGTGTGTGTGTGTGTATGTTTCAATCTCTATATAGGCTAGACTGTGGTTCCGACATTTCTTTATTCTACCTTAACAGTCAGGCTATAATTACAACTTATTCATATAGTTTGTTACACAGTCCATAAATATTCAATAGTTCCACAGCAAGTCCAGAACATAAATATAATAGAGCCATATACAGTTTATAATTGACATGCACAACGTAAAATTTTTCTTTCCATAATCTAAGACACAACTCCCATATTGAAAGTATTTCAGTCTAACAACATTTTTGTACTTCAAACAAATTCGAATACATATCTGCATTAAAATAAATCTATTTACTTATCTCACATCGGCTCTGCTGATGATGTCCTCCCTACCATCAGTGAGGCAATTAAATCCTCACTCCCCCCGTGCTCCACACCTGAGATGAGTAGGTTGATAGAGATTCTGAAAGAGACCTCGAGACCCCAAGTCCAGTATTCTTTTCCAGGAATTTTACAAGAATGCTAAGTGTTTCCACTGGCCTTTACTAGCTGAGGAAATCATCACTCTATTCCCTTCCTTATTCACAGAATAGAACCCCTTTTCTTGATTTGGATGTACTTTTTATCCTCAGAGGAAAGGTAACTATCTTTAACTATTTTTTTGTTCAACCACTTCTCAGTTCTTGGAATACTTTTATCATCAGTCTTTTTACTTTTTATGGAAACACTATTCTATGATTATATTTTTTTTCAACATAACATAATTAATTCATGATCATCATGTAATATTCTCCTCAAAAGAAATAATTATTTTTGTATCGTAAAAATAAAATCGCATAACAAATAGTTAGTACTTAAGCCAGCTGTCACAACTTCCCCCCTAGAAGTAATCATCGTCCTCAGTGTTTCACTTCAGCTCAGCAAACAATTCTGGATAAGCTTCACAAACAAATCCTTCATCTTTCCCAATAGCCTCATCTGAGCTAAAGTGCTTCCACTGCACTTTAACCTGAGTGATGGCTTGCCTCTGGGGCATGATTTATCTCTGATCGAGTATACGATGAGGTTCGACCAGAAACTCGCCGTCCAACTCGACGCGCAGTCAACAATACTTTGGATTTAATTATCATAAAATCTAGTATTTCAAGATAGGATTTTTATCTTAACCTACCTGAATGCTTTACGAGTGGATTACATGCTTTGGGTCATGTATGTATCATTTTAGTAAGGATATGTGGAACACATTGTGCACCCGAATATGGCTGGGTAAAGCCAATCAGTACGCCACAAGTCCCACTCTCTCTAGTACCTAAAAAGGTCCATAGAATCTGGGAGCCAACTTGGTACAGGAGGCCCACCTTAAGCTGCCCTTCTTTGGTTTAATCCTTACATACACATGATTTTCGACCTACAATTCCCAATAAGTCCTCTTCTTATCAGCATATACCTTCTGTCGATCTTGAGCTACTTTCATATTTTGTTTGATTTTCCTTACTTCTGATTCCATATCTGGTCCAAGAATCAACTTGGTTTCAGGACTACTCCAATTGATGGGAGTACGACATTGTCGTCCATACAAAACTTCGAAGGGACTCATCTTTAGAGACTCTCGATAACCATTGTTGTAGGTGAATTCAACCAATTGTAGATACTCTTCCCACTTTGTTGGCTACTGCATCACATACATGCACAACATGTCTTGTGAGATTTGGTTCACTCGGTCAGTTTTTCCATCTTTCTGAGGATGATAAGCAGTGCTAAAATTTAATTGGGTTCCCAAATCTATAAACAGGGTCTTCTAGAATGTTGTAGTAAATTTCGCATCCCTATATGATATGACAGTCTTTGGAATTCCATGCAATCTAAATATCTCTCTCATAAAGATATCTACTATTTGCACAGTTTTGTAAGTAAATTGTACAGGTATGAAATGTGTTGCCTTGCTCAATCCATCAACCACCACCTTAATGGAATCATTGTCTCGCTTTGACCATGGTAACCAGTAATAAAATCTAGGGAGATAACTTCTCATTTCCATTCAGGAACTGGTATATGTTGCAACAATCCAGCTGGATGTTGATGCTCCACCTTCACCTGTTGACACTCTAGGAATTTGCTTAAATATTCTATAATAAATCTTTGCATACCAGGGCAGAAATAAACCTTTCTAATTGTTGTTAGCATTTTCTTGTATCTTGGATGTCCTGAGTAATTACTGCAGTGATACTCGTTCATGATCAGCTCCCTCAAACCCATTCGATTTGGAATAAATATCTTTTCCTTAAAGGTTAGAAATTGATCCTTACTAACTCTGTAGTCAAAATATTTTTCTTACCTTCTCGCTTCCTCCACTTGTTCCCATAGTAACTGGTATTCAAGATCCTTCTCGGCTTCCTCTTTTATCTGATCTAAAAATTTGCAGTCAATCTAGTTATAGAAAAGTTCATAAACACAATGTGGTTTTCTTCTTAAGGCATCCGCCACACAGTTTTATTTACCTTTTACATGCTGAATATCAATGTCTAACTCACTTAGAAATGCATTCCATCTTGCCTAGCGATATTTTAGATCATCTTTCTTGAAGTATCTGCTTAGGCTGTTGTAGTCAATTTTTAACACAAATCTTTTTCCTAGAAAGTAGTGCTTCCATACCCAGAGTGCATGCACCACCGCTGTCAACTCTAAATCATAGTCTAAGTATCAATATTCGTGCTCTTTTAATTTCCTCGATTCATAGGAAACCACTCTTCCTTCTTGCGATAAAATTTCTCCAACTCCCTCTTTACAAGCATCGGTACAAACCTCTAATTCTCTGTTGGGTTAGCTACCCTCAACACCGGGGCAGTGATCAAAAATTTTTTTAACCTTTCAAAACAATTTTGGCACTCATTAGTCCATTTAAATACTTTTCCTTTCCTCTATAAAGAGGTAATTGAAAAATAAATCTTTGAGAACCCTTCAATGAAACGTCCATAGTATCCAACCAATCCCATAAAATATCAGATATCTGTCGCATTTTGGGGTTCTCGCCATTCCATAATCGTCTTAATTTTCTATAGATCGACTTCTATTCTCTCAATGGAAATAACATGGCCTAAATACTGGATTTCTTCCTTGAAAAAATCACATTTGTTGAACTTGACGTACAACTGATGTTTTCGTAACATCTCCAACACTATCCTTAAGTGATCCTTGTGCTCTTCCATGTTCTTTGAATAAGTTAAAATATCGTCAATGAATATCAGCACAAAACAGTGCAAAATGGGGTGAAATATGCCATGCATCAACCTAATAAATTTTGCTAGTGCATTAGTTAAACCAAATGATAATACCACAAACTCGTAACGCCCATATCTGGTACAGAAAGAAGTCTTGTAGATATCCTCATCTTTTATTTGGATCTGGTGGTATCCACACCTTAAGTCTATCTCTGAAAATATAGTGGCGCACTTCACCTGATCAGACAAGTCATCAATATGTGGCAAGGGATATTTATTTTTGACATTCAATTTATTGAGCTATTTCTATTCCATGCACATTCACATGGTTCCATCCTTTTTCTTTACAAGCAACACCAGTGCTCCCCAAGGGAACACACTCGGTCGAGTATACCCCTTATCCAAAAATTCTTGCAGCTGCATTTTCAGTTCGATTAGATCTGGTACATTCATTCGATATGGTGCCCTTGAAATTGGTGATGCCCTTGGCATCAATTCAATAGTGAAATCGATTTCCCTTGTTCGAGGAAAACATGGTACATATTTTGGAAACACGTCCATGAAATCTTGTACCACATGTATGTTCTCCATCATAGGAGTCTTCTCCTTAGAATTAGCAAAACCCACCTGAATGGCATATAACTGACATCCTTTTCTAATACACTTATTCATTTGAGAGGCTGTAATAGGACACAACTGTAAGGGTTTCTTGATTACTTGCATCTCCTTATGAGTCCCATCCTGAATTCTATAATATATAATCTTTTATTTACAGTCTACTAGTGTCGAGTGTTTCTCCAACCAATCCATGTCGAGTAGCACATCGTAGGATCCCAAAGGAAATATATTCAGATCCACATTTAATTTATGTGTTCCAATTTCCAGTGTATAGTTTGGAATTTTGGCATAAAATTTTCTCTTCGCTCTAGTGGCTATTGTACCATCCAGGGATTTTTGAATTTATAACTCTATAATTTACGTATTTCTACTATTTTGGGGTTTATATAACTTAAACTTGCATCTGGGTCAACCAAAATAGAAACAAGCTGCGAAAGTAGCTTACCTTCCAATTCTATCATCATTGGTTGATAATATTCCTGACGTTCTTCCAATGCTCCATTAATTCTGGGTATATTCCAAGCTACATCTCCCACTGTAGAAGCTTCTTGTAAATTATAAATTATTTCACTTCTTCCTCACCGTGGGAAATTTTCATAGTAATGAGCCTCACCACATCCTCAACATTGTAGAGGTGGTTTCTGGGGTTATTCTTATTCAGGTTTACTGGAAGCCTCTGTAGGCCTTTCTTCTATAGGCCACCAAGTTCTTTGGTGGTTCCTTCCAAAATATTTTCTCACTGAATTCCTTGAAGAGTTCTTAAAGTTATGAGTCCTAGTATTTTTTAAATTTGAACTACTTTTCTTCCCTTTTCTTGGTTACCAATTTTTTCCCAGTTCTCCTTTTTCCTTGGACTGTTGGAAACACATTCTTGCTTTACGAATCACTTCGTCCATATTCCTTGGATTCATGAGTTCAATTAGTTCTTTCATGTGGGTTGGAAAATTTCTTAAGAACCATTGAACCTTAACCTTTTCATTCCTAAGATAAGAAACATACCTTAATAGGGAAGTGAACTTGGTTATGTACTCATCCATCATCATTTGACCCAACTTCAAATCATGGAATTCTCTGGACTTCTCTTCATAGAAGAGTTATGTTAGATATTTTTCTTTAAAGTATTTCTGGAATGAATCCCGTGTCACGTCTTGATCTTTAATGTTGCAGACGCTATTGACTTCCTCCCACCACAGGGTGGCCTTTTCTCTCAACTGATAGATGGCTAGTCTGGCTTTAAGATTGTTGTTGTACTCATAAAATTGAAAGTACTTGTTCATATTAATCAACCTCCTTCAGCCACCTCCTCTTCTTCTCCATCAAACGTAGATGGTTTAATCTTCGACAACTCACCTTGTAGTTCCACTTTTTTTTTCTTAATTTCTTGTTGTTCCAACACATTACCAGACTTAGCCTCATTGTAGTTTCTATTTTTTTTACTTCGCTGTGAATGGCTTCTTTCCACTTTATCGGTGGTTTTTTCCTTGGCTTGTCATTCATTTTCTTCCTGCATGTCTCTATCGTGGCTGGGCAATATCACTGTCTGATTTTGTTTGTCAGAAAGGCTCTTGAGTATTTTTTCCTGCTCTTGCATCAGGGGCTCATTGTCATTCCTCACACGGACCATTTCTTCCTGTAACTTCTACATAGTACTTGGCAGTATCCTGGTTTGGTGCTGATGTTCCTCTAGCAGTCTACTAGTCTACTGGTGCTGATCCACACTTAGCTGAATCCACATTTCATGATTTATTTCCGGTTGGGGTTGGGGTGTAGGTTCACCTGAATGCCAGGGTTTTTTTTGTGTCGTTCCCCTGCTCATATTGACTTCTACGATATTATTTATTTTATGTGCATCATTTACACAAAATTTATCATGTTAGGTGACCCCTAGGTTTCCAGCGTGCAAACGCTGCTCT
The DNA here is from genome assembly GCA_034641835.2 of Pinus albicaulis. Taxonomy (NCBI): domain Eukaryota; kingdom Viridiplantae; phylum Streptophyta; class Pinopsida; order Pinales; family Pinaceae; genus Pinus; species Pinus albicaulis. The sequence continues at coordinate 84,552,157 of CM076580.1, read as the reverse complement.
CATACCACTTGTAACGTTCACCATAACACAAATATATAATTTTTTTTTCTTTTACCGTGTTATACCTAGCTATGTGAACACATATAGTTACCAACCATATTTATCTAATTTTCTATAGATTATACATAAAACCTCTTCTACATATGGTTAATTACAAACTTTATCTCACACAGACTTTGATGCAATACCATACAACACATCTATGATCCATATCTATGCGTATACTTGACATTAGCAAACACAACGTTTAGCATAGTTTTCCTTTGTATAAGTTTAAATATATACATTACTTTGTCTTATCATGAGGTTCATCATTTCGAGAATTATTTAACTCCAACGGTACTTGCCAGATTAGAAAAATCTTCAATGTTATAATGTATTCAGTGCTGTTGTATGATTCATTAAATTAAGACAGGGTTGCTCGAGTCCTTTGCATGGAGATTCAGATCGTAGCATGACATCTGCTCAACCTACCTCCGTGATGCAGGCTAGCTGCAATATATCATAATAAAACTGTGGAATGGAGTTCTTAAGACTTAATACAAATCCCCCTTTATTAGTAACAGAGATAAAAATTCGGGAGTTAGCCACATACATAGATTGCGTGAATCAACAACGAAGTTTTTATAACATACACAGGTCAAACAATAATCCAATCCAACACAGAAACCCAAACAAAAATGTGAATATGTGGGAGTTCTTTATCGGAGGGTCCCATCGTAACTCCCACCAATCAAAAAACAGTTGCGCTTCACATTCCTCGCAACATAAATTTAAAATGTTAAGAGCTAAACCTTGTGTTATGCGTGATGCGATGTTGCGTCGCGTCAACACGTGGCTTCCCGCACTTTGCATCATAAATTTCTTAACTTCCCTTGTGATGGCCCTTAGCGTTAACCTTCACAAATTGTGATTTGCGATCGTCTCTTCCAATCTCCGTCGTTTGATCTCGGCTAGAACCAACGACCTGCGCTATGCCTCTGCCTTAACACTTCGCATCGCAAACAAAACTCTTTAACTTGTGAAGTGAGTCTTAATCACTAACCTTTGCGATATGTGATGTCACTCCACCTGCAGTATGATCTTCCGTCACTGATCGGTTGGATCCAAGGGCTCTCTTCCCGCCTCTCAATTTGATTAATATCTACTCTGTGGTTAACACATTATTCAACTCAACAAGGAATAAGCACAGTTTATCATTCCGCCATGCCTGTATGTATCAAATGTTATTTTTTGGGTTTCCTCACAAGATTTTTTTCTAGAATTTTTCATGGGAGTACTACATTTCTGTAGTAAATATATGTCTTTCGAGTCTAGAAATTAATCTATTGTATCATGTATAAAGGAGACTTTTCCATTATTTTCATTGTCACATTTTCTAGGTCATGGAAAAAAGCTTCCATCTTATTTTTCAACAACAGAATTTGGTTTTACTTCCTTCGATTAAGTAATTTAAAAGATGTCTAGACCATCCAGGTTTTCTATCCGTGTATATCATAGTTATGGAAAAACGATTGGTTCTGGGGTCTAGGGTTTCGACCTTGGACCCTAAACTAACAGTTTCTTCCAAATTTGTATCTTTCATATATATATATATATATATATGTTTCCTTCTCTATATAGGCCAGACTATGGTTCCAACATTTCTGTAGTCTACTTTAACAGTCAGGCTATAATTACAACTTATTCATATAGTTTGTTACACAGTCCACAAATGTTCAATAGTTCCACAGCAAGTCGAGAACATAAAATAACAGAGATAGATACAATTTATAATTGACATGCAAAGTGTAAAATTCTTATTTCCGTAATCTAAGACACAACTCCCATATCGAAAATATTTTAGTTTAACACATTTTTGTATTTCAAACAAATCTGAATACATATCTGCATTAAAATAAATCTGTTTACTTATCTCACATCGATTTTGTTGATGATGTCCTCCCTACCATCATTGAGGCAATTACGTCCTCACTCCCCCCGTTCTCCACACCTGAGATGAGTAGGTTGACAGAAATTCCGAAAGAGACCTCGGGACCCCAAGTTCAGTCTTCTTTTCCAAGAATTTTACAGGAATGTTGAGTGTTTCCACTGAACTTTATCAACTCAGGAAATCATCACTCTCTTCCCTTAGTCACAGAACAGAACCTCTTTTCCTCACTAGGATGTACTTTTTATCCTCAGAAGAAAGGTAAGTGTATTTAACTGTTTTTTTGTTCGACCACTTTTCAGTTCTTGGAATACTTTTATCATCAGTCTTTTTACTTTTTATGGAAACACTATTCCATAATTAGATTTTATTTCAACACAACATAATTAATAATTGAGCATCATGTATTATTTTCCTCAAAAAAAATAAATGGTTTTGTCTCTTCAAAATAAAATAGCATAACAAATAGTTAACACTTAAGCCAGCTATAACAATACCACATTATCACCAGAGTGAATGGAACCATCCAACAAATTCTTCCCACTCTTGGCATTAACTAGAGTCCAAGATTCAAAGGTATCCGTATCCATCCAAAATGTTAAATATATTTCTTTTAAAATTTAAACATATTAAATCTAATTTTATTAAACCATTATTTCACTTATACAGATAAATAGATAAATGATATAATTCATTTTTTCACATCTTATCATTTTACAACCATATTCAAATTCATCATCAAAATACATTTTATTCAATATTTACATTAGCACTATTTCCTCATAAATTTACATCCCTCTTTTATCAATTATCTAAATATTGTTAATTCCTGTTACATTTTCTCTATCTTCACTCATTATTATTTACTTACTCATTGCAATTTTCTTTTATAAATTACCAAAAGTTTAATTTTTAATTTAAAACTTTCTCTTTAAGATATATAATAGATTTTTGAAAGATAATTTCATAATTATGATTTTCAATATTTATTATACGTTTACTTACTCATTGCTATTTTCTTTTATAAATTACCAAATGTTTAATTTTTAATTTAAAACTTTCTCTTTAAAATATATAATAGATTTTTGAAATAAAATTTCATAACTATGATTTTCAATATTTATTATACTTTTAAGTGAATGAAATACATATTTTTTTAAACTTCATATAATTTATAAAAAATAAAATACTAAAGAAAACCAATAAACTATCTAATTTCAGAGTAATTATCCTCCCGAACAATATCTTTATTTACAAATAAAGATATATGGATAGGTATACATATTTATAAGGAGGGCCGGTGCTAGGAAGAGCAAGGCCTAAAACTTCGCGTGCTCGTTTGAGTAGGTAGGAATGTCACTTCTCCAGTTTAAGAAATTTTTTTTTTTTTTTTTTTTTCGAACACCCTGGGGTTTTCCCCTCTGCTCACCTAACTATTGTAATAATGGTTTCATATTTTTACTCTAATGTTCTTTTGACATAATCTCCTCTAATACTTTCCACCTGCAACAATATTGAGCACTCCATCTATAGGCCTTCCAACCATATATATATATATATATATATATATATATATATATATATATATCCTTTGACAATAATAAGGGATGGGATTTTTTTTTCCTACTATAACCATAGTATAGGTGGATTTACATAACTTTTACAATCCTATTCTAACCCTTTATACCTTCCACTCATACATTGTTGAATCCCCTATACTTCACACATATGTCTATGTATCCTCATATATATATATAGAGCTAATATTATTAATACACACATATGGGTATATGTAGAGGTCCTTATCTATATAGAGTCTTTGGCACTATTTCTTTAAGGAATCTAGGTATACAATATATGGGTACAAAACTTTCGGTGTCACATATCTTGCATACAAAATTTTTGGCAATATTAACCCGAGGAACATCTATATACCTATCGCCTCTAGATATATATATGTTGTATGTGCGTTCAAACCCTGTGATATAATTTATAAGAATCGAATCTCTGTTTTGCATGTAATTAACCTACCTCCCCATTAAGGATTGTATTTGGCTCGTACGCATATACATATATAACGCTTTCCATATCTATATTTATACATTCTTTGCAAAAACCCTTTTTGAGCGTCGTAGGTTAATACACGTTACTATATCATAACCCGGCACGATGTTCTCTTTCCAGACTTTAGTCTTGAGGTAAGTCAAATGGCGCTATGTAAATTCACCACGGCGCATGCAATACTTATCATATAGTAAATTTGACTGTAACCTATACACAAAAAGAAGTCTAGGTGGATTGACCACCGTATGGGGACGTGGTTGCATTATTAAAATTTGCTATGGTTAAAACGTGACTAACCCAATCGGATTTCTCGTATTATTATTCAATGATCGGCTACGGCTTGGGCTGGCGTGTCCCTAGATATAAGTTGTAGCAGATGATCACACACACAACCGCCCCAAAGCAATGGCCAATGAAACAATACTATTTGATCCTGCCCAACGCGTCGGTTTGCACGTAAGTACACAGATGTATTTGTTATATTTTCGTGTAAGCCGCCTGGGTACAAAGCCCGGGCCTGAAGGGTTTTGCGTGTAACGTATGATGGCACGTTGTTTGGGGCTTAAGGCAGAGTAGTAACCCCAATCGAGCGGAAATCGACAGCTGCAGGCGGCAGATGCTCGTCCTCCCCATTCCCCGAAGACTCGACATGTGGATTTGAATAGACAATTCAGACGGCTCCAGGTCCGGAGAGCGCCGCACTCCCATTATGGCAGTCGTTAGCCTTAGGGTTAACTCGATACCTCCGGCATATGACTCCATACCTCCCTGGCGCAGATGAATATTACCTGGTACCATACTATTGATACGTTGCATCTGCTCAATCACCCTCGTGATTTGCTGAAGTTGTTGGGCAGACCAATTAGGGTTTTCGGGTGCGCCTTATATTGCTTACGCGTGAGAACTTCCCATTTCTTTCTAATGTTCTTGTTGTTTTTCCTTTTTTTTTTTCTACAGTGTCGACTCTGCTATGGTAGAGTGCGCAGAGGGGCTGTAGCAGTCGGGTCACTTCGAGACAGAGCGTTAGCCGATATTCCTTGGCCGTGCTCGAATCATCTTTGTGCTCGGTCTAGTTCGTTTGCTTTCAGCAAGCTACCCTCTCAGCGTTTCATACATTTCGATGTGGCCACTATTAGAGCGTCTACAGAGGGGGTAAACTCTACTCTCAATCCTCTGTTTGGCCTCAGCGAGTTGGGCGTTGAGTTTCTTCTTTATCTATTTGCCATATTCTGAATGTGTCATCCGAGGTTAGGGCACCGGTGGTGTTATATCGGTCGTCCCCCTTTTGGAACACTACATCAACGCATTTCTTGATATGAAAATTCTTTTTTCTGTTACATGGGTTGCGTGCAGTCCAGCTTAACCGACCTCAGCCGAATCCCTGCTGTCGACCAGCACGGTGGATGGGTTGTTTCGGGGTTTGACTTCTATATAACCTAACTAGGAGATGCCGCGGCCTTCATTGCGTTGGCTTGAGAAATTTTTTTTTCTATTTGATATCCTTTATCTATGACAATGAATCGATCATGACCCGTAAAAATTCGGCTATCAGTTTTCTGAAGCGCTATTAATATAGCTCATGTTAGCGTAGGTTGATTTTGGTTTATATCTCTTTGCTTTCTTTCCACACGGGGTCTGCATATATACCACCCGCGTTCATAGCTATTTGTTGACCTTTACTTAATCACATAGATACATATATTGGAATGAAGGTTGAACGAACTATGTTCTAGTTCTCAGCGCCTTCCTGTTTTAATTTGTTATTTCTTATAATTTGTTTATTCATGAGTTTCAGTTATATTTAACCCTGTTATTTAAACGCATCAAGGTTTGATTTATATATATATTCTCCCACGTTCTTTGTTTGTCATTGTTTATAATTGTTGCCACGAATCCTAAGCAGCAGCGCGCATTTTTTTGTTTTGATAGTTCATGCAAAAGGTAAATGTACATATAATGTTAGGACTATGGCTCACGGCCTTTGTAAATGGTTTGGATGTATATATATGTCTATATGAATGTTCCATTGTCATCGCGCCCTATATTTATATGCTAGATTTACTTCTTGACTGTAATACTAAGTTCAAAATTTAAAAGTAGATATTCAATTTTTAATATGCCGTGTACATGCTATGAGTGGTATAGCCTTTATATAGATTTGAGCTTCTTCTGGGAATAGACAATGTCGCTCTCGAAAATCTAACATATTTGATTTTCTTCTAGGGTGTCATATAAATTTCAGATTTGCTAAGACAATTATTCCATCTGACATTTGAACATAAGACTTCATCATTTTGCATAAGTATGAAACAAGTTAATATTCCAATTTCTGTGGGGACTCGGTGCCTTTAGATTTAAACCGTAGGTTTTTCTAGAGGACCTTAAATATAAATGGAATCTTTGTGTATGAAAGTTTATTCAAAGACTCAAGATAGATTTAGAAGTAATATCTACACACTTATGAATATTATAAAAATCCTATAGAGTAAGGTTACTCACTTCCTAACATACTTATGAGCACATAATGTCACATGAGTATTTATATATGTATTCAATAGTCATTATGTTGCATAACTGAATTATACTTTAGTCTTGACTATGATGCTTAAATCAGGAATTTGAGATGGATTTCAGAACATAATGTGCTCTATATTTGCTATACCTGATATATTCTTTCTGTAGAATAGAATTTCTTTTAAAGCTGAAAAATGTTGACATGTAAACTCCTACATCTTTGATTTACTTCTATGATGTCTCTAGATCCACTTTTCTGGCATAAGTTCAAGTGTCAAAATTCATTGTATTTACTTCCAGCAGTTGGTATTTATACAAGGTAACTCTAGTACTGCTATATTATTCCTCTAGCAGACTCATAAGCATAAAATATCACAATTGTGTCTACAGGAACCAATCAATACTTAATCATCTATAGGGTTTAAGTAACTTCAGATTTAAACCAACCTTGGTTTAGAGATTCTGGAGTTTCTACTCTAGGGATTTTTTGGTCTACAACTAAACAAAATCTGGAGGGTGAATGCCTAAGGATAGATTCTGTTAAATGTAGTACCAATTTTTCTCATTGCCATAAAATAAAATTCTATATGTAGCCAATTCATACTGTAATAAGACATAGTAACAAGAATTTCAGAACATACCACAAAATCTGCAAAGTGACCAACCTCCCAACCTTAGAGTCCTCTTTGTCTCCCAGGACTCACCCCCGAACAGAGATCACCTCCTAGAACAGATCAACCCCTGATCTGCCTAGGAGCAGCTTATTTAAGCTCATAATTCCCCAAAGCATGTTTCTAATTCTGCGTCCAGAATAGCAGGATGCTTTCTTTCTTGTTTAGCCTAGGCTTCCCATTTTTGGGATGTTTTAAAGCTGCTTTAAGCTTTTCCTCAGCTTTTCCAGCTTTTTCTCACCTCTTCCCAACTACTCTCTTCATTGGGGAAATTTAGATTCCTCCTCAAATCTAAATAAATTTCTTTCAAGGATTTTTGAAAGATTTTTGGGGGATTTGTTGCCTTATCCATCCTCATGGATTTTGGCAAGTGATCTCAAATTCTCTTTTTGGTCAAAATGCACAATCATTTTATTTATTTCCTCAAATAAAATATGCAAATACATTCACACCATATTCATCCCTTGGGGTCCACCCCCTTAGGATTAAAGTTCAAATGTCTAACTTTAAAAATTCAACACACAAATTGGGGGTGTTACATATTCCCCCTCTGAAAATAAACACTGTCCTCGGTGTTCTTATTCAACTTCTAGAGTTCATTTAAACAAAAATGGATATCTCTCCATCATTTCAACTTCCCTTTCCCAAGTGGCTTCTTCAGCAGTAAAGTGCTTCCACTGCACCTTTACTCTGACCACTGTTCTGTTTCTCATTTCAATTTCTTCCCGCTCCAATATTTGAAGCGGTTCTGGCAGAAACTCCCCTTCTGGTTCCACCTGTACAGCATTCCAATCAACTATGTGAGAAGCATCATGCACATATCTTTTTAATAATGAAACATGAAATACATTATGCACTCTAACATGGGGTGGTAAGGCCAGCTTGTAAGCCACTGGTCCCACCCTTTCTAACACCTCAAAAGGCCCACAATATCTAGGTGCAAGTTTTTGCACAACTTCCAGCATAAAGTGTGCTCTTTTTGGGTTTGATGCGTAAATACACATGATCCCCCACTTTGAATTCTCGGTGCACCCTTTTCTTATCAGCATAGCTCTTCTGTCGGTCTTGTGCTGCCTTTATATTTCTCTGTATTTGTTTAACAATTCTTTCCATCTCTTGTAGTGCATCTAGTCCCAACACCAGTTTATCCTCTGGTTGACTCCAACTCAAGGGAGTACGGCACTTTCTCCCATATAGTGCCTCAAACGGACTCATCTTAATATAGGATTGGTAGCTATTATTATAGGCAAACTCAGCTAGATGAAGATACTCTTCGCACATTGATGGTCTATCCATCACATATATTCGCAACATATCTTCCAAGATTTGATTCGTCCTTTCTGTCTGCCCATCTGTTTGAGGGTGATAGGCAGTACTAAAATTCAGCTTAGTACCCATCCCTCCAAACAATCCCTTCCAAAATGCTGCTGTAAACTTAGCATCTCGATCTGAGACAATTACTTTGGGAACTCCATGAAGCCTTACTATCTCCTTCAGGAAAACATTGGCTACTTGAGCTGTTCCGAAAGTAGATTTCACTGGTATAAAGTGAGCAGCTTTTGTGAGAGTGTCCACTAATACCATCACAGAATCATGTTGATATTTAGTCTTGGGTAATCCTGTTATAAAATCCATGGAAACTGTGTCCCATTTCCATTCTGCAATTGGCAGGGGATTTAAAAGCCCTGCTGGGTGTTGATGCTCAACCTTAACCAGTTGACATTCCATACACCTACTTAGATACTCTGCCACATCTCTCTTCATTCCTGGCCATAACAACTTCTTTTTCAATGCTGTTAACATCTTTTGATATCTGGGATGTCCTGCATAGGGCTGTTTATGATATTCATCTAGAATTTCTCTTTTCAATGACTCTATATTTGGAATATACAACCTGTTTTTGTAATAGAGTAGCCCTTGTGGGTTTTTAGTGTAATCTGTTTTATCCCTTGTCTGTAATTTCACCAAGAGTGCTTCATAATTGGGATCTTGAGTTGCTGCTTTTCCCACCAATTCCTCTATCTCCATTTGGGCACTACTCCCCATGTTGTTTAAATGCTGACAAGCATTTCTACTTAAGGCATCAGCAACTTTATTTTCTTTTCCCTTGATATGTTTTATGTCCATATCAAATTCACTTAGAAAAGACAGCCATCTAGCTTGTCTTGCATTCAGGTCAGTTTGGGAAAAGAAATATTTAAGGCTAATATGATCAGTCATCAATGTGAACTTCTTCCCCAGCAGATAGTGCCTCCACATTTTTAAAGCATGAATAACAGCTGCAAATTCCAAATCATATGCACTATAATTCTGTTCATGAGTTTTCAATTTCCTAGACTCATAGGAAATAACTGAATTTCCTTGCAATAGGACTCCTCCTAGCCCCTCTCTGCAAGCATCTGTACATACCACAAACTCTTTATCAGGATCAGCAATTTTTAATATAGGAGCTGAAATAAGTTTCTGTTTCAATTGTTCGAAACTGTTTTGACATTTCTCAGTCCACACGAACTTGACACCTTTCCTTTGTAATGAGGTTATGGGATTTGCTATAGCAGAAAATCTCTCCACAAATCTGCAATAATAACCTGCAATTCCCATAAATGACCTTACTGCTGATACGTCAGTGGGAACTGGCCATTCTTTAATGGATTTTATCTTTTCAGGGTCAACTGCCAACCCTTTTTCAGAAATTATATGACCCAGATACTGAATTTTATCTCTATAAAATTCACATTTGTTGAACTTGGCATATAGCTGATTTTCTTTTAAAGTCTGCAATACTATTCTCAGATGTTCCTTATGTTCATCTTCAGTTTTATAATAGACTAAGATATCATCGATGAACACAAGAACAAATTTGTCCAAATACTTATTCAACACACTGTTCATCAGACACATAAACGTGGCAGGGGCATTCGTCAAACCAAAAGGTAGGACTACAAACTCGTAATGCCCATACCTGGTTCGAAATGTTGTTTTACTGATGTCTTCTTCTTTAATTCTGAGCTGGTGATACCCAGTCCTGAGGTCTATCTTGGAGAAGACTGAAGCTCCTCTCACTTGATCAAAAAGATCATCAATTCTAGGGAGTGGATATCTATTCTTAATGGTCAACTTGTTCAGTTGACGATAATCAATGCACATCCTAAAGGTTCCATCCTTCTTTTTAACGAATAACACAGGTGCTCCCCATGGAGACACACTTGGTCTGATGTAACCCTTATCCAATAATTCTTGCAGCTGCATCTTCAGCTCCATCAGTTCTGGCGAACTCATCCGATAGGGGGCTCGGGAAACAGGTGTGGCTCCCGGTACCAGATCGATTGAAAAATCAATCTCTCTTTTGGGGGGGAGATGAGGGATTTCCTTGGGAAAGACTTCTTTAAATTCTCTGATGACTGGTATAGCATCCAGTAACTCTTCCTCAGTTTTCTGTTCTATTTCCTCTACATGCACTGCATAGATTTGGTATCCTTTTCTAGCTGTTCTTTTTAATTGTAAGGCTGATATTTGTCTTATTGAAATGGATTTTGGTTTCCCTTTTAGTGTAAAAGGTTTCCCTTCCTCATCCACACAATGCAGGGTTTTATCCCAACAATTCATCAGGGCTTTCTTCTTCTCTAGCCAATCCATCCCCATCAGTAAATCATAGGATCCTAATGGAAATATGTTCAGATTTACTTCTGTTGGGAACCCATTTAATTGTATTGATGTTTTGGGCAACTTATGTGTGACTTTTCTCTTAGTTCCAGTGGCCAGCTGTACCAACCATGACTGCTGAAATTTTTCAGGTTTAATTTTACATTTTTCTACAATTCCAGGACTAATGTAACTCAAAGAAGCACTTGGATCAATCAAAACAGTAATAGGTAGGTCAGAAATCTTACCCTCCATTTCCACCATGGTTGCTTGATGTTCTGCTTGCCGATTTTCCAAGGCTGCACTGATAGTTGGTATATTTCTGGCTATGTCATTTATTGTTGTTGCCTCTCGCTCTCTGCTGATCATGTGTATATTTCGATGGGGGCAGTCCCTCATCATATGGGGTTCTCCACAACCCCAACATTTCAAAGGTTCCTTCATTCTGACTGTCCCTTCCTTTTTATTGTTCCCTTCCACTGGTTTTGAAGCCACTTGGGACTGAGCAGTTTGAATTTCTTTTGGTTTATTGAATTTTTTCCGCTGATGATCTCTACCAAAATTTCTTAGATATGCTGGTTTTGGTCTTTTACCTTTGAACTCGCCCTTGTTCAGCCAGCTCTTCCCTTGTTCAGCTTTACCTTTAAACTGCTGATAGCATAGTCTTGCTTTTCTAACAGCTTCATCCATGGTCTTTGGGTTGTCAAACTCTATTTTCTCCTTGTACACAGTAGGTAAGCAATTTAAAAATCTTTGCACTTTTTCCTTTTCTTCCCTAATGTAAGGGACATACCTCAGTAAATTAGTAAACTTAGTGAAAAACTCATCAATAGTGAGCTGGCCTAGTCTAAGCTCATGGAATTCTTTTTCTTTATCGTCATAATAACGTTCATTCAAATAACGACTTTTGAACTTTGTCTGAAAATCTTCCCAAGTAACTGTTTTTTCATCAATGGCATGCACCATTTTTGTCTCTTCCCACCACAGTGTGGCTTTTCCTTGCAGCTGATACACAGCTAATCTGGCCTTCAGATTGCTCTCATATTCATAAAGTTGGAAATACTTGATCATGTTCAGCAACCAAGCTTCAGCATCCTCCTCCTTCTCCCCATCATAGGAGGGAGGTTTGATTTTTCGAAATTCTCCTTGCAATTCTCTTTTCTGCTTATGTTGATGTCTAGCTGCATCCTCATCTTCAGACTCATCCATCTTTCTCTTTTCGGAACCTTCGCCTTCCTGGCTGTTCCGGGAAGTTAGCTCTCTGATGAGCTTTTCCTGCTCCTTACTGGCTGATGACAGCATGTCATTCTGGCTTCTTAATTCAGCCAACTCTCGTTGCATCTGGTGCAACATAGCCAGTATCGGGGCATTGGGATCTGGAGTAGCAAACTCATCACGCAGATCCACATAAATCCCTTCACCTTCAGCCATTTCAACTGTACACACTTACAACACAGATTAGAAAAGTTTATAAACTTCATAAAAACAAAATATGTAATAAGCAGTGAGCACAAAACAACAACCCAACTTGTTGTAACTAGTGCTCCGATACCATTTGTCACTTCTCCAGTTTAAGAATTTTTTTTTTTTTTTTTTTTTCGAACACCCTGGGGTTTTCCCCTCTGATCACCTAACTATTGTAATAATGGTTTCATATTTTTACTCTAATGTTCTTTTGACATAATCTCCTCTAATACTTTCCACCTGCATACAATATTGAGCACTCCATCTATAGGCCTTCCAACCGTATATATATATATCCTTTGACAATAATAAGGGATGGGATTTTTTTTTCCTACTATAACCATAGTATAGGTGGATTTACATAACTTTTACAATCCTATCCTAACCCTTTATACCTTCCACTCATACATTGTTGAATCCCCTATACTTCACACATATGTCTATGTATCCTCATATATATATATAGAGCTAATATTATTAATACACACATATGGGTATATGTAGAGGTCCTTATCTATATAGAGTCTTTGGCACTATTTCTTTAAGGAATCTAGGTATACAATATATGGGTACAAAACTTTCGCTGTCACATATCTTGCATACAAAATTTTTGGCAATATTAACCCGAGGAACATCTATATACCTATCGCCTCTAGATATATATATGTTGTATGTGCGTTCAAACCCTGTGGTATAATTTATAAGAATCGAATCTCTGTTTTGCGTGTAATTAACCTACCTCCCCATTAAGGATTGTATTTGGCTCGTACGCATATACATATATAACGCTTTCCATATCTATATTTATACATTCTTTGCAAAAACCCTTTTTGAGCGTCGTAGGTTAATACACGTTACTATATCATAACTCGGCACGATGTTCTCTTTCCAGACTTTAGTCTTGAGGTAAGTCAAATGGCGCTATGTAAATTCACCACGGCGCATGCAATACTTATCATATAGTAAATTTGACTGTAACCTATACACAGCTCGGTGTGGATTGACCGCCGTATGGGGACGTGGTTGCATTATTAAATTTTGTTATGGTTAAAACGTGACTAACCCAATCGGATTTCTGTATTATTATTCAGCAGATCGGTCACGGCTTGGCGCATGTTCCCTAGATATAAGTTGTAGCAGGATGACCGTCGGCGCGTCAACTCTGCCCAGGCTACCAGACAATGAAATGATACCATTTTTGATCCCGTCTCCAACGCGTCGTGGTTTCATACGTAAGTACACAGTAGATGTATTTGTTATATTTTCATGTAAGCCGCCTGGTACAAGGCCCAGTTCAAGGGTTTTGCGTGTAACGTATGATGGTAACGTTGTTTGGGGCTTTGTTGCAGGAGTAGTAATTCCCACTGGAGCGAGAAATTTAGCCAGAGGCGGCGTACACTGTCCTCTGTCGCTGAAGACTCGACATGTGGATTTGAATAGACAATTCAGATGTCTACAGGGCCGGAGAGCGCCGCACTCCCATTATCGCAGTCGTTAGCCTTAGGGTTAATTCGATACCTCCAGCATATGACTCCATACCTCCCCGGCGCAGATGAATATTTCCTGGTACCATACTATTGATACGTTGCATCTGCTCCATCACCCTCGTGATTTGCTGAAGCTATTGAGCAGACCGATTAGGGTTTTCGGTGTGCCTTATCTTGCTTACGCGTGAGAACTTCCCATTTCTTTCTAATGTTCTTGTTGTTTTTCCTTTTTTTTTTTCTACAGTGTCGACTCTGCTATGGTAGAGTGCGCAGAGGGGCTGTAGCAGTCGGGTTACTTCGAGACAGAGCGTTAGCCGGTATTCCTTGGCCGTGCTCGAATCATCTCTGTGCTCGGTCTAGTTTGTTTGCTTTCAGCAAGCTACCCTCTCATCGTTTCATACATTTCGATGTGGCCACTGTTAGAGCGTCTGCAGAGGGGGTAAACTCTACTTTCAATCCTCTGTTTGGCCTCAGCGAGTTGGGCGTTGAGTTTCTTCTTTATCTATTTGCCGTATTCTGAATGTGTCATCCGAGGTTAGGGCACCGATGGTGTTATATCGGTCGTCCCCCTTTTGGAACACTACATCAACGCATTTCTTGATATGAAAATTCTTTTTTCTGTTACATGGGTTGCGTGCAGTCCAGCTTAACCGACCTCAGCCGAATCCCTGCTGTCGACCGGCACAGTGGATGGGTTGTTTCGGGGTTTGACTTCTATATAACCTAACTAGGAGATGCCGCGGCCTTCATTGCGTTGGCTTGAGAATTTTTTTTTTCTATTTGATATCCTTTATCTATGACAATGAATCGATCATGACCCGTAAAAATTCGGCTATCAGTTTTCTGAAGCGCTATTAATATAGCTCATGTTAGCGTAGGTTGATTTTGGTTTATATCTCTTTGCTTTCTTTCCACACGGGGTCTGCATATATACCACCCACGTTCATAGCTATTTGTTGACCTTTACTTAATCACATAGATACATATATTGGAATGAAGGTTGAACAAACTATGTTCTAGTTCTCAGCGCCTTCCTGTTTTAATTTGTTATTTCTTATAATTTGTTTATTCATGAGTTTAAGTTATATTTAACCCTGTTATTTAAACGCATCAAGGTTTGATTTATATATATATTCTCCCACGTTCTTTGTTTGTCATTGTTTATAATTGTTGCCACGAATCCTAAGCAGCAGCGCGCATTTTTTTGTTTTGATAGTTCATGCAGAAGGTAAATGTACATATAATGTTAGGACTATGGCTCACGGCCTTTGTAAATGGTTTGGATGTATATATATGTCTATATGAATGTTCCATTGTCATCGCGCCCTATATTTATATGCTAGATTTACTTCTTGACTGTAATACTAAGTTCAAAATTTAAAAGTAGATATTCAATTTTTAATATGCCGTGTACATGCTATGAGTGGTATAGCCTTTATATAGATTTGAGCTTCTTCTGGGAATAGACAATGTCGCTCTCGAAAATCTAACATATTTGATTTTCTTCTAGGGTGTCATATAAATTTCAGATTTGCTAAGACAATTATTCCATCTGACATTTGAACATAAGACTTCATCATTTTGCATAAGTGTGGAACAAGTTAATATTCCAATTTCTGTGGGGACTCGGTGCCTTTAGATTTAAACCGTAGGTTTTTCTAGAGGACCTTAAATATAAATGGAATCTTTGTGTATGAAAGTTTATTCAAAGACTCAAGATAGATTTAGAAGTAAAATCTACACACTTATGAATATTATAAAAATCCTATAGAGTAAGGTTACTCACTTCCTAACATACTTATGAGCACATAATGTCACATGAGTATTTATATATGTATTCAATAGTCATTATGTTGCATAACTGAATTATACTTTAGTCTTGACTATGATGCTTAAATCAGGAATTTGAGATGGATTTCAGAACATAATGTGCTCTATATTTGCTATACCTGATATATTCTTTCTGTAGAATAGAATTTCTTTTAAAGCTGAAAAATGTTGACATGTAAACTCCTACATCTTTGATTTACTTCTATGATGTCTCTAGATCCACTTTTCTGGCATAAGTTCAAGTGTCAAAATTCATTGTATTTACTTCCAGCAGTTGGTATTTATACAAGGTAACTCTAGTACTGCTATATTATTCCTCTAGCAGACTCATAAGCATAAAATATCACAATTGTGTCTACAGGAACCAATCAATACTTAATCATCTATAGGGTTTAAGTAACTTCAGATTTAAACCAACCTTGGTTTAGAGATTCTGGAGTTTCTACTCTAGGGATTTTTTGGTCTACAACTAAACAAAATCTGGAGGGTGAATGCCTAAGGATAGATTCTGTTAAATGTAGTACCAATTTTTCTCATTGCCATAAAATAAAATTCTATATGTAGCCAATTCATACTGTAATAAGACATAGTAACAAGAATTTCAGAACATACCACAAAATCTGCAAAGTGACCAACCTCCCAACCTTAGAGTCCTCTTTGTCTCCCAGGACTCACCCCCGAACAGAGATCACCTCCTAGAACAGATCAACCCCTGATCTGCCTAGGAGCAGCTTATTAATCGCATTTCCCAGCATTACAGTGTAGCCATCATGGCAGGGGATGCCTGCTTTCTGTTGCTTTAGGCTTCCCATTTTGGGATGTTTTAAAGTTTGCTAAGCTTTTCCCTCTCAGCTTTTCAGCTTTTTCTCACCTCTTCCCAACTACTCCTCTTCATTAGAAATTTAGATTCCCTCCTCAAATCTAAATAAATTTCTCAGGATTTTTGAAAGATTTTTGTTCGATTTTGTGGCCTTATCATCTCATGGGTTGGCGAAGTGATCTAATTCTCTTTTGGTCAAAATGCACAATCATTTTATTTATTTCCTCAAATAAAATATGCAAATACATTCACACCATATTCATCCCTTGGGGTCCACCCCCTTAGGATTAAAGTTCAAATGTCTAACTTTAAAAATTCAACACACAAATTGGGGGTGTTACAAGGAATTAGGATTGGAGTCACAACTCGCGTTCATGAGAGTCGTTCATATTTCAGGTTTCAATTCACATGATATTTTTTCGTAAGAGTTAGAATTGACGTTCATTAGATTCATGAAAATTTTCTCACATTTTCTGAATGAAAAAAATCAAATTTTTGTTTTGTTTTTTTATATAGGCAGGAAAATTTATTATAATTTAGCTGTTAAATTAGTAGTGATACAGTTTCTATAATTTAGTTGTTAAATTAGTAGTGGTATAGTGATGGTTGATTGTTATTGTTGGTTGCTATTTGATGATGTAGATTTAGTTTTGTTGTCTTATTTGAAATGGGGATAATTATCATTGCAAGTTGTTATTTGTGAATGTAGGTTCAGTCTCAATTGTGAGGTCATTTTTTATTGGTTGTTTTCATCACTGCTAAATACCCTATGAGTGATAAGCAGTTACCTTTGTTTTAGTTCCTCTAATAGTCAAATCAGTGGGAACAGTCATCTTTCCCAGATACCTTTGGGTTTTGGACAGCTAACTTGCTATTTTACTTAAAAAGACTTACAAATCAGTAAAACAATCATCAATAGATGCTTTCATTTTGTCATATCAGTAACACAAACACCATTGACTGCTTTCATTCTTGCCATATATCTAATTGTAGTTTACTTGTTACCTTATCTCTAAGTAAGACCTGTCCTTGACCTTAAAAATTTTCTAAACCATACTTCAGAGGCACAAAAAAAAAAATCATTTTATAAAAAAGCATCATAATTTTAAATATTTTTCTGTTATTTTATTTTTTAAAAATTAAATAAGGTGTCTAGCATGTCAAAATTCTCGGTGATACGGCTCCCCTTCATAGTCTAAATCCATTTTCCTTCTTAATCCAAGTTGTCATGTATTTCATTAGGGTTGGGGTTTAGGAAGAGTAGACTCCATTTTGTTTGTTATGAGGAGAATAATTCCTTTCCTTAAATGTTTGGGCAAGGATTTTTTTTTAATGATATTATAATTTAATATTTTTTTTATTTTCAATTTTTTTTGGTTATAATGGGTTGGGAAATGTTTATTTCTTTATTAAAGAAGAATGAGTTTAAAGAGAAACGGTGTTGTTGTATAGAGAATGGACAATTGTTAGTTTCTAGAATGTTGCCTTTGTATTTTATGGATTTTTTTTGTTTAAGTGTATGTTTTGGAGGTAATAGAATATATTTTTATAATGTTTATATTGTTTTGGTGAGTATTATGATTAATTTATGGTGTGTGAACATATTTTTTTTTATTCTAGATTTTTTTTTGTTCATAAGAATATGCAAACTTAAGTCTTTCATATATTTTTGTTCAAAATCTTTGATTTTAGTTAGAGAATTGTATCTTGCTTTGATGTTTGAAATAGAAAAATTAAAAATAAAATAGTTGGTTGTTATATGCTTGGAGAGATACATAAAAATGTAAAAATAACTAAGAAATGATGGATAAAAGGAGAAAGGGTATTAATGGAAACAAAATTTTCTGCTTATGTTATAGTATGGTAAAAAAATTTATTTTGTCTTTATTAACATTTGGTTTTTAAATATCACATGTCAAATCTATATTGTGCATTGAAACAATATCACATATCCTTCATAGTAGATTGTAATATCCATATTATTTTA
Organism: Pinus albicaulis; assembly: GCA_034641835.2. NCBI lineage: Eukaryota > Viridiplantae > Streptophyta > Pinopsida > Pinales > Pinaceae > Pinus > Pinus albicaulis. The sequence continues at coordinate 84,533,748 of CM076580.1, read as the reverse complement.
ATGTCAGATGTAAACTCTCTATTATATTACACTTCTTCATACAAAAGACTAGAAAGTAGATTAGAATTTTTTTACTATTTATTAGTTTATCTTTCTGAGTATATAAAATTGATGCAAAATTATATTATTGAGAATGGACATTAAATTCTTTTATTTATTACGAACATTTAAATGTATTTACTATTTATTATTAAAATTTATGTTAGATATTGAATAATTTTTGGTTTTGTTTGTTTTTTTCAAGTAAATATTATTATATTTATTTTATTATAATGTTACACGACCACATTTTTCCTATACTAAATGATAAAATTCCTAGATATGTAATTAATATAAAACATTAAAAAAAAAAACATCGTAAATTTTTACTTATGGTGGGGTTCATCTCACTATTATAATTCATATACTATAGTGGTCCTCTACTATAATGGCTTTTTGATATTATAACGAGTAGAAGGATTTATTTGGAAGGGTGTTAGGCACTATTCAATGGTTGTGATTTTAAGGAATGAAGTTGGTTGTACTTTTGGTTTTTTGTTTGTCAATATGTCATCTCTATTTTGTAGTTCTAAAACCCTTCATGTCTGGTCTTTTTGTTTGTCAATATGTCATTTTTTTAAAGTTCCAAAACTATTCTCCTCTCTTGTGCTCTAGTTGATAATTAGTAAGTTTCATTTGTCTCATGGTACCCCATAGAGGCCATCTTCCTATTCCACACATATGGGTTGAGTCTATGGGTAGAAAAGAAAAAATTTCCATATTGTAGCCTCCCTTGTAGGGTGCAACCTTTTTCTAATTTTGAAGGTTGAGATCAAAGTGTGAATATCATTTGTTAATGATGAAGAGATTATGGTTAAATTAGTGGAACCCTTGAGTTGTATTAACATACCAAATTAGTGGTAAATCATGTGTGGAGATACCTTGAGTTGTATTAACATACCAAATTAGTGGTAGATCATGTGTGGAGATAAGACCTTTCCTAAATGGAGAAACATGGATGACTTTTTTTCTACTCTTTAAATGGTTTGAAAACAAACAAGGTGGTGTATTCATCATAAAAACTGATTTAGACTCTAAGGGAAATTTCATAAATACTCCAATGAATGTACGTACAACTTTCATAAATTTAATGTTTTATTGTTGACCTACTATGTTATCATAATTTTTTGGCGCAAAATAAAGTAGATAGTCTTCATTTATAAATATAAAGAAACGTAATTTTTTATTTATTTTTTTAATGATGATATAAACTTCTTCATATTCTATACAAAAATGTTTTTAGATTTTCAAATATTTTTTTTTTGTTTAATTTCATTTAATCATACCAATGTTAAATATTTCCTTATTCTATATCTCATATTAATAAAATTATTTTCCTATGAAAAAAACATGACCTTAAAAAAATTAAAAAACATAAATTACAATTGATTTAAAATAATTTACAAACATAAACATAAATTACAATTCATCCCTTAAAATTAAATTAAAAATAATAAGAAATGAATTTTACTATCAAAATTAAAAATTATAAAGTATTTCATAATTCCACACTCCACATAAAATACTAGAAAGAACGTGAACTGGCAAATAAAAAACGATTGATTAATAAACTTATATCACAATGGCTTAAGAAACGTAAAGAAACTTAAATTACAATTTATTTGTGTAAAACGTATCTCTTAAAATTCAATTATAAATAATGAGCGATGAGTTTTACTATCAAAATTGTGAAGTTAAAAAATAAATGGATGTTTTTAAATGTTGCATTACAAAGGTCAATGCAAATGATGATATTGAGAAATAATTTAAAATAGCGTTAATGTTTATTTAAATTTTAAAAATTTTGAATATATATTAAATATATTTTTTTAATATTCTATTATGTAATTAAGAATTATTTTAATTTAAAAGTTAATAATAAATTATTTTTATATTTTATTATCATAAAAATTGTTTATATTTATTATTATATAATTTATTTTATAAATAAATAATAAAATGTTAGACATAATTTTTCATAATAGTCATTATTTATTACCATGTTATTTTTCTCGTTAAGTAATAGACAATGCAATCTGTTAATATTAGAGGGTTGGTTGTAATAGTAATGGTAATTAAATTTACTAAGGTATAATAATTGGTGGGTAATAGTTGAAGGATGTAAGATTATTTATTAGAAATGTTTAACTTTGATTTTTTGATTCAATGGTGGAAATCTTGAGGAAGTTTGGGATAATTGGGTTAGATTTCTAATTCAAATTGTTTCTCAATGTGAATAAAGAATCAGTTCAATAAAATTATTAAAAGGTGTTTTTCCTTTTTTTTTTCTTAATGTTTTCTTAGAATGATGTAATAAATATTATGATGTTAGAATGATGTAATAAAGATTATGATTCATTTTCTTGTTAGTGGGATTTGATTTGGGATTATTAGAGGTTTGTAAACTTGAAGTATTTTGGTTCTATAAGTTTGAGACATTTAAAACTTGTAATTCTATGGAAAAAGTGTAACCAAACTCCAATTTTATACATGTATAGAAAGCTTGTAACCACATAATTAAGGTGAAAGAGAAGTTTAAAAAAAGAATACTTCAAAGAAAATATAGAAGAATAGAGGAAGACCTAATTCGAAAGGACACTAACTTGTGATTGATGTCAAACCTAACAATATTGATATGGGTTCTTGGTAATAATATTGGTATGGGTTCTTGATAGAAGTTGAGGAAGAATTAGAAGGTATGGGGACTAGGTCAAGAAAGGAAGGAGCTTGAATCCTTAATGAGGAGATTGAAAAGGAATTTTTTCACTAAAAGTTGAAAATATTAATTTTCTAGGGACATAAGTTCCCATCTATGGATGATTTAATTTTATTTCTGGTTTTCTCAGTTTCATGTTTTATCTTAATGCCTAATTTATGAGATGTTTTTGCCTTTTGGTTTCCCTTTTGTTGAGAAACATTTCACATTTCTTTTATAGGACATGGTTTTACTTAATCGATTTTTGGACAATATCATTTAATTTTATTTCTGGTTTTTTCACTATTATGTTTGGACTTATTGTCTTAAATGTCTAATTTCTATAATGTTTTTGTTCATTGATTTCCCCTTCTGTTAAGGAAACATTTCTTATATAGAATATGGTTCTAAGTAATCATTTTTTGGATAATATCTTAGAAACTATTTTATCTTTTTCTCTGATTCCTTTTACAGCAAGAGAAATTATCAGCATTTCTAAAATCATATAGATTTATGTAATATCAACAAATTTTCCAAACTTAAAAATAAATAAAAACCAAAATATTTTCATTTTTAGTAAATCTTCATAGCGAAAAATAAAATAAAATTAACGTTTAAATAAAATAAAAAAATTTAATTCAATAAATATACTTTACATTGAAATAAAATAAAAAATTTAATTCAATTACACATTCCACATTCCAGCTATTTAATATTTGAAAAAGAGTTATGTTTACCAATAATAATAATACATTATTTTAATAAATCAATAAATTCCCAAAATATTTGAAGTCATCCTATGGAAGAGGCAATTAGGATGGGACTCAATGGCCTCTAGTTGACTTAGAGGAAGATGCATGTATACTACCCAACTTCCATCTCCAGAAGAACTTGGTAGTGGCATCACATAACCGGCTTCCCCACCCCAATGAAAGTGGTAACTTCCAAAACAAGGCTTGCCCCATCCGTAATCAATCATGGACAACGGAAAGCGTAAGCCGGAAGAAACCAAAATGCTTGGACCATTGGATGGTGCATTGCCTCGTCTGCAATAAATAGTAGCTAAGCCAGGGTCTGGCCGGATCGTCTCCACCCAATCAATCAAGCTTTGAAAATGTTCCTCGTTTGAAGCACTGTACGTAACATTATGAATGAGCTTAGCACTCCAACTCAGTGGTTGGTTTATAATATCTGCAGCCTGAGCTTCCACTAAAGGTAGTAATAATACATTACCAAAATAATTAGATGGCATTCCCATGTTTGTTAAACGGGTGCGACCATCTACTACCACACTTATGCTACAGTTCCTATCACTGTGGATATCCTGACTAAGGATCAATAACTTCCATAGGTGAGCAGAAAAGGCCACAAATTTGCTATACTGTTTACCGGGTTCACTTGCATTTCTTTGGAGAACCTCAACATCTTTGACATTTAGATAATATATCCTGCTAGCTAGAGGAGGAGATGGATCTTGTTTCTCTGATTCTTCTAAATGCACAGAAGATTGTCTCGTATACATTTCCTCAATTGCAGAGCAATAATAAGGAGGCTGTCGAGGTTGTAATATGGATCGATTAAAGATAGGTTTGAACATTTCAATGGACACCTTTCCCGAAAGTTTTGCCCACAATAACAAAAACATATTGGTAGAAAATGCATCAGCAATCCTATGATCAAATGTATAGCCAATAACAATACCTCCGCAACTCAATTTTGTGACCTGAAAAAAAGGAAAACCAATAATTTACCATAAGAACCTCTTGAGTGAAAAATAAATTTGAATAAAACTTTGCTATTCTCATACGTACGGTTTAATAAATCTTTGTTTCTCTCGTTACTGTTTGAGGAGGGAGAAGTGGAGAGGCCTAACTGCATATTGCATTGAAAAAAAGTTACAAATACATTACCTGGGTAGCAAATACGGAGTTATTTGAAAGCATCGGAACGAGCTTCCCCTCCACGGCCTTATCAGGATTGTAGAAGTCCAGCTCAGCAAGTTCTATGTTCGCAGCAGCTTGAACGAATTCCACACCCTGGTTGTTGCAAAGCAGTTCCGGCTCCCCAGAGGTATTGGATACCATTTGGCCAGCAAAAACATAGTAATAAGCCAGTGCTTCTGATAGCGAACTTTTAAGATCATGGGTAGCCTCCTCTACAAAGGAGCATAATGATATGCGGGTGGGCTTCTTATAACATAAGAAAACGCTCACCGAAACAGGAGGAATTGTCAGATCCAAATTGGACAGAGGAAGGCGATGCTCTTGCACAGGATGAGCATTAATTACAACTTCCTTGCTGAGTATTTTTACATTATAAGCATCACCTGGGAAGGCAGCCATCTCTAAAACTAGCCGAAAGACGAATTCGGGGAGAAAATACAGCTCCTTATGTATAGCGCTGGACTCGATCTTTTAGCTTAATTCCAAGTAGAGTTAACGAGCGAATATTTCAGGTAACAGGGCTCTGAATGTAAAGACATTTTTAACATTATCCTATACAGTTAATTTAAGTTAAGATATTAGATTATTATAGTTATAAAAATTAAATGGCTGTAATGTGGATAGACATTAATTTATGATAGGCATCCATAGCAGAATCATATAAATTAAATGGTCTAGAAAAATCCATAAATATAAATTTATAATAAACATCAAAACACTTTCTCATACTATTAAAATTTAAGAGAAACATAAAAAATAACTAAATTAAAATATAATATATTCTAAGTTATTATAGATTTAAAAATACATGTAAAGTCATTAATTTTTTTTTGAAAGTTTTGTAGTACTTTTTTTTGGATTAATTTAATCAGCAAGTTACAATCACTTTGACAGATACTTAAGTGGCCTCAACTTTTCCTGTGGGAAATTGGCCACCTAAGAGCATGGCATGCCATCCAAAAACAATAAGTTTTAAGAGTTTCTAACCACACAATATATGATTGTATGTCTATGCATATCCTACCATCTACTTGCCTAATGGCATAATGATCTATACATTGGAACTTAAAAGTTATGCGCATAATAGTAAACAACATCAAAAACTTCAGATAAAAACATCATAATAGCTAATTTGCTTCCTCATCTAGAGCATATTCCAACGGTGTTGGGTTTTTTGCAGTAAACCCTGGGTGTTCTGTTAGACAGAGAATGCAGGGTACGTAGTTTTCTATGCGCCAAAAGCACCCATTCTGCTTCTACATTTGGAACTGGAGTTTTCAGAAATCTTGTTTGTAGTTTAGAAAATCTTGTATGCCACTCGCCATGCTCATGGAAATATAATCCAGGGCCCTGCCCAAAATCCCTTTCATAGACCAGTAAACAAAGAAGGTATGTTTAAACTGTGTTACAGAGCCTCGAGTATTCTTAGGATTGAGCACCGAGATCCTCCGATCATCAACATCAATTCCCATTGAATGTGCTTGGCGGTTCACGTCTACCTCCCATTCCTCAATCAATTATATTATTTCCTTTGTTGTGTTTTCATGATAGGTTTTTGTGGTGTCATTGATGATGCTCACTAAGGCTTTCTGCCTTTCGGCTTGCCATTGGGTGAACTAGTTTGACCCTCTGCCCTTCTTGCCTTTGTTCTTCCTCCCACAGCCCCTCGGATACAGCCTTCGGGTTCATGCCGCCGCACAAGACATGGATGTCGTTTTACGGTCTAAGGATAAGTTATGCAGCTGAGTACTCGTAGGTGGTATTCCAATCCCGCAACAACCCAACTTTCGAATCATGTTAACAACATGTCCACCTGTTCAGAGACAAAAAGCCAACCGTAAAACCAGAACAAGGGTCCTAATGGCCTTCCTTTCTTCGCAAAAGTGTTTAAGAGTGTTCCCCGAAACATGCAGAGGTTTCATCATATTACATCGAGACCAATAATCAAACACCAGACTGTCACTGTAAACCCTATAAGATTGGTGACCACTCTGACATGCATTTTAAGATACAGACTCGACACAAGCCGACTCACATGGAAATGGATCAAAGGTTTGCTCCCACTGGGCATCCAGGGTGTCACGATAGAAACATAGTTACCCCGGCCCGACTTGCACAACACCAACCCATCCCGACTCAACTCAAAATTCCAGCGTCCATAAGCTAGAGATTTCACTGGACTACCCCAGAGCCAAACCAGGTCAAGCCTGGGCAGACAAAGCCATGGTTTCCATTACTACAAGGAAAATCTCGATTAATCCCCTTCGGGAAAACCAAATACCAAACAAAACTGAAACAAGAGCATGACGAACCATATTACTAGAACTACTCCACCAGAGAGACGCATGCATTACCAAAACAGGATGCAACTTTCTAATTCCCACGACATCGGACCAGGCCAACCCAATTTAGTTACCGTGAAGACTTTCTTCATGGAGCACAAGGAGAAGTAGCGGACTAAAAGAGAATGTGATATCCTAACCTGCGGAGATATTATTCGGGAGCAATGGGTATTCCTCAGTGCTTTGATGGATCGTTTTGGTTCGGCCACAGGACTGTACATCAACAAAGGAAAGTCACTTCTGTTATATGACAATGGAGAGGTCATAGAAGTTCTATGCGTGGCAGAGATACTGGGGGTCAAAACAGCAAAACTTTCTGAAGGGGTCAGATATCTGGGATTTAGAATTAAGCCAGGTGCATACGTTAACAGGGATTGGGATTGGCTCATTGAAAAACATAGGGAAAAAATTTCAAAGTGGACAAATCGATGGCTTTCTCTAGGGGGCAGATATATTCTCATACAAGCTGTCCTTTCCCAGCTTATTGTATACTGGGGTCATCTCTATTTCCTTCCGATTCACATTATTGAGCAGATTAATGCAGTCATGGCTCACTTTTTATGGGCTGGAGTTAGATCTGAGAAGAAATTTCATCTGTGTAAAATGTCGGAGATCACATTTCTAAAGGCAATGGGTGGATGGGGGCTGCTGAATATCCGGACGTTCTCATATGCTTTACTGTCGAAGTCCATGTGGAGAATGTTGACGGGATGTGGCATTTGGCAGAACATTATGAAGGACAAATACATGAAGGGGCATACTCTAGCTTCATTCTTATACGGACCCTTTCCACAGCATCGGAGGACATCTAAGATCTGGAGGAGCATTACTAAGACCCATGAAGTGATCAGACTCAATACGGTATGGAAGTTTGGAAATGGGGGTATGATACTTATAAGTTGCAAAAACATTATGGGCGTACAGGCTGTTTTCTCTGCCGAGGATGGATTTTTACATAGGCTGTGTCACAGAGGTTTCATAGTCTTGGCCGACATAATATCACATTGGATTCTACGCACTCCTGTATGGAAGTCTTTCGAGACACTTGGGATGAGGGACTGCGACAAGGATGCATGGCAGGATTATATAAGCTCATTACAGGCTGCGGGGTTATTTTTTGACTCGATGGGGGATAAAATTGCATGGGGTGGGGCTGTAAAAGGCTCAAACATAGATGTTCGGGCTCTATATCAGCGATTAAAAGAGGATGAACACTCTACAGTGGACATTCCTGGATTTACAAAGGTGTGGAGATGGAAAATACCACATAAAATTGTATTATTTAATTGGCTACTCAGGAAGGAGAAGATTCTTATGTGGGAGAAACTACAAAGAAAAGGAAAACAGGGACCAGGACGTTGCTATCTCTGCAAATCACCGCTGGAAACGACATCTCACATATTTTTTGAATGTAAGGTATCTATGGAAATGTGGGAAATGTTCTCCAACCTGATTGGTATTGAGATATGGAGACCGCTCGACAAAAATCACGCATATGAATTCTGGGCTACAAAGGATGCAGGCTACAGATCTCTCCCATACTATGTATGTTGGGAGCTTTGGTGTACCAGGAACAACATATTGTTCAATGAAGCAGTATATGATGCCACAAGAATTTATACACGTGTCATGGAATGGCTTTATATGAACCCTGCCCCGGTTTATTTATGTAAAGATCTGTCCATCAGAAACAGGCCTCACAACATTCAACTACCGGCCCTTTTCTTTGATGGAGCTCAACAGGAGGGCATATGTGGATGCGGGGCCTGGATCAAGTTGAATGGTGAGGAGAGGTATCATATCATATGGAATGGGGGCTTTGGAACAAACAATAAAGCGGAGATTATGGCTCTGTGGAGTGGGATCTTGGTGGCACATCACTTAAAGATTCCCTACATTGACATATATGGGGACTCTCGGATTGTCATAGATGGCATATCAGGTAAAGCCACACTAAATGGCTCAAATCTCTGTGGTTGGATAGATCGCATTCGTTTCATATTATCCACTTTCCAGAGGGCAACTCTACATCACATATACAGGGAATTAAATGGAAGAGTTGATAGACTTTCAAAGAAGGGGCTGGATCAATCTTTTGGTTTCATCTCTGTCAGTTTCTGCAGGAATAACCGGGAGGTGGATTCATACACACACAATTTATAGGCTCTAACAGCATGTTACTCCTGTGGAGGTGACAGGTCACACTTTCCTCTTTCTTATTTCCAGGCCTGTTTTCGATCTGGTTGATGGATTCTGGTAATCTGGTATCATGGTACTCTACTTTCCGATTTTCTGTTTTTGTATGGTCTAATAGTTTTCATATGATCTCTTCCTATCTGTAAAGATCATGCTGCACTTCATATCTCTGCCAGGATTGTAATTATGCCAAATCACACATTGGACCAGGCGGATCCCTCATTGGATGGCTCTCCAAAAGTCACGTTTCTGGATCGGGTGGAGGGAATCTGGTATCAAGCGAGCCTGTCTGGAACCTTTTTGGTTTTATTCTCCGTCTTATACTGTGGGCTCCTCTCAAAAAGGGGTTGGCCATTGAACATTATTTGTGCTTTTTGAAGGAATGTTTCATCAGGGGGTATGAAGTCTTTTTCTGTATCATCTTTCCCTCGATATATATGCATCATTACTGTATTCTTCTTTTGACATTAAGGGTATCCTCATATCCCATATGAGGGTCTTTTTGTATATTCTGTTGAATCTGTATCTTTTCGATATGGGGCTTATTATCACATTTGGCCGAGACTGAGACATCCATTTATTCTAGATGGATAAACATGGGTTTTCTCTCCGTTGGCGGATATATGTAATCGGCATATAAATTGTTTTTCCCCTATTAATATACTGAAAACAGTGTTTTTTTTCTCTTGAAAAAAAAAAAAGTAGTGGACTACATACCAGATTTGTAGCGCCAAGGAGGGTTGAGGGCACACCAGAGTCAGTGTTTCTCCGCAAAAGCTACCACCACTCGCCAACTGCCTTTGAGCGAGGACCCAAGGCTCTCCACCAAAACACTGCAAGAAAACCAACAATTGCCTATACCTTGAATGGTTCCTTCTTCCATCACCCGCGGTGATATTCTCTTCCCTCATGCGTCAAGCGACCCTGCTAGCTTTGCCACGCTTGTGGAAGGTGGTGGGTTTGTCCTTCGAAGCACGCCACATTAATTAGGTTGAATGCGCCATGAATCCTATACACATCGGGATAGGGGAAAACATATAACATCATTATTAATTATAAAGATTCTCTACTTTATTATGAAATTTTTTTAATTTATAATAAATAATAAAAAGATTTTATTACAATATCATTTATCAATATCACAATTTATTAATATCACAATTGTTCACATAATTTTTTTATTACTCAAGTAAATTAAAAAAAAAAACTATTTATATTTATTTTTATATAATATTAACTATATCACTCGACCGAACAGAACCATCTGGCAATTTTTTCTTCCCACAGCTGGCATTCGGTAGAGTCCATGATTCAAAGGTATCCATGTCCATTCAAAACGTTACTCGATTTCTCATGAGATTTGAATATATTAAACCTAATTTTCTAAGACCTGCTTGGATTCTCCCATATGCATGTTTGCAATTCCGTTCACTTAATTCGTATTGATCGTGAAATAAAGGACTTCTGCCATGGAGAGAACCTATTCCTCCTGAGCCGGACGACGTGGTTTCTCCCATATTCACGTTTGCAATTCCGTTCACACATTTTATTAGTGCAGTGCGTTCAATCGTTAAAGCCAATGAATGCAAAAAAATCTTTACAGACATCACAATCCATCAATATCAGAAAAGGAGGTTACGAGTTCCATTTTAATTACTGGAATCATAATTAATTAAATTTGATAAGGCCTGCCAGAAATTTTCTGCCATGGAGAAAACATACTTCTCCTAAGCCCGATGACGTGCTTTCCACCAGATGCACGTTTGCGATTCCGTTCACACATTTTACTAGTACAGTGAGTTCTATCTTTAAAGATAATAAATGCAAAAAAGAATCTTTTCAGACATCACAATCCATCAATATCAGAAAAGGAGGTTACGAGGTTCCATTTTAACTCTGGAATTATAATTAATTAAATTTGAGAAGGGCTGACAGAAATTTTCAAATATATGATTAAATAATGTGTTGTTGTGTTATTAGCTGAATCAACTGAATGGGATTTGAATGGTATTTCATTTTATTATAAGTGCTATAGTTATTTTGTTTTTGTTTTTAGTGATTTACTTTTAATTAGCCATAAAATTTGTAAATAGATTTTATAAAGTTTTTGAAAAAATAATTTAATATTTTAAAAATTAGAAATAGATTTTATAATGTATTTGAAAAAATTAAATATTAAATTAAATATTTTAAAAATTAAAAATATCTTTTAAAAATTTTTAAATTTAAATTTTTATTTTTTAAATTATTGAGATGAAGTGACTAATTTTATGGGGTTATTAGTAATATTGACAAAAATAATTATATTTATTAAAAAAAAAAAAAAAATGAATTAAATTTTTTTTTTTTCAAAAAAGTATGTTTTACAAATCAATACCACAAATATGAAAAATATGTGTGACTCTTATGTTCACATAAAATTTACATAATAAATTAATAATAAAATAATACTTCAATATTGATTAAAAGTAAATTATTTTAATATCTAATTGAAATTATTTTCTATGTAAATTTCATTCGAAATTATTTTTATATCTCAATAGACATCATTTTTTAAATGTTTAATGTAAATTTGTAATATGACATTTAAATAATGGTTTATATATATATATATATATATATATATGGTGTGTTGTTTAATATGTGTGAGGTGTAATTTTTATAAGAATTAATGTAAATCCAGTTTAGCTTTCATCCATCATCCATTAATTTTAACACATTTGTGGAACTAACTTTTGATATTTGTGAAGGATAAATCTGAAATAATATTAAATTTACAAAAAAATACTCAACTTAGTATTTTAATTTCACACATGTTTCAATCCAAACATCATGTGAAAGAAACACGAGGATTCACTAGGGGAGCAATACTATACCACGTGGATTCAGTGGGGAGAAATACCATACCACGTGGGTTTCAGTAGGGAGCAATACCATACCACGTGGGTTCATATTGGGGGATATATATTGAGGAGCAAATGACATAATAATATTGGGGGATATCAAAGGGTTTTTATATTGGAAAGTATAAAAAATGGAGCTCAAAGTTATTGAAAAAATATAAAGGGGTATAATTTAAAAAAAAAAAATAGATACCTACAATATCTAGTGAAAGTAGGGTTTTTTTTTAATTGGGAAGGTGTATTGGTTTCATATTGGTAAGGGTTTAAATAATGTAATTTTTAGGGGTATTTTACAATATGTAGTTAAATTAAGAGTATTGTTTAATATGCCACGAACCCATGTGATAGGTTGATGCAGGAGCATCCTGCTCAAATGTCATTGTTTATTTGAATCATTTAGGGAGTGATGTTTTTTTTAATTATTTTATAAATTATGTACATTTTAATAAATTAAGAGGAAAATATGAGTGTGAGGTTTATTATAAATATTCTCTTATAATTGAGAATATGAGGGGAGTTGAGTTGTATAGATATTTTAGGGATTCTGAACTCTTTAAATAGAAATTAGTTGACTCAATAGACGGATAATATATTTTAGGATTTAGTTGAGTCATTTGTGGAGGAAATCATGGATTCAAATTAATCCACAACTATGTATAAGTATAAGCTTCGTATGAGGTTAGTTTAGGATGAAATAAGCAGAGTTGAGAAAGAGAGAGACAGAGGGCTAGAATCATGGATGTAATCAAGCCGAGAAGGTCATAAGCTCTGTAATTTATAATTTTTCAATAATTGATTTAGGAGTGGTTTGCAAATCATGTTTCTGGTGCGAAATTCATTTGAAATCGATGTAAAATCGATCCCTAATATAATGAGTATCATTCTTTTATTTCTGAGTTTTTATATGGACTTAAAAGTAAATATCATTAAGGGTTTTTATTTCAGGTATGTATATTTGATGGTTTAAACTCTTTTATTATAAAGTATGGCTGTAACTCCATGTGTTAAATCGTTTTGGAATCTTGTTTTACCTGGGATGGATAAACCGTGAATAGAAAACGGTCTTTTAAATCTGGAAATAGCATATCGCGCAATTAGAAGACTAGATATGGTATTGGCTAAATTTGCATGATTAACTTCCGAAATTTACATGTAGCATTTGACCGAGCGGATAAAACCACCGATATTGCATGATTTCAAAGTTTTATATGTCGTGCTAATTGGAGCGCGATATCCATCAAATTTGAAGAAGTCAAAATAGATGATGAATATTTGTGGAGAGTGGAGGCCGTAAAGAAAAGAATGATCGATAGTAATTGGTTAGTTTAGTTGAACATCTGGTATGAAATTAAATTTTCTTTATTTCCACGCATACAGTGTAAGGTTTTCATTTTCCGCGTGTTAAAGTTGAAAGGCGATGAGATTGTTGTGGGAGATCCGACATCATTTTTGGAATTGGAGCTCAAGATTTATGAAGATGCATTGGTTGCTGCATCAATTTTTGGTATCAGTGCCCAAGGTGGGGCTTGACTCTCTCAAGAGAGTCGAGAAGTGAATTTATTTCTATTGTGATTTATTTTTCTTTCCTTCTTACATATCAATTCAACGCACCACAAATTTAGTGGAGGCCTTTGCATTAGATCTTGACTCATATATAATTCGTGCAGTCATGGAAAATAAAGAGTTGGACGAGTGTGGAGAAACATACAAGGTAAAGAGAGAAGGTGACTGCGAAATTGTTCTGCGTGAGAAATACTTCAACAAGCATTGAAGACTTGTGTATCTGTATTAACGCAGAGCTGAGCCACGTTGCAAGAGAGGTTCCGTAATAGATGGAGTTGTGTTTGTGTGGAAGTGTTGTGTTGAAATTTGCATAAATCTTATGAATAGATGAGGAATATAGCACACTGGATGTAGAGAGGACTGAAACATCTTCTGAAATCATCCACATCCGCAACATAATTTTAAAAAACGAACCAGATTTTGAACGAAGAGGTATTATTGAAAGTTTGGACCTTAGATCATGCATAAGAGAAAGCAAAAGAGTTGAAAATTAAAAATAAAAGGTTTATTAAATAACCTTCAAGTGAACATAAAGCAGAGAGGAAAGCACATAGCAGGTGATTCTGGTGAAAAGGGAAAGAGCCAAAGGTGAGTTTGTCCTTAAAGAAGGGTGGAGTTTGTTCTTACAAGATGAGAGGTGTATGTGTTTTGAGGGTGATCATAGTAAAATAGGTTTTATCCAGTAGAAGCAAGAACAAGCATGATGAAGATTGATCACAGATGGTAGGATGTGATAACAAAGGAATATTGTTTTCTACTTGGAAGGGAACTTTCGAGGAGTTTGAAGTAATATTTATACTTTATTTACTCAGATTGCATGAGGAAGAGATGGCTTGTTATGTTGCAGGGTATTGTATTGTTGAAATTCAAACCATTAATGCAGAATTATGAACTGTGTTATGATTGGATATTGCTGGTGAAATAGATGCTTAGAAAGAAAATAAAGTTATGTGTAAATTCCAATTTTTTGAGGTTCAGATCCAAAGCATTATTCAAAGACATGGACGCATTTTGATCATTCTAAGAATGACATCCAAATTGATGTGGATTGAAGTCTTCTTCAAGATATGGAGGAGCTCTATTCAGGATTGATTGTTGTGACAGAAGCTGTATGTTCAAAAAATGCACAATGGAAGCATGGAGATCAAAGACAGAACTGTAGAACTAGATTTACAGGAATGGTAAAAACTAGGAAATAAGGAGATCCTAAAGACATGTGATGTTGGGAAGATGGTATGTATAATTTTTGATTAATTAATGATATTTTACAGATTGAAACAGATTAAGGGAATACAAAATTTGCATGTTTGCAGGAGACAGCCAACCGAGACATAAATTGATTACAAAGGTATAAAATTTTATAGTAGTTGAATGAATGGAAAATTTTGGCACAAGACTACAGTAGTAAAATTGTAGGAAGAACTTTTGGAAGTTCTTAGAGATTTTAGTAGAACCTTATTCCAGTTGAGGCTTAGAATAAATAGGGACAAAGGAGTCCTTAAGAGAAGTGAGTTTAGAAACTAGCGAGAGAGCAAGATTGTTGAGTGCAATTTTAGGGAAAAGAGGATTTGGAAACCAGACAGAGGAGGATCTTGGTTAGAAGATCAACTCAGAAGGAAGTTGATTGGTTTAAGGTGTAGAAACTCACACAAAAGCTAATATGGCTATGGAAAGTCATAGTGAAGGTTCATAAGAAGGCTACAAGATGAACGAAAGGGGTGCTAAAGATTCCGCAGGAAACAGATGAGTCAAGAGGAGCTCGACAAGGAGATGGCTGATATAAGAGAAGAACTTGATGTGTTAACAATGCTGCTAGGGGAAAACCAAAGAGAAGGTTGGGTCCTGAAGAAAAACATAGTGAAGTGGTCTAAGTTACAAAGAAGGCTACGACAGAGACAAGTGAAGCGGTTGGTAGAAAAACTTATAGAAGTAGAGTCAGAAATGGAAGTTTCCATTTGTGGACCAGAATAGGGTGAAATTATGCGTGAAGAGGATAATGAGAAAGATCTCATGGACTGCTAGAATAGTTCAGAACAATTCAAAGATATGTTCACAAGGGAATCAGATCAGGCTATGGGGCCTTGCATTTTAAAATATCATATTTTGTATCTGTTTGAAGGATGTGTAGGAGATGATGGACAGTCTGGTGAAACTGTTACAAAGATGAATAAAGCTATTGAGGTGAAGTATGATGGAGAATCCATTTTAGAGGAGGAATGTATTGATTTATTGTAGCAGAAAGAATTCATAGATGAATTTCTGTTTGGCGTAAGACAACCAGTTGAAGTTGTTATGGAGTAGAAACATAATGAAAATGTCGTAGTCATATTCCAAGAAGGTAAAAAATTAATCTTTTTAATGAAATTGATGAAATTTTTTTTCAATATTATGATATATAAAACAGGATAACTCAGGAGTATTTCCAGAAGAAGAATGAAATTGAGAATAAACGTTGTGATGAAATGTTGGAAAAATTTCACATGGAAATAACATTCTTGGAAAGATGCCTTAAGGAACCTGAAGGAGAAATGAAGCTTGCAGAACCTGATAAAGGAGAGATTGTAGTTATCGTGCATGATAAATATGAAATAACGTCTATAGAGTTAAGTGAATGTTTTGAATCTTCAATTAATAATGTGATTGTAGGTACAAAAGACAACATTAATAAATATGATGCTGAAATGAGAGGAATTGAGCAGAAATTATTTGAAGATGATATGAAAAATTAGGAGCAACAAGAAAGTTATGTCCTTAGAGACATAAATTAAATAGAAGTATTAATCCAATAGTATAAAGATGGAAGTAGCTAGCAATTTGAAAGAGATGATCAACAACAGGAAAGTAAATTTCAGGAATGCATTAGATTGCGGGAGTATAGAAATTTCCAGTAGAATGAAGAGTGTGATATTAGTATGGCAGTAATGAGAGCAGAAATGTATATATTAACAGAGTGGCTACAAATAAAGAAAAATGAAGACCGAGATTACAGATGGAGAATGAAGAAACGGGTCAAATAGAAGCTATTACAACAGAAGTGGAATGGAAAGCTGGTGAACGAGTTTAGAGAACTTGAAAAAATTCATATTGATTTGTTAAAGAAGGAGAAACTAAAAAGAATGGAGTCACAACAAAGAGGATCTGCTAAAATCTGGATATTCTATGATGGGAGATTGGTACTTGAAGTATCAAAAGAGCCCAAAAGGTCTTGTACTTTTAAAAATAATAATTTGTTGATAAATTCAGGTACATTACCGGATGAGAAATTTGTTACTATAGGGGCAGTCAATGACTATAATTGTGATGAAGAAGAAGTTCTTAATTATTCTTCATTAGAGAAAGTTGAGTGTTCAGCGCAATTGGAAGAACGAATGCATTCTGAAGATGATGAGCAACAGTGTGATGAAGAACTTGTAAGTTATGAAGCAAGAGAGGAGTTTCTAGATTATTTGCTGGATAAATGTGGGTATAAAGATGAGAATGTAGATCACAATGAAGAAGAGTCTCAAGATATGATTGAGACAGAGGAGCATGTTAGTGTCCAAACTAGAATGGGAGAGTTGAAGTGTGAAACTATTGCTAGATATCTCGGAGGTGATTTGCTTCTGGAAAGTAAATTGGAGGATGGAAAGAAACAAATGAATATTGCAATGGAAGGAGGAGAAGACACTACAAAAAACATCAATCGTATTGATGTAATTGAAAAAGAGTAATTACTCCGAGGAATTAGCAGAAGTAATTGTTGTAAAGGTTGACGGAATCGGGTTGACAGAGTGAGTGATGCTGGTTATGGTGAGATTTATGATTTAGCTCTTATTAAATTCAAGACTACCGAGTCAGTTGGTAAACCTATGAATGCTGATGTAAAGCCAGTTGGAGATTGTTTCAAAGTATGGAGACCAGAAGAATGGATATTAGCGTTTCTATATAAGTCTATATTTCCAGAAATAAAGATGGTATGGTATGGAAAACCGAGAGTTACATTCAATAGTGTTCTAAAAATACTATTCTGGGAATTTTGTGCAAAATTACAAAATGGAGTTGATACTTTAAAATACCGGCAGCAAAATAGAGTTTGGAATCCTGGAGGTAGTAAGTCATTGAGACTTGTGGTTGTTGCATTATTACAGAAAAGTGATAGACCTCATAGACAGGACTCTATGGAAACTTTTTTACATGGGGAGTCTGATGCACGAGCATCCTGCTCAAATGTGATTGTTTATTTGAATCATTTAGGGGGTGATGTTTTTTTTAATTATTTTATAAATTATGTACATTTTAATAAATTAAGAGGAAAATCTGAGTGTGAGGTTTATTGTAAATATTCTCTTATAATTGAGAATATGAGGTGAGTTGTGTTGTATAGAAATTTTAGGGATTATGAACTCTTTAAATAGAAATTAGTTGAGTAAATAGAGGGGTAAGATATTTTAGGATTTAGTTGAGTCATTTGTGGAGGAAATCATGGATTCAAATTAATCCACAACTATGTATAAGTATAAGCTTCGAACGTATGAGGTTATTTTAGGATGAAATAGGCAGAGTTCAGATAGAGATGGATAGAGAGCTGGAATAATCGGTATAATCAAGCCAAGGGGGTCATAAGCTCTGTAATTTCTACTTTTTGAAAATTTGATTTAGGAGTGCTGTGCAAATCGTGTTTCTGGTGTAAAATTCATTTGAAATCGGTGTAAAATTGATCCCGAATATAATGGGTATGGTTCTTCTATTTCTAAGTTTTTATTTGGACTTAAAATTAAATAATGTTAAGGGTTTTTATATCAGATCCATATGTTTGATGGTTTAAACTCTTTTATTATAAAGTATGGTTATCACTCTATGTGTTAAACTGTTTTGGAACCTTGTTTTACCTAGGAAAGATAAACAGTGAATAGAAAGTGGTCTTTTAAATCCGGGAATAGTATACCGCGCAGTTAGAAGGCGAGATATGATATTTGCTAAATGTGTGTGGTTAAATTTTGGAATTAACACGTAGCATTTGAGCGGGTGGAGAAACCACAGATATCACATGATTTCAAAGTTTTATATGCCCTGCTATTTGGAGCACGATATCCATAAGATTTGAAGAAGTAAAAAAGGACGATGAATATTTGTGAAGAGTGAAGGAAGTAAATAAAAGAATGATCGACAGTAATTGGTCATTTTAGTTGAACATCCAGTACTAAATTAAGTTATCTTCATTTCCACGCATAGAGTGTAAGGTTTTCATTTTTTGCGTGTTAAAGTTGAAAGGCGGAGAGATTGCTGTGGGAGATTCAACATCATTTTTGGAATTAGAGCTTGAGATTTATGAATATGCAGTGGTTGTTGCATCATATGTCGTATGTTCATTGAGTGAAGCCCCTGTGGGAAGCAAGATAAATGTCTTATCACTCAACTTCCACAAGAGGAACAAATATTATGGTTGCATATATTTTTAATTTTACACTTGTTTCATCCCTAACATCACGTGGAAGCAAGATAAATGTCTTATCATTGAACTTCCACAAGAAGAACAAATATGATGGTTGCATATATTTCTTTAATATATATGTTTTATTAATATTATGCATGGTGATGTAATTTATTTTATTCTATTTCTATAATACACCAACACACACTTTTGAAGAAAAATATATTCATAAGGTTCTCAAAGATTTTAATTTCTAGGTACCATGTATATAATTTATTTATATTATATACCAACACAAATGCAAATATTATATACCAATGCTTTTATAACGTTTTCAAAGGATTTTAATTTCTAAAATACACTTGTCTTGTTAAATATATATAGAATTTACCATTTCCATTATCAAATTTATTTTATTTAAATTTCCAAAGTACTCAATATCAACTTTTTTTCATTTTACCATTTTCCTTAGACTTTTGCATTTGGTTAAAGTTATATGTATTTATTTAAAAAAATATATAAGTATGTAATAACATTTTTTTTTCTAAGTAATTAAATAATTAAAGGTTAATTTTTTTCATTCTAAATTTTATATACAATTATGTTTAAATTTTATAATTAATTATTTTTTATATTAATATCAAAAAATATTTTCATGAAAATTAATTATCTAAAATAATTTTAAAATTTAAAATTTCATAATTAATTATTACTATATATATAAAAATGTAATTTAATAAAATTAATATTTATAAAATATTTTTATCATCAAAATAAATGGAATTATATGAATTATATAATTAGTAATTATACAGAAAGTTAGTATCACAAATGCACGTGATTTCTTTTATTATATTTTTCAAAAAGTATTTTTAGTATAATAAATATTAATCACATTATTAAGTACTAAATCACATATTAAGTTGGTTGATGAAATCCACTTGTTGATATGGAATAAGAAAATATCTTTTATGTTATTTTGATTACATTTTCTTTCTAGATATAAGGAAAAATTCATAGAGAAATGTACCTCTAAAAAGTCCAAAACATCCCATAATTTGACTATATCTATCTCATATACACTCACATTAAATCATAATTTATAAATATTTTTTACAATGCCAACTTGTAAAACTTTAAGCTCATAAAAAATTAGAATGATTTATGATTGGGTTTACTAAAAAAATCAAATATTTAATAAAATTTTAGAGCATATCAAAAGATTATTTTACCTTTTTAAAAATTCCATCAACCAAATTAAATCTTATTAAACATTACTGTATGTGTATAGCGTAGTTGGAAACTAGGACAACCCTTAAAGTACAAGTAATCAACAAAATTAAAACAATTTTAATGTTTCCTAGAGGCATCCAATATCTTTATGAGACCAATAAGTTTAAAAAATAATAATATTATTTTTTCATAAATAATATTATAGAATAAATCTTTTTTGAAGTATCATAGTATTCATTTTATCTTAGTTATAATAACTTCTTACTTTTTTTCATAAGAGGGAGGTATTAAGCAACAATGCTACATATTAATGTTTTGAAAAAATGAAATATTAAACATAATATTTTGAAAATTGAAAATAGATTTTGAAAATTTTAAATTTAAATTTCTATTTTTTCATTGGTTCATATAGATAAAGTGAGTAATTTTATGAGGTTATAAATAGTATTGGTCAAAAAAAAATATCAATATCAATATTTATGGCCAAATTTCAATCAAATCACATGAGTTGTGAATATTTTATTTGAGTAAAAATATTTTATAATTAAAATGTCATTAAGAACTTTTATTGATTTGACATTCAAACAATTATTTTTTTTCTTCTCTGTCAAATTTAATTTTTAGAAGTCAATATGAAAAAATTGTATTTTTTACAAGTAAATATGAAAAATATGTGTAACTCTTATGTTCACAAATATTTTACATATTTTTTTTTGTAAGCTTGGTGCTTCTCCTTTTTTCTATTAATATATATATAAAATTACAGAAAAATCATATATATCATAAGGTGTCTGCAACTTGCCCACAGGGAAACCAAGTTGGCCATTGAACAGATTTGTAACCCATCTAAAAATAAAATAGCTTTAGTCTATTCAGCCACACAAAGTAAGACTGTGTGTCAACATGGATTATGTTTTCTATTTTCCTATTTACATTAAAACCAGTAAATGCTATCCACCTATTTGTAAGCATAAGAAAAAAAATTTAGAAAGAAATTGATCATAATTAATCAACCTCTTTAGTGGAGGCATATTCCACTGGTTTAGGGTTCCGAATAGTATTTCCTAGGAGCTGTATTTCATTCACGACACATGCCAGGTGTTCCTCAAGGGATCTGAGCCACCCTTCCTTTTTGGGTAGTTGAAACTGCAAATTTTCAAATTCTTTTTGGTAATTCATGAATTCATTAACCATAGTTTCCATGCTCACTGCTACATGTTCCAAAGCCTTTGCCAATATCCCTTGCATTGACCAGTATAGGTACATTGTGTGCTTGAACTGAGTTACCCTTCCACAAGTTTGCCCAGGGTTGGGTACTAGCTCCCACCAGTCCTATACTTCCATTTCGATGTTTTTTTCATTCTGATTTAAATTGTCCCCCCAATCCTCTATCAACTATCTTATTTCTTATTCTTTGTTCATCTGGTAATATTTCGCTGCCTTCTTTATGATGTGGTTGGTAGGTTTCCTTCCCCAGGTTCTACCTGTAGAAGGACTGGATTGTCCCTCTGCCCTGCAGCCCCTAGTCCTCTTGCCTCTGCCTCTGAGCTTCGAGCTACGAGATGGAGGAGGTGCATGAGTCATCATTGCCCACTTTCAGGTTGGAGCAGTATTGATTGTTGAAGTGCGAGTAGGTGGAGAAAGCCTCACGATATCCAGGACTCGGGTAGAAAACTTGTCCTCCTACCTATACAGGTATCAACAGCCAAAAGTAAAACATGCCCATGACTTATACTTCCTCCCTGACCATACTCAGAAGAAAAATGACTGACCTAACTCTAGGGCTAAGTACTTATACCATATCCCTTGCTCGAAGACAGAGGACCTAGACTACAAACATGAACCCATTCCCTCGACTGAGATAAAATTTCAACCATCTTATGAATGGCACTGGAAGAAGACCCATGAATTTTCTTGACCGCGTTCAGACCAAAACTACACCAGACCCATAGAATCCACCTACAACAGTATGTCCAGCTCCCTACAACCTCATTCCAATTCCTATTAATCTCAGTGGAGGCGATGACAAACTTATGCTCAACCCTATCAATTTTGTCCAGAATTATCCCCCTCTGAGATAACCAAATACCGAAGACAACTGAAACAATAAAAACCAGAGGATTCCTAAGAAGCGAATTGTGAAATTTCTCCACGCGGTAATGGTGCCAATTGTGGCCCAGACTCATACCCCCTCTAATTAACCTTATTTCTATACTCTCATACTTTCCTACCACCAAGATACACCAAGAATTCCACATATAGACAGGAGCTTGAATAATGTTAACATACCAGAGAGGCAACACAAGCTGGAGCTGGAGGATCACCTGTAGGTTTCTTTGCCTTCGACTATCGCTCATATTCCTTATGCTGCTTCAGACACAATTCTTTGAGAATAGCTGCATGCAAGCGAAGAGCCAAAGTAATGAACCCTGCTGCCACCCTTCACCTCTCCACTTGTTTCTATCATGTCTGAAATACCACTCTTGTGATGATGAGTTGGCTTGACATTCCAACCCACCATCATTACATTGCATTTGTGAGGATTGCCTACATATCACACCCTGATCGGGGAATTGGATCAGTTACCTCACTGCTTCCTGAGTTCTTAGATTGATCTTGTTCCAATATAGATTAGAGTGATTCCATAATTTGCACCCTATTTTGTATCAGCCATGTCTGTTCCAAGGTTTCCCTTTAGTGAGTGCATCCCCAGTTAGCCATAAAGTGTGCCGCCCAGTTTCCTTCTCTTCTTACATGCATTGGAATTATGTATTCAAAATTCTGGACTAGTTCCCCAAGGTCCTGGACAAGTCTGGTAGTTCTCTAGCTATTACTGAGTTTGTCACATTTTTTCATTTGGTTTAGTTTTTTAATCGTTTTGATAACTAGTTAGGAATATCATTTTATGACCAATTTCTTTTAACCTAGTTTAATGGTCAGGATCATTCCTTGTCTAGCTCTCGCAAATTCTATCTCATTGTTGATGGCATGTCCACTTTGGTCTGCATATATGATGCGAGTTATTTCTCTAAGATCTCGAAAGAGTCCCCCAAATCCTGTTGGTGTTCGGTTACCTTTAAAAGTGCCATAGAATTTAAGTTTAATAAAGTATTCTAGGGGGTTTTGGAATGTTGAGGCTGAGCTTCTTCCCATGTTGATTTGTTTCCATGAATCAGCTAATATCATAGATGGGGAGAGCTTTATGCCTCTGATAATTCAAGATTCTTATGGGGTGACTTTAGAGTCCTCCTGAGTCCATCTCTCTGTTAATGTTAAGGTCCAATAATAATAGGGTTCATAATTTTTGAATTGACTATGATTATTCTTATACATATGTACATACCTTGCATCCTACAAGTTGTTTTCCCATATTTTGAAAATCATAAAAAATGAAAAGAGGGTAAAAGTCCTAAAAGAAAGATCAAAGGACTTAGACAAGAAAAGATCAAAAAGAATAAAAAATGGACCCCAAAAGAGAAAAAAGAGATAAAAATAAGATATGAAAGTGAGCCAGTCAAAATGCCACTACTAATTACTGTTACTGCAAAAATAATGATTATATGCAGATTGTCCAAAATGCCATAATCCATAATCAGTTAAATAGTTTAATCTTAACTTTTCATGCTTTGAATTTCATGTTTTAGATAGAGAATAAAGATATGTCAAACAGTTTAAACTTGTAAAATTAATAGACAGTTAGAGAATAAATGGGGAGCTCAACAATTTAATCTGAGCTCTTGGATGAAATAAGGTTATAAATAGATAGTTTTATGCTTCAAAAGAAAAATGGATTTAGGGTTGCAAGCTTAAATGCACCCATGTAAACGAAGTAAAAAATGTGAGAATAATGATGGGTAGGTAGAAATTACTTGTGCAAGGCATGTAATAAAGCATTATTTGGAAAATTACTAATTTCCCCTCCCCCATAATGATCTAGTATTCAAAACCTTCATTAAAGAGGCTCAGAGCATTTCTATGACTTTTGTCGGGACCAGACCCAAGGCTTGATAATTGATTGGTTAAAAATATTGGTTTCCCTTCAGAAAAGCCCATTTCCTCATCATATTCACCCTCTTCCAAAAATATAATCCCCTTTCTTAAGTAAAACACCTGTTTTGTCTAGAAAAAGTAAAATCTGCTCTTAATTAATTTCATTTCATCCAAAGACACTCAAAAACCCACAAAATACAATTTATCCTAAGTATTATGTGTAAATATTAAAATGAGGTCATTATTTTACACTTTACTTAGTTTCATTTTTGTAGTTTTCATTCATTTTCATTCATTACATTTCATTTCATATTAATTTTTAATATAATGTATTAAAACACTTATAATACCCCTTCCCGTATATATTTATTAAATCCTTTATTTAAATATCCCAAAAACCCATTATTTAAATCTTAACCTATGGTTTTATATTACCCATGTGCTAAATAAAACCCCGCCCTTTCCCCATAGGTTAAAAATATATCATATAAAAATCCCGCTCCAATAGCCATAAAACATTTTTAAATGTTTCATATGCTATGCAATATTATGCCCCACCAATAAAAAAAATTAGTTTTAAGTTTAAAACTATGTTTTAAATACATTGAACTAATCCCACCGCACAACACAAAAGCCCAGGCCCCACACCCATCCGCCGAGCAACTCCTCATTTGATCTCAGTCGTTCGCACTTATCTTTCCAGATCCGACAATTACAGTGCCATATCGCATTTCAACTTGCACGATCAATAACCATTTCAAGATTTGCGAAATGGGTTGTTTTGCACCCTTATCTCTCCTCCACGCCGCAACATATCACTGGATCACATTCGATCTTAGAAAACAGCTTACCGCCTAAAGCCTGCGCAATAACCACTTCTGGTTTTCTGCCTCCAATGCCAAAACCACCCTTCCCTCCGATATGACCGCCATTTAATGACAATCCTTCTTAACCTAAAAACATTATAAAAATTCCATATGCACAGTTAAACCATTTTTCTGCATTTTTTGCACGTTTATCCATCCCGATTCAAAAATCTCCTTGTACATCATTTTCACGCTCAAAAGAAACTAGAAGAGGCCATTAAAGCTGCCAAAATCTTCAGTTCATTTCCAAAAGACCTCCAAAGTCATATGAAACCTATCTGATGCCTCAGAATCAGTTTGAAAGACCAAATACCTGCACAAACAAGTATTGCTCGAAGAAAAACCAACCTGTGTATCATTTGAAAAGAGTTTTCTAAAAAATTAAACCTAGTGAAGCCCATTTACCCACAAAAAGACTAAAATTTCCTACAAAAGAACGGATTCACTGTAAAACTCTGATAAACCCCTATTTTGATACTGCAATATTTTTTTTAAAGAAAAATTAAATATATTTATCATTTTCAGACATTGGAAAAGACTCCTAATATATCTAGAAACCCTTTGCAAGTAACCCCAATCCTTTTGTGCCCAATTCGAACCATTTTTAGTCCAATATTATCCAAAAAAAACATTGAAACCCTTGTTTTATCATTTCTTGAACCTATAAGAGTCTGTAAAACAATTTAAAGCCAAATTTAAAAGGTTTAAAATCAAAATAAAACCAAGTTGTGCCTATTTTTATCCATAAACCTTTGTTAAATTAAAAAATAATTATGTAAACAATTTCATCTTACAGAAGAGTTCAAAATCCAAAATATAGAGCTTCAAGCACCCAGAAGGTCTTAAAATGTCAAAATCAAGCCCAGCAGTGTCTTCCAAAACCACAATTGTTGTAAATCCTCTACAACCTCCTGTTGTAGACACTGAACATACATCCTTAGCAGATGTGGATTACAAAATAGCAGATCCAGTGATAGAATTTAATCTGTTAGACCTCCACTGCTGGAGTCTTGAAAAGTAATTATATCAAGTTGATGAAGTCTAGATTTGGGATTCAAACCTACCCAGATATGTGGTTCCACTCACTCACCAGTGTCCAGAAGTTATAAGGTTTTTTCAGTCCTATTATGCACCTAAACAAAGAGCCATGGTAAATGCAAATAAAGAAGTGTTGTTTACAATTACTGTTGATTCAATAAACCTAATGCTACAGCTCAAAATAGATCCAAATGTAGTTCCTTTATCCATAGGAGCACTCACCAAGCTTTACATTGGTCTGAACTTTCAAATTTTCCAAAATTTCATGCCTGCCTATGTTGAAATCCCAAAACTAAACCCTCCTTATTCAACTTCAAAGTTTCCAGAAGGGTCTAGGCATGTCATTTCCATGTTTTCATTTATCCTAGGGTATTTTACATATGATCATACATATGAGTCCATCCTAGGTTTTATATCTACCTTTGTACCAAGACAACCTCCTTCTATCATTTATAATTATGTTGAATACATAGATGAGAACATCCATGATCAGCTTGTAAAATTGAAAACTGAAGGAGTATTTAGATATACTTTCTTTATTTTTCATATGATCATATATTTCCAAGAAAAAAAGTTCCCAATAACACTTCAGAAGCTTGATGTAGAAGGGAACCCACTTTCAGTAATCTTTTGGACATCTTTGATCAAAAAAGAGTCCACGGAGTTCAATTATGCAAAGTTTACAGATTCCTTTGTTCATCCATTGGTTAATATGCTTACAAATAAGGTACAACCAAGAATTAATGATGAGATAAAGAAAGTTCTACAACTTTCAGAAGAAAGTAAAAATGGAGATTAGTACCTATATCAGAACCATGCAGAAATCAGAATTTTTGGGTCCAATATTTTACCCTATAAAATACCTAAGTATGTGCCAATGAGAATTTTTTCCTTGGAGTACATCATGCAAATTCTCAATTCAGATTCAATCAACTTCCTGGCAGCCAAAAATAAGACCTAATCTAAGTTGAAAAATCAGATAGGACCCTTCATTTGTAATCACAAAGATGCAGCGATAGAAGCAAAAAAATAGTTGCTGGAGTAAAAAATTGAATTTAGCTTCTTATGGAATAATGACCTGAAGGGAATTCTCAGCCAAATGAGGGTGAAATGAAAACTGACACCTTATATTCATGACAAAAGGCCAGAAATTGAACAGTATGCTAATAAAATAGAGTGGCTAGAAAATACCTTGATTGAAGCAATAAGACAGGGTGATACTAGTCACACCTTGGAAACTCTGAATCAAGTAGATGAATCTACCAAAAGAGTCAAAGAAGAATTTACATAAAATTTTGAAACAACTACAGAGACTAGGTTTAAACATAGGTATAATAAAAAGCCTAAGCTCAATCAAGTTGACAAAGACAAAGATATCATAGAAGTGGAAGACACAGATGTTCCAGGGACCAATAAAGATGTTGCTACAGTCATTATAAATGAGCAATATAAAGATACCTTGTACACACAAATGGTTGAGAAGCAGCAGAGTATGGAGGAATCCTTCTCACAGTTAGCAAAGGACAAAGATATTGACATGAGAGAGAAATACAAGAAGATAAAGGCCAAAAATGAAGAAATCAAGAATGATATTTATTTGCAGTATTTAAAACAAACACCGGGGATCTAGAATATACTTATGTCATCTTTTTATTATTAAAATAAGAATTTGATTATGTCAGTGCTTCAACCAACAGTTAAGACTCCCAAAATAGTGACAGATTACAAAAAAGCTGACCTTGAAGTTCCCACATAAAGTATCCATGCATTAGATCAAATTGTGTTCCATAGACAAAATTTTGAGATGATTTATTTTACCATTACTACAAAGGCAATGAGTGCCCAAAAGCTTCAGAATATAATAATAAAAATGAAAAATCAATTAAGATGGATAAGGCTTCCTCATATGCTAAAGATCGTAGGATTAAATATTTATAAGAGTTGGTTATTCAAGTAGGATATGATCCTGCCAATGTGAAGGCTGTAGAAGAGTTGGTGAAGAAAAATAATGTTGACATTGCAGCACTTAGGAAACAACTCAAGCTTCCACCAACAGAACACCCATAAGCCAAGGAAATTTTGCAAGAGGTAAGCCAGAAATATGATATGATGAACTTGATTTTACAATTGACAACAGAGATAAAAGAGATGGAAATCCAAATGGAAAAACTTGTCCATGAAAAAGAAACTACAAAAACACAGGAGATTCCTACAGTAATTCCCATGGAAAATACAACTGCGCCTTCAACTCTTACAGAAGATTTGGCACCAAAAGTACCACTGGCCACATCAGTGCTAGTGACCTCATCCACTACTTCAACTACAGAGTCATCTACATCAATAGTACAGCCAACGGATGAAGCTAGAAAGCTTATCAAAACCATGGAGGAAATGATACTTCAAACCAATGAAATCAATATATTGAAGAAAATGATTGAAAATCTTGAAGACACTAAAAATCTCGCCCAAATTAATGCTAAAACTCAGGAACAAAGGGCAATAGGTTAAATGTTGAGTTGAAAATTCTACAAAAGGATTTAACTTTGAAAGAGCCAATGACCTATGTAAAGAATCAACTATGGAGTAAAATCATTGAATCCATCAATGATGTTTGGCCATCAATACAGGTAATATATGAGCAAAGGGATTTACTGAAAGCAACCCAAGAAGAGATTCAGAAAATAAAGGAGGAACTAGATGCCAAACCTAAACAAACCCTATAACTAATCAAGTTTCTCAATAGCAAGAAGAAGAAAGAACTTGAGGAAATAGAAATTAGCAACAAAATAGAGAAAGTCCTTGAGATAAGAAAAGTAATTTCAAAGAAGAATTTAATACGGAAGCTAGAAGAAAAATGTGAAAAAATCAACATAGGAATAACCAAATTTATGGTTAAATTTGAGAGTTTGAAGCAAAGAGGTTTGCCAAACGTCCTTGTCATTAATGATAAACTCATGCCACAAGAGGAATACAAAAAAAAGATAAGAGATTATGCAAAATAACGGGTAGAAAAATTAGAAGGACAAGGAATTCGTACAGGAAATGTTTTATGTAAAAGTTTTGAAGACTTTTTTTATCTACAACATGAGATAAAACAATTATTTGTTATAAAACCAACATTTGCTAGATATACTGAGGAAGATGAGAACTTTAGAAAGCTAAAAAAGATAAAAATTCCTGATGAAGAATATTGGTAATCACTCACTGACTTACTATAAAATTCAAATGGGAGAGAAGAGGATAAAAATAGTTGGATGATTTTACACAGTGAAAATAGAAAATTACAGCAGCAAGGTATTTTAACAGTGGTTAAAGTTTATAAGTGTTTAAAGAGTATCAGAGATAAAGTGTATCAGATAAAAGATAATATTTCAAAAAAAATCAAAATATCTTATGCCAGCGTTGAAGACAGCAAAGCAGCCAGCTAAACCTATTCCAAAATTCCACTTCTATTTTATTTGGATAAATAGGATAGCTTGCTATGTAGTTAAGAAGCTTTCACTATTTTGTTGTAAAAGATATTTTATTTCCTTAGAAAAATCCTATGATTATTCTAGGATATTTTGTAAACATATTTGTATATATACTTCATCTTTTGAAGTATTATTGTGGAATAAATTACTGAAGATTTATATAGTCATTTTTGTTGTATCTGAAGGCTTTTTGTGTCAAGTTCAAGTAGCAGACTGGATCAAATCATCTAACATCATATTTCAGGATTCATGTGATGAGCCATTGAAGTGAATTACTTTCTACTGTCTTTGTTTATCTTCTCATTTTTTACATGCATCCATACATGTGTTCTAAATTTGAATGATGAACTAGGAGTATTATCACAAGATTTGTTACAAGCACCCTGTCTTTAACTAGTTATCATTTCTATGTTTTTTGCTGATATCCAGAGTAGGGAACCTTTAATTTCTCCCTCTTTCAAATGACCTTTGTATATTCCTTCCTTATCCAGATCAAAGAATCCTTGATTTCTCTTTATCTTGATCAAACCACTTCACCAATCAGCGTTCCAAGATCTTCCATGACTTATCTATCTTTCCCTAAAAACATATGACTTTTTGATCTTGACTCTAGTCATGTTTGCTTGACATTTGACTCCTTAGCCCAATGGACAAACAAATCTTGCACTATCCATCTCATTAAGTGATTTTTCCCACCAAACCAAACCAAAACAAAACCAATTTTCACATCATAACTAGCATAATATCATATAATTAAAACAAAGTTAAATATTATAGAGAGAGCCCTCTCTAGAACCCTAAGAAGGCTAGATCTTAGGGTTCAAAATTTGGTCTTTGGTTACCTCTAATGTTATTTGACTAAAAATTAAAATCTCACAACTTAAGAATTATTAGAGTGATAATAGTTAGGATAATATCTCTAATATTTTGTATGATTCTTTCCCCAATATTAGTTTGGTTCTGGCCTTTGTTTTTAAAAAATATTTTGTTCCTTTCCTTCCCTATAAACCACCTAGTGAAACTTGGTATTAGATCCCAGACCCTATTTATTACTGGGCTTGAATATGGATTATGACGAGAGAGAAGGATGGTTTCTCTCATACTATTGGGGTCTCTATCAACTCTCAGAAATAGGTGTTCCATTTTCTATCATATCCTTCTTGCATACATGCAATAATTCAGAACGTTATCGATGTCATCCTCGTGAATGTGACATAGAATGCAATACGATGGTCCTATCATGCCTCATTTTTGTAATTGATCCCACGTTAATATGCATCCTATGAATACTAGCCAAAGAAATAATGCAACCTTCGGCAATAGTTTTCCTCCCCAAATTTTCCTCTATATGTTTTGCTGATTTTCCTGTCCCCATCTAGCCTTAATATTATAGGATTCTTGAATGTTTAAATATCCTTTTATGGTATATCCCCACCTCAGTATGTCTGGTTCTGCTTGTTGTGTTATCCTTCGTGAGGTCATCTCTTTGTCCAGTTGTTTCCATTGTTTTGTATTTGGTGGGTCTTGTCATTCCTCCCTACCTTTTCACTTCCTCCAACTTTTTTTTGTGGTGTCATCTTGCCTGTATTGATTTACAGTTCTGTAGTTTCTATCTAGGGTGTACAAGAATATGTCCCAAAGATCCTGTCTTCCCATGAGCTTCTCCCTTTGTTTCCAGGAGTGTTTCCAAAACCATGTTTTTTTCCCATTTGTTATCCCCCATAATAAATGTTGTTAAATGAGGTCCCTATTTTGCATTGCTAAGTTCCATATCTTTGATCCTCTAGGTGGTTTTTGGTATCTTAGCATATCATCTGCATTCCTGGGCATGTTATATTTTCTTGTCCAGATTTTCTTCCATAGGTCTGCTCCACCCATGATCCATCTCCACCACATTTTAGCTCCCATGACCTGATTTAGGGTGTGTAGATCTCGAAGCCCGAAGCCTCCTTTCATCTTTGGTTTTTTTATATTGGGCTAGGATACCAAAGCATATTTATTAATCTGTTGTGCTCCTCCCCATATGAATTTCTTGAATATGTATGTCATATTTCCATAGGATTTTTTGGGGGAAGCCATACCTGACACCTGGTATATCGGAATAGAGTGAAGGACAACTTTCAGAAGAATCTTGAAACTTGCAATGTTGAGGGATATGAATGTCCAGTTGCTCAGCTTGGTTTGAATTTTTTCCAATACATTTTTCCAACAACTAGTATTTAACAAATTTAGGTATAACGACATTCCGAGATATTTTGTAGGAAGATAACTAATCCCAAATCCAAAGGAATGTGCCAAGAAGGTTTGAATATTCTTGGCAGTGTTGAAGAATAAAATGCAAGACTTATCATTATTGATCAGTGTCCCTCAGGCTTCCATAAATTTTTGGAGAACTTCTTTCATACTGCGGGCTTCTCTTAGGGAGACTTGACAAAAGAGCATAATATCATCACAAATTTTTGGTGGGTAATTTGGAGGTAATTTCCCCATAAGCGAAGACCAAATATTATCTAAGAGTGGGCTTCCTATATCAAATACCTCCCAAGGCATTCAATTGCCAGAATGAGCAAGAAGGGTGAAACAGGGCCACCCTGTCTCAATCCTTGGGAAGGATTAAAAGTCTTGGTCGGAGAGCCATTCAGGAGAATTGAGTACATGAGGGAGGAGACCTAGTTAGTGATCCAATTGATCCATCTCTGATCACAGCAATAGGCCATGAGGATTATGGATAGGAAGGTCCAATTGATTCTATCATAAGCCTTTGATATGTCAAGCTTGATTAGCAAACTCGATGTTTTTAATTGTTTTAGGGAGTTGATGACCTCCTAAGATGTAACAAACCCATAAAGGATCTATTGTGCTTCCACAAAGCTAGTTTTTCAGGGGAGATGAGGCTAGGGAGTAGAGGTTTAAGGCGTTTAGCAATGATCACGGAAATAATATTGTAAATCACATTCCACAACGCTATTGGTCTGAATCCTTAGGGATCCTCTGATTTAGTTGTTTTAAGGATTAAGGCTAAAAATTTTGCATTCAAATTTGGACATACCTTTCGATTTATTCAGGATTATTCGACTAATTGAAGCACCTCCCCTCCTATGAAGCTCCATGGACCCTGGAAGAACTCTACTGTGAATCCTTTTAGGCCGGGGTCTTTATTTTTTCGAGCCCAGGGTTTCAGTACAAAATTATGCTCTCGGGAAACAAACTAAGGAATATGTTGTGTGATTCGTTGTGTGGTATCTAATCTATCTTTCTTTTTCTCCATGAGAAATTCTCTAAAATGTTCAACTACCAACTCCATTTCTCCATGTTGAACTACAATGTTCCCATTAGTGTCTTTTAGGGAGAAAATCCTATTATGTTATCAGTGTTGAATGATGGCCTTACGAAAGAAATTGGTGTTTTTCTCCACCCATGCATCCATTTAACTTTGGACTTTTATTTCCATTTGATTTCTTTCTTTCTTTTTCTTCTTTCCTCCAACTGATTAAGAATCCTCCCTTGCTCTTCTATTAACTGCTCCTCCCGTCCTTAACTGATGAATTGATTTTAAATCCTTTCCATATTTTGGATCAGATGATGTTTATCATTCATAATATTTTGAAATTATTCCTAATTCCATTTCTTTATCTTTTGTTTTATTCCTTTAAGCTTCAGCTGAAATGTATTCATGTGGTTGTTATAGGATTCCTTACTTTAATTCCACCATCCTTCAATCTTATTCATTAGCTTGGAGTCTCAGAGCCAAAAATATTCAAATATAAATGGTCGATTTGTTGGTCCCATTTTTAGATATATCTCCAACCAGATGGGATAGTGATCAGATCCCATGCATGGAAGAATGGAAGCTTCCAAGAACATGTCTTTGCTGACCACTGATTTTGAGACTAGATATCTGTCAAGATGGGAGGTGATTTGATGAGGACACCCTTGTCTATTATTATAGGTGTATATTCCATTGTTTGTCTGAATATCAACCACGTGCATATTGGTGATTGTGTCTCTGAAAATCTCCATATCTGAGTCTTGGTGTTGGATCCCTACTTTTTTTCCTCTATAGATGTGATCATATGGAAATCCCCTCTGAATATCCAGATATTGTCTAGTTATTATTCTCTCAAGTTATATAAGTCATGAAGAAAGGCTTCTTTTTCTCCTGGGATATGAGGTCCACAAACCCATGTTATCAGAATCGATTCTCTCAATACTATCTCCCTGACAGTATTCTTGGTCGGCTCATCCAATCTTCAAACATTACCTCCATTGGATTCCACATAATCGATATTCCTCCAACACTACCCCTGGTATCTTGATCTATTATTTCATACTTTGGCTTGAAGGTTTGCATGATCTATTTTAACTTTTCTTCTGATATCTTGGTTTCATGTAATATTATTATATTGGGCTTATCCTTCTTGCTCTGATCTTTCAAACAATGTTTCTTGCCTT
Source organism: Pinus albicaulis (assembly GCA_034641835.2). Classification (NCBI taxonomy): domain Eukaryota; kingdom Viridiplantae; phylum Streptophyta; class Pinopsida; order Pinales; family Pinaceae; genus Pinus; species Pinus albicaulis. The sequence goes on along the minus strand of CM076580.1, from coordinate 84,499,605 downwards.
TGCTACTAATGCCTCTTATATTCTAGGATGTAATTATCATTTTAATACTTTGGTGAGTTGGTCGAAGACTGCAGATATCGGTACTACCCTTCTAGAGTTCACCATTGCTTCTCCTATCATTTGAATTGGCTCGTTCATATTTTTTTCCTCATTTATTTCCTCCTTTCCTTGGGATACCCCATGTCTCCTCCTTGATTTTTTTTGTGATCCTAATTGTTCTGGTTGCTCTACTCTCATTGTCCCATGTTTTTCTTTGTATTTTTGGAAGGTTTCCTTATAGAGTTTTTTTTATCTTCTTGTATGAATATTCCATCCAAGTATCTCCATTCATGCAATAAACATCATAAGACTTGTTCCTCATTGCTTATGTCCTCCTTTTGACTATCAATCTCCATATTTTCCTACTCTTCTACCTGTTTTGTTACTTATTTGTATGAAATTTCCTCTTCAGCTTTTCGTTTTGCATTATTTCCTTATTTTTGGCATGGTTGGGTTTCCTGGTTTTGAGATACCATGTTCCCTTCTCCACCCTCGTCCTATTCTTGCAGAACTTAAAATCTGTTTTTATTGCTCAATCCTTTGTTTGTTCTCGATTGAGGTGGGTTTTGCAGATGCTTCTGGATCCTCTTCCTCCTTTGCACTTCCTGAAAGCCCTCTTCTTCATCCTTTGATTTCCTTGCATTCCATTCTTTATTCGCTTCTTGGGTATCCATCTTATTCAATGGACATTACCTAAATAGATGGTCGTACTCATGACATCGAAGAAATCTAAAGGGTATATTCTCATAATCATAACTTTCTACCATATTTCATTCTAATATTCCAGCTCTATGGATTCTGGCAGAGGTATTGTGATATTCATATACATGCATATCCTTGCATATTATGTATATCTTCCCCTCCTTGTAGATTTTTTAGTCTTTATGAAAGTTCCTATTAAGTTTCCAATTCCTTCCAAGATATTTGGATCCCAGAAATCATTTGGTAGCTGAAATAAATGCACCCATATTGGGGCAGCTAGAAAATTTTATAGATCTAGGTTGTAACATTCATCCCAATGCCTCATAAATAAGCCTCAATTGTTGAAGAAGTACGAACCTCCATCAAATATTATTTCCTTGTTCTCCAGATTGGAGAAGATGATTGTGAAGAAACCTCTTGCTCCCAACTTCAGTTCTATGTGACCCTTTGGTTTCATTTTGTGACTGATCCATTTTACCAGGTCCTTTTCCATTGGAAAAACCCCTACAAAATTGTATATCATTGCATCATCCTTCATATATTTTAGATATTTTTCCAACTTGTTGTCGGGTATGAATAAGTGTGGTTACTTTGAGGCCTTCAGTATGAATTCTCCCCTTATCCTATTCTACCATTATGTTCCCATGACCGGGGGTCCTTTCCTTGGTCTGGTCTGTCTACCTGTTACTTGTGCTCCATGTACACTAGTTTCACCTAGCACAATTTTTCGATATGAGGGGGTCTCTCTCCGTAACCCCCCCACACCCCCCCCCCCCCCCCTCCCCCCCACCCTCCTCATTCATTAACCCGACCAATGACTCGGTGCATCATGTGACTGCTACGCTGAGTCTTTTGCTTCAGTTCTGCGAGGTTACAGCTGTAATGGGGTGGTGGTAGGTTTTCGCAAATGGTTTGCAGAAACCCTTACAGAGCCCGATCTCACATAAACTTTACATATAATATTAAAATAAAATAACAATAAAATAATATTTTAATATTTATTAAAAGTAAATTATTCTAATATATATCTTAAATAAAATATTCTAGAATCAACTTTATATCATGTTTAATATAGAATTGGAATATGACATTGAAAACATTGTTTTAATGAAAATCATATATATATATATATATATATATATATTATTGGTGTGTTGTTTAATATGAGTGAGGTGTAATTTTTATCATGTTAAAGAAGGGGTTGGCATGTGTGTCCATTGAATTGCACATGTATAGACTCACATACTAAGAATTAATGTAAATCCATTTTAACTTTGATGGGTAAAGAATTGATTTGTAAATAAGAGACTAGTCTATGATTTTCACTAGAATGTTTGTGGAATTAACTTTTGATCTTTGTGAAGGAGAAATCCAAAAGAATATTAAATTTACAAAAAATTACTTGACTTAGAGGATAATCGAAATGGTTGAATTCCCAAATAATATTTTAATTTTATACATGTTTCATCCCAAGCATCATGTGGAAGCAAGTTAAACTCCTTATCACTCAACTTCCACAAGAGGAACACCTTATCACCCAACACAAAAGACCATATGATTCCTACACATATTTATTTAGTATATATATTTTATTAATATTATGCATGGTGGTGTAATGTATTTTATTTTATTTGTATAATACATGAAAACACACTTTTGAGGCCAAATTCCTTATAAGGCTGTCAAAATATTTTTATGTCTACATTCCATGTATATAATTTATTTATATTTTATATCAACGCAAAAGTTTTGAAAATGAAGCAAGGCTAGATACTTTTTATAAGATTTTCAAAGGATTTTAATTTCTAAGGTACACTTTTATTGTATATTATATATAAAAGTTACCATTTCAATTATCAAATATATTTTATTTTAACTTCTAAGTTGCTCAATATTAAATTTTTATTTTTACCTTTTTCCTTACACTTATGTATTTGGTTAAACTTATATGCATTTATTTAAAAAAAATATAAGTATATAAATATGTTTTTATTTTTTCTAATTAATTAAATAATTAAAGGTTAATATTTATTCATTTTAAATTTTATATATAATTTTTTTTTTAATTTTACAATAAATTATTTTCTATCAAAAAATAACTTCATAAAATAATTACTTTTTTTTTTTATATTGATATTTTTTTTTGTTTATCAAGTGGTGTGGGTTTAACTTGTCTCCTCCCACTCGCTCTTCTGAAGAGGCCCATCCTCAACGTGTTGTGCTAGTGGGACTTGACTTTTTTTTATATTAATATAAAAAAATAGGTTTATAATAACTAAATAGTATCATAAAATAATTAATTAATTTTTATATTAATATCAAAAAAATAGTTTCATAAAAGTTAATTATTTAAAATGGAATTAAAAGTTAAAATTTTCATAATTAACTATTACTATATTTCAAAATCTAATTTTGAAAAAAAAAAAAAAATATATATATATATATATATATATATATATATATATATATATATATATATGAATAAGATTTTTATCATCAAAATAAATGGAATTATATTAATTATAGAATTAACGTCTAAAAGAAAAAAAACATTTAGTAATTCAACTAAAATTTTTCTATTTATTTATTATTATAGATATCTCATATACACCCCTATTAAATCACAATTTAAAAATATTTGTTACAATACCAAATTCTAAACATTTAAGCTCATAAAATATCAAAATGACTTATGATTGAATATATATATATATATATATATATATATATATATATATATATATATATATAAAGCAAATCAAAGAATTATTTTACTTTTTTTAAAATTCCATCAACCAAATCTAATCTTATTAAACATTATTGTATGTGTGAACTAGGAGAATTGGCAACTAGGATAACCCTTATATTACAAGTAATCAACAAAATACACACAATTTTAATGTTTACTCAAGGTATCCAATATCTTTATGAGACCAATAAATTTAAATAATAATAATAATATGTTTTCTTATTTATAACCTAAATATTTTTTAAAATATCATAGTATTCATTTGGTCTTAATTATAATAACTTCTTATATTTTTGCATGACATGTATATACTAAACAATAACCCTGGATATTGCACTTTCTCAAATACTATACATTATAATGTATATAAAATTTACTCTACTATGTAGAGTATATAATGAATAATTTTAGTTTATATAATAAATGAAAAATTCACCAACCCTTAAACCACACTATGGCACATAACAATAAAGAAAAATTCATTTCATTTCTTACCGTGGGAAAAGCTCAATGGAAATATATTAAATTTCAACATACATAAATAAATATAACACAATACCATTAGTATTAAACTTTCGGTTATTCATTTAATGTACCAAAACCATTCTTGTTATATTCGAACTAAGTTGTCATAGACAGTTGTGCACAATGATAACATTAAACTGCTACAGGTTTGACACTTCAGGTATGCCACAGCTTTGACACTTCAGGTATGCCAGGTGGCGGGCTTCGTTGGGTGATTACACTCCTATATAGGCTCATTCATTAAAATTCTGACATTTTTATTACATGTTCAGATCTTATTATCACACTGATACAGTGCTTATAGTTTTTACTTAACAAAGGCATTGAACTCATTAACCCCCGACAATCCTATCTGAGATTTAAGATCATCCAACTGGAGCATTGGATTTAGACCACTTGTTTGAGTTCTAGCCATGGATTCAAACTTGATCCAACATCTGATTGTGGTGGCTTGTCAACTCCAGAACTTCTTTCGCAGTGTAGTCGATGGTAACATCATGTTCCAATTCGTTGCAACACTTGTTCCTTCCACAGTGCCTCTCGACTTGGAGAAAACCTCTCCTCAGAATGCAATAATCTCTCAATTGGCACTCATAGGGCGGTATTACATTACAGGAGGGGATTTTTCTGTTGGCTGTAAGTTACATTCGGCTTATATTAAACGTTTCAGTATATTATTTCATTCTTTAACCATTTCTTAATTCCAGGTCTTTTGTCACGGTGGTGAAGCCTACCTTAACAAGTAAATTCTTCCTCTATCAAGCATTCCATATTTCTTCCAAAAATTTAGATGTTAGCTCTATTCTTAATTTCTTTTCTTTTCTTTCGCGGCTAACTATGTTTGGGTTTATTTTTACACAAGTATCTCTTCTATTTGAAATCTCGTAGCGTTATATCTTTACGGTCTTCGCACTAGGGTTTAATTTGCGTTGTCCTCTAGGTATTCTTCTGGCTGCAACAATGTTTTGGATATTTCCTGACTACCGTGTACCTCATTTCGAAAGTGAAACCCTTCGACACCCTAGGGTTTCTCATGCTCCCACAGGCATTTTGTCGTTCATCGGATTACGAACAATTTTAAGAGCTTGTTTGTTTGGTATATTATATATTCTTCTTAGGGATGATTCACCGTGAGTCCATTCCCATGAGAATAGAAAAATTTAACTAGTTATTGTGAACCTCGAGTAACTAGATTTATTGGTTTTCTTTTTCTATACTTTTACTCCCAGCGATCAGTTTTATCAAAACCCTTGATGGTATTTTAGTTAAGAATCTATGTATATGGTTTGATAAATAGCTTCGAATTATTTTGTATTTATGGAAAATATCTTGAAAGAACTTACCACTTTTAGCTCTTGAGAAATTACAATTTTCTTATCCCACTCTTATACTAAGTCTGTGCATTTATGCATGATTAATTCCGTATACTTCATGTTTATTCAATTATTTATTTGTTATTTTGCCATGCGATGGTTAACCTTTAGGCATTGCTTACTGGGTTTCATACTGATTAGTTCATTCGCTTCAATGCCATAATTCTATGTTGTGCTCACACTTTAATGTACTTGTAGAGAAATTCGAACTCGGGTGTTTAGTTACTGTCACAATTCTATTGCTACCCGAAAATGATTATTGTTTTAGTTAATGGCAGCATAATCAGAATCTTCTAAACTGAAATCTATCATGTCTACTCATTGTTTCATATTATATAGTTGGCATGCCTCTGGCCTGCTTTCACTTCGCTACCAGAAAGCTTTATTTGATGATTTTGACATATTCTGGATGAAATCCTTATCGCCTTACTTGATTTCTATGTTCAACTGTAATTTTATACAGATTACTCTTAATTTATTTCATTATTGTTAACATGTAAGGGTGCACCAAGCCCGTCCTTAGCATTACCAATAATCATTACTCTACAGGTTAGTTTGTACTGAAACTGGTGGGTCTTCCCTATTCATATTTACCTACTCACTTGGTCGGACCGGCTTATGGCCTCTACAGTCTCCACTAGGCCTCCGAGCTAAACTGACAAGTAGCATTTAAATTTGACATTAACCTGATCACTCTCCAATCTCCAGTTTTAACCACTTGCATATACTTATCTCTTTGTTCTTTGACTCTAGAACCAGAGAATTTTATACCCTTCCAACTTAGAATTCCATGTTCACATTTAAAAGGTGACAATATTCCATTTGTCCTATAGAGAAAGTCATTTCACATGCAGTGAACTATACAATACAATCAATCTTTAATTTAATTAACAGAGTTATTCATAGTATACTTATCTCCTGAAAAATTCATTGACAGATTTAATTAGGAAATCAGCCAGAAGATTCCACCTCCCTTCCACGATATCGGCAATGATGTACAAAGCACCCCCCGAGCTCGTACTACCAATACAACCAACATTTCCTAGGCTATTTCAGCCCCTTGAAGACCTCAGAACCTCTCCGAAGTTCAGTCTCAAGCTTAAATTTGGGAATATTCCACTGGTTGTTATCGAGCTGAGGAATAATTCTCGTCTGCAACTCCATGGTTTCTTCTCCGGTCTGTGGTATTTCAATTTTAATTTTCTTCCTTCCTACTTCCTCTTGAGGTTGGAACCCCTTCCTTCTCAGTGAGTTCCTTTCTATAGCCAAAGACCATAACCACTCAACTTCTTAGTAGTTTAGTAGCTACTTTTGGAGCTCTTCTCTTGAATTCTCCAATTAAACTCGGTGAGTTAGTAACCTTACTTATTTCCATAGCAGCAGTAAAATATCAGTGCAGATATAATTGAATTCTTAAGTACAAAAGTTCTTTTAAGTGGACTAATTAAAGTTTCTTTATCTAACTAGTCATTTACGGCTAAAAAAAACATTTAGAATTTTACCTACAATGTTACAATAAATTTCTTTATAATTCTATTGTAATTGTTAAAATACTGTAATGTATATACAATTTACACTACTCCATTGAGTATGTAAATGTAATGAATAATTTTAGTTTATATCATAAAATTATTTATAATTCTATTGTACAGTACATCTAAGTTCATAATTAATTTATTCTTACAGAAAATATAAGTTAATTGGTTAAAATGGTCAATTATAAATTCAATATCACTAAAATTTTATTATTTATAATTAAATTATATATTTAATACTATCAAAATATTATTACATATTGTAAAAATTAACTTTTTATTATTTAGATAAATGTATTTTGAATTAATCACATCATTAGGATTTTGTCGACATTTCAAACCATCTAATATAATTCATTCTCATGATAACATGATGAAGAGAACCGATCTCATTGAATAAATAGTAAGGATGTGTCATGGCCCGGTGATAACTAATAAAACTACCTGTTAAAAAGTAGTCATTATTTGACTTGGTTAGTTAATAAATTTTCAAGAAATATTATTAAAGAATAATTAAAAAAATTATAATTTAGTAAAAAGATTGAATTAGAGTTAAGAAGAGGGATAAATAATAATAGAGGCCATTATATATATATATATATATATATATATATATATTACGATTTTAAGAAACATAATCTATATATAAAAATTATGATTTAAAAAAATATATCTAGAATAAGTTTTTTTAATCAGATATAGTTAAGAATATTATTAAAGTGAATTAGATAAAAACATTAATCAAACAAAAAGAGAATTAAAGTGAAAAGATAAGAGAAAATTTTTACGGGAATAAAACCAAAGATAGAAAAAATAAAGACGAAAAGGCGAAAGGAATCAACGTGAGGGGGAGAAATCACCTGAGAGTCCAACTCTTACTTAATTTGCACCCATTATCTTTGTTGAGATTTTTAGGATGCCTCTCAATTTCAATAGCCTCCCTAAGCTTCCTATGATGGAAATGATCTGTAACATACACCAATAACTTCACATGGAAATGTAAGGAGTTAAATTTTTTTTTATACTAGTTACTCATGGGTAAATATCCATTCACTACTAAATATTCCTTACTCATCATTACATATAATGTTTACCAGTTCATAATGTAACTTTAGAATAAGAATAGTAAGCTCCTTAACCATTAACAACCTCTATTACAATACATTAACATAATACTGTATGATGTCACCTTCCATTCATTTCATTACTCATATAGTCATCACATACTTGCCATTCTGAACATCATAACAAGAAAGGAATCAACATCATCAACTTGACACAATAATCAATCACATCATTGAACACGAATATACCCTGGAAACCCCGTAGGGTGAAAACCAGCAAACGTTTAATTTTATTATTAAACGCTCATGAGGGTGATCAACCCTCACTCAATGACTTATAAGGGAGACCATCCCTTAACCATCGTTTATAAATCTTACAAGGAAATATAAAAATATCTATTACAATAAATATGATACCATTTACCCTCTGGTCTTCATATCTTTATATCTCGATGGCATGGATGTACCTACAGTGGTCCATCGTACACTGGATCATCTGGTAGTTCGCACTCATCTGCATTAACCATAATCATTTACTTGCCACCGAGTTAAGAATAATATTTCCTTTATACATATCACCATCATACCCTGCTAATGTTACCTTCAATGAACATTGATGTCAATATTTATAAAGTATAATAAATCATTTCATATATCTATACTATAGTAGTTTTTCCATGTACTCATGTATATTCATGACATGCAAGTAAAGTACCTTTACGTTCTCCCTTTAACAACACATACCTCATATGTGCTAGTTATAAGTCATCAGATTAACTAATGTTTCTGTCGCATAAGCACACATTCCTGCAAGACAATAGCTACATCTCCCCAGCATATATTTAAAATAAACTGATACATTAGTTACGATATTCATGCATGAAATTTACATAATTTAGTCAAAATAGCTAACCCTTGAGCTATTACTTTTAGTGCATGAAAGGCAAGCTAACATAATAAATGTTGCTTCCATGCATGCAAATGCATATAGATTCCAAAGGGTCTCCCCAAAGGAGTGCTTACACAACGAAGCACATAGCTTCCTTCACGAGTCTTCCCAAAGGAAATCTCAACACAATTGAGCATGTAAACATATGTTTTCTTTTATGTAAAACTATGCAATTAAGCATACAAATACATGTCTTCTTTTTTAAAGATTATACTAACAATCATTTCCAATGTAGTTTAATACAACATGCTATCTTTCCCACATACAAATATGTATATTCTTGCCAATGAAAGTTAATACATATAATACATGCCTATGCACGATATTATTCAAAATGAAAACTAACATAATAACTATGATATCATAAAAGTACTCACATATTTTCCTAAATATTAAGATAGCTCAATATTTCTTTATACCTACAAAGAACATGCCTCTATAACATAGTGGCTATTCCTTGTGCATGTAAGAGAGATAACTCTCCCTCTTTGTGCATGCAAGAGAGATAGCTCTTCCTTTACTGTAGGAAACACATATTCCCTTATTAGAATTCTATCATCATGAAATACTATTTTCATGTAAAAAGATTAACATAATAGCAATCTTTAAGACAACATGGATTCTTTTTACAAAAAGCTTCTTAGAATACTACCACTCTTAACTATTATTTTCATGTAAAAATAAACATAATTATTTCTCAAAAAGGGGTTAATATAACTTAGTTACTTTATGTAGTTCCTCATGCACAAAACTTAGGGAACCATAACAAGGTTAACTTAATCTTTTATACACCTAAGATGCAATCTTTTCAAGAGGTTACCCTTTTCAAGAAGGTACCATAATTAATCCTTATATTTTGCATAAGGAATAAGAATACCTTTTTAAAATAATAACAAAGTTAACCTTTTATACATTAACCCATGCAATTAAATCAAAATACGCAATATACAACACAATAATAACTTGCTCTTTGACCCACCAGATAAAGATAAAGATATTATTTTAACACAATGGACTTATCTTTCAATTCACAAGATAAGATATTATTTCCAAAGGAAATTCTATAACTTATGTTAAATGTAACTATTTTTGCTTATAAAAATTCATATGAAATATTTCATATTTCATTTTCTTTCCAGAAAATGAGTAAAAGATTCAAAAGAAGACCACTATTCATATGATATATTTCATTTTATTTTCAGAAAATAAGTAAAATAATTCAAAAGAAAACTATTATTTTGAGGAATACTTATCTTTATCCAAGATGTTTAACCTTCTGCGCTGCTCAACACCCATAAGTTCTCCAGGAACTCTGGTGATGCCTCAATCATCCAAGTTATGCTCCTTATAACTATACGTTGCTTATGCTTAGCAATCAAAACATCATTATTTTCACTTTCTCTTCAGCCATGGTCGTCGTCTGCTTCTTACAGATCTGCTTGGGGACTTATAATAATTGACATGCACATTTCTGGGCATTTGAAAGCCATGCAGATCTAAAGTACCAATCCTCCTCTCCAGAAGAAAGTAGAGGGTGCACGCTAAAGCAGTAAGTTGCGTAAGCATTAATCGTATGTTCCTGCTTGATGTAACGCTATAACACCCCCAATTCATGTGATTGCATTTTAAAGTTAGATACTTGAACTTTATATCCTAAGGGGAGTGGACCCCAAGGGATAATTATTTGGTGAATGTAATTAAACATTTGATTGAGGAAATGAATAAAGTATTGTGGTGCAAATTGACCAAAAATGAGATGATGAGATCACTTGCTAAATCTGTGAGGATGGATGAGGCAAATATTTCCCCACAATCTTCCAAAAATCCTTGGAAGATAGTAAGTTTTAAATTTATATTTTTGAGGAAAAATCTGAATTTCCCCATTGATGAGGAAAGTAGTTGGGAAGAGGTAAAAAGCTGGAAAGCTGAGGAAAAGCATAAAAATAGCTTTAAAGAATCCCTAAGTGGGAAGCCTAGGCAAACAGGAAGAAAAGCATCCTGAGATTCTGGACACAGAATTAGAAACATGCTTTGGGGAACAATAGCTTAAATAAGCTGCTCTTGTAGAGATTAGGGGTTAATCTGCTATAGGGGGTGATCTCAGCTCGGGGTTGAGTTCTGGGAGACAGAAGAGCTCTAAGGTTGGGAGGTTGGTCTACTGCACAAGTGGTATGTCTCTGAGAAAAATGGTCTTATAGTTTGCTATAGTATGAATTGGCTACATATAAAAACAAAATTTATTTCTAAGTTAGTTCATATTATTAGTCTACATTTAACAGAATGTAGTCACCAGGCAGTAACCTGGTCATCCTGTATAGTTGTAGAAGAAAAACCTGTAAATTGGAATTCCACAGAATGTTTAAACCCAGGGTGGGGTTAAATCTGAGGAAACCTTGTTCTTTCAGGAAACATTGTGAATCTGTTTTTAATCTGCTTCTGTTTCCTAGAATAATTTTATTTACAGCTACCCTATAGAGAAATGAAATTCAATATAGTATACCAGAACTGTAGCAGGATGTAAATTAGGACTTCTACTGTTTATGGAAGACACAGAGGGATAGAATCAATAATCTGATCTCAAGTTCAGCCAAGAAGTTCTGTTATAATTCCAGAGAATTTAATAGTTCAAATCAACCAGGTTGTGCATGAGTCACTTTGACTAGGGGAGGAAAGGAGTACCTATTTATAAACAACATGTAGTAGAAACTATGGTCTCCTGAAAACTACTCTAATATCATATCACAGAGATTGATTTCATATAAGGTAATAATTATGAGTAAGCAGTTGAGAACTACAGTAGTGAAGAGTTAAACTACTTCAACAGCATGTACAATACCCTGATATAAACACTATTTCCATTTATCAAGAGAAAAAGGAAAGGGGTTCTAATCCCATAACCAGCCTTTAAATACATTTATTACCATGTACACAGGTAGATATGAGCTGTAACTAAATTACAAGAAAATGAGAAGAAACTGAAGAATAGAACTATGCTTGCACACCTTTGAAAAATGAGAAATTATAAATTATAGACTTTCATACATAGTAATCATCTATTGATAAACAAGAATGGTCTCATAAATGTCCAGCAAGCTGTTCATATGTCTAGAGAGTTAGGCATAAAACCAGTTCAGTATAACCAGGAGCAGAGGCAACTGTAATTATGCTATAAATACTAGAGTATAGACTTACATGGAAAAGAGTGAACAAAGCACATCAGAGGAATAGATAAATATCATATATAACAACCTGTAAATTCTGATGTATGCAATTTATAAATCTGGAATGTCAGTAGCATTTCCAGAAAACAAAATAAGTTCAGACGAGCAACTTAAACAAAGCCAAATGACATGGTATGAGATTATATGCACGATTTATACAGTCCCGGTAAAATTATACTATGGCTTAGTATATCGAAATTCCATCTAGCAGCATGGAAATTATATGTATGTCCCAAAATATAAAAATACATAAGAAGCCTATCAGGCTGGAGTATTAAACGTGCAATCCCTACTTCAACAGAATAAATCTAAACAAGCGCCCTTCTGCGCAATAGTATAGGAGGTCGATGTTATGTTTCGACGCCCTTGAAAACGACGCAATAGGAGAGGAGCAATAAAACCCATAAGAGTACCGACCTGGACGGCCAAGAGGTCCACATTAGTAACTCTAACAATTGAGAATATTACTTGCCGTGTTTACAAGCATGCCGTAATCATTCAGTTACCTGTAAACGACAAAGGAAAACAAAACGAAAGGGAATTAGTCAATTGGATCTGTCGTAGAGAATCAAGTGGAAGATGAAAATTTTATTGAGATTAAAACCATACCTGGGGAGCATAAGGTTCAGACACGTCGAGCCCTGCAATTCAAAATTTTATATAGAGAGGGATTAACATGTAATACCTCCGAAGAGAATAGGGAGGAGGATACAATTTCAGACAGAGACGAGACTCATAAGTATATACCTCATAAACATCCACTGAATATTAGACGTCTGCTTGGCAGAGATGCGCATCATGCATCGCAGAAGATGTAAAACGAACTGGTCTCGTCCTATGAAACCGCCAGGGTAGGGTAAACGAAAACCCTGAAAGAGAACTCAACCTCATTATGGTGCTGAGCGTATGACTCGCATCTCTTATGGCATATCCTAAAACAAGAAGTATTCCCCTTACTGAGGAGTGAATACATAATCAAATTCGGAGTTAGAGCCAGCCTTGAGCAACGGCCCGGAATCAGTTAAGCATACACTAAAATAAACAATGAGCGCCGAAGTAAATTACCTGATATATGGTTGATAAAACTAAAGCGCCATGGTTTTCTCTGCAACAGAGAATCATCAACCCTTGGGCCAAATGTAGAATGGTGTCGGCGCAGAGGTGCAGAACGAAACGAAGAATGCAGAAACCTGACTTCGTTCTACGATCGAGACTTGTATAACACTTGGATAACCGCCTCAACCCTAACCAAGACTGATCACCATCGTCCACTTGGTAGGATCGTGGAAGCCAAGCCATGGATCAAGGGTAGCTATGGGATTTAATACTACCGTATCGTGTTAATGGAGAGTAAGCCCAAATTTAAGGCGAATTGTCCTGTGCGTAGATTGGCATGGCTGCAAGTCGAGCTAGCGCATCAACGTGGATGCACCAGGTAAGCAAGCGACGAGGTGTGACGAACTCCACAACCATACAACCTTCAATTATTATGATGACATCTGACGTGGATTCAAGCTCCTCGCGGCAATGCAATGAACAACCAAAATCCAATTCGACCATATGATCCACGTGTATATTGAGTTAAATGCAAAGCACAATAGTTGAAATCGATTTGACTATTCCATGTGCCGTGATGTGTGGTCACGTCAATAGGTAGATATGAGAGTTGATCTCACACGCATGGAAACAATACATTCCCCATATTATGACGGATCACATAAACAATAAATAAACAAATCATTCCATCAAATTATATACCAAGATACATGGCGGAGGAAATCGTCAATGTAAATAGTGGAAAGGGTTATACTAAACCATGTTTTGTTATATATATTAATGTGCCATAGGGTTACGTATACCCAATGATTAAATAAATGAGGTATGTGACCCAAAGTTAAAGGCGAATTCGCAAAGGTATGTGGGACAAGTGTAAAATCCAAAGTTGTAAAGAATTGTAAAGAGTAGATTCACCTTGAAATGAAAATGACATAAGGTAAGAAGCAAGAGTAGGGGTGTTAATTTCGACAGTATATGATAATGTAAAGTGTCATGATAAATAGGTGACTGTCATAATAAATCTACACTTACAAGTCTGAGTTCATGAAGAAAATTTTTGTTGGGTGTGAAATTTGGAGGTGTGACAAATGGTATCAGAGCCCAAGTTATGAAACTGGGCTGGTGACTGTGTGCTCACAATTGTTGTGTACTCACTGTGTAATTTTAATTACTGTAGCAAAAGTTTTGTTTTTGTTATTTTGTTTTTTTTTCTCTCTCTGTTCACTAACCTGTGCTATGTAGGGTACAGTGAGGTGATAGAATGGAAGAAGGTGGTGGAATTTATGTAGATCTGCAGGGTGAGCCAGATCCCAATGTGGCCATGATGGCTATGTTGCAGAAATTGCAACAAGAATTGGCTGAGATAAAAAGCCAGAATGACAGATTGTCATTAGCCAGTGAGGAGCAGGAAAGGCTCATCAGAGAATTAAATTCACGGAACAGCCAAGAAGGCGAAGGTTCCGGGAAGAGGAAAACTGATGATTCTGATGAGGAATATGTTATTTGACATCAGAATAAGCAGAAAAAGGAATTAAAAGGGGAATTCCGGAAAATCAAACCTCCTTCCTATGATGGGGAAAAGGAGGAGGATGCTGAAGCCTGGTTGTTGAATATGATTAATTATTTCCAGGTTTATGAATATGAAAGCAATCTGAAGGCCAGATAAGCTGTCTACCAGCTACAAGGTAAGGCTACCTTATGGTGGGAAGAGACAAAGATGGTGCATGCCATAGATGAAAAAGCAGTTACTTGGGAAGATTTCCAGGCTAAATTCAAGAATCGCTACTTGAATGAGCGATACTATGATGACAAAGAAAAAGAATTTCATGAGCTTAGATTGGGACAGCTCACTATCGATGAGTTTGCTACAAAATTTACCAATCTATGAAGGTATGTACCTTACGTAAGGGAAGAAAAGGCAAAAGTACAGAGGTTTCTGAATTGTTTGCCTATGGTATACAAAGAGAAAATTGAGTTTGACAACCCAAAAACAATGGACGAAGCTGTTAGGAAGGCTAGATTGTGTTACCAACAGTTCAAAGGAAAAACTGATCAAGGAAAAAGTTGGGTAAGTAAGAATGAATTTAAAGGGAGAAAACCGAAACCAGCCTATTTGAAGAATTTTGGCAGAGATCATCAGCGGAAAAGATTTGGAAAACCCAAGGAAATTCAAACTGCACAGTCTCAAGTGGCATCAAAACCAATAGAGGGAGACAGTAAAAAGGAGGGAACAGTCAGAATGAAGGAGCCCTTGAAATGTTGGGGCTGTGGAGAACCCCATCTTTTGAGGGACTACCCCCATAGAAATGTTCATATGCTCATGAGGGATCGGGAAGCGACAACATTAAATGATATAGCCAGAAACATACCAACTATCAGTGCAGCCCTGGAAAATCGGCAAGCAGAACATCAAGCAACCATGGTGGAAATGGAGGGTAAGATTTCTGACCTACCTGTTTCTGTTCTGATTGATCCAGGTGCTTCTTTGAGTTACATTAGTCCAAATATTGTAGAAAAATGTAACTTAAAAACTGAAAAATTTCAACAGTCATGGCTGGTACAGCTGGCCACTGGAACAAAAAGAAAGGTAACCCATAAACTGCCCAGAATAGAAATCAAATTAAATGAGTTCCGAACAGAAGTGAATTTGAACATTTTACCCTTAGGGTCATACGATCTATTGATAGGAATGGACTGGCTGGAAAAGAAGAAGGCTTTGATGAATTGTTGGGATAATACTTTGCACTGTGTAGATGAGGAAGGGAAACCTTTCATTCTAAAAGGGAAACAAAAACCTATTTCTGTCAGACAAATTTCAGCATTGCAATTAAAAAGAACAGCTAGAAAAGGATATCAGGTTTATGCAGTGCATGTGGAAGAAACAGAACAGAAAAATGAAGGAGAATTACTGGATGATGTACTAGTAATAAGAGAATTCAAGGAAGTTTTTCCAAAGGAAATCCCTCATCTTCCCCCCAAAAGAGAGATTGACTTCTCAATCGATCTGGTGCTAGGAGCAACACCTATTTCACGAGCACCATATCGAATGAGTCCTCCTGAACTTATAGAGTTGAAAATGCAACTGCAAGAACTGCTAGACAAAGGGTATATCAGACCAAGTGTGTCTCCTTGGGGAGCACCAGTGCTGTTTGTGAAAAAGAAAGATGGAACTTTCAGGATGTGCATTGATTATAGGCAACTGAATAAGTTGACCATTAAAAATAGATATCCTTTGCCAAGAATTGATGATCTTTTTGATCAGGTGAGAGGGGCTTCAGTATTCTCCAAAATTGACTTAAGAACTGGTTACCACCAGCTCAGAATTAAAGAGGAAGACATAAGCAAAACAGCCTTGAGAACCAGGTATGGCCACTACGAATTTGTAGTTCTACCTTTTGGTTTGACAAACGCCCCTGCCACATTCATGTGCCTAATGAACAGTGTGTTAAACAAGTATTTGGATAAATTTTTCCTTGTGTTCATAGATGATATTTTAGTTTACTCACACAGTGAAGAGGAATACAAAGAACACCTGAGGATAGTATTGCAAACTCTAAAGGAAAATCAGCTATACGCTAAATTTAGCAAATGTGAGTTCTATAAGGACAAGATCCAATACTTGGGTCATATTATTTCTGAACAAGGCCTTGCTGTTGATCCGGAAAAGATAAAGGCTATAAAAGAATGGCCAATACCCTCTGATGTTTCAACAGTTAGATCATTCATGGGGATTGCCGGCTATTATCGCAGATTTGTGGAAAGATTTTCTGCCATAGCACATCCCATCACTTCCTTGCAGAGGAAGGGTGTCAAGTTTGTATGGACGGAAAAATGCCAAAACAATTTTGACCAATTAAAGTTGAAACTTACCACAACCCCTATACTGAAGATTGTAGATCCTGATAAGGAATTTGTGGTATGTACGGATGCATGCAGAGAAGGATTGGGAGGAGTTCTGTTGCAGGAAAATTTTGTGATTGCCTACGAATCCAGGAAACTGAAAATACATTAACAGAATTATAGTGCCTATGATTTAGAGTTAGCAGCTGTTATTCATGCTCTGAAGATGTGGCGGAACTATCTTCTTGGAAAAATATTTACATTGATGACTGATCATATTAGCCTCAAATATTTCTTTTCTCAAACTGAATTGAATGCCAGACAAGCCAGATGGCTGTCCTTTTTAAGTGAGTTTGACATGGATATAAAACATATTAAAGGGAAGGAGAATAAAGTTATTGATGTATTGAGCAGAAATGCTTGTCAGCATATCAATAATATTGGAAGTAGTGCTCAGATAGATGTAGAAGAGTTGGTGAGTAAGGCTGCCAACCAAGACCCAAATTATGAAACACTTTTGGTGAAATTACAGAAAAAGGGGAAAACTGACTTTTCCCAAAACCAAAAAGGGCTGATTTGTTATAAGAACAGATTGTATATTCCCAATGTAGGGTCTTTAAAAAGAGAAATTCTGGATGAGTACCACAAACAACCCTATGCAGGCCATCCAGGGTATCAGAAAATGTTAACTACCCTGAAAAAGAAGTTGTTCTGGCCAGGAATGAAGAGAGAGGTAGCAGAATATTTAAGTAGATGCATGGAATGTCAATTAGTTAAGGTGGAACATCAGCATCCTGCTGGTCTTCTGAATCCTTTGCCCATTGCAGAATGGAAGTGGGACACCGTTTCCATGGACTTCATTACCGGATTTCCCAAAACCAAATACCAACATGATTCTGTAATGGTAGTGGTAGACACTCTAACCAAAGCTGCTCACTTTATACCCGTGAAATCTACCTTTGGAACAACTCAAGTAGCGAATGTGTTTCTGAAGGAAATAGTAAGGCTCCATGGAGTTCCTAAGGTGATTGTGTCTGATAGGGATGTTAAGTTTACAGCAGCCTTTTGGAAGGGGTTATTTGGAGGAATGGGCACTAAATTGAATTTTAGCACCGCCTACCACCCTCAGACTGATGGTCAAACGGAAAGAACAAATCAAATATTGGAGGACATGTTGAGAATGTATGTGATGGATAGACCCTCAAAGTGGGAAGATTTCTTACATTTAGCTGAATTTGCCTATAATAATAGCTATCAATCCTCCATTAAAATGATTCCGTTTGAGGCATTGTATGGGAGGAAGTGTCGTACCCCTTTGAGCTGGAGTCAGCCAGAAGACAAACTGATGTTGGGACCCGATGCCTTACAAGAAATGGAAGGAATTGTCAAACAGATACAAAAGAACATCAAGACAGCACAGGATCGCCAAAAGAGTTATGCTGATAAGAAAAGAGTGCATAGAGAATTTAAAGTTGGGGAGCATGTATATCTGCGTATTAAACCCAAAAAGAGCACCCTTTATGCTGGGAGTTGTGCAAAATTGTCCCCTCGATACTGTGGTCCCTTTGAAATATTAGAAAGGGTGGGACCAGTGGCGTACCAACTGGCCTTACCACCCCATGTTAGAGTTCATGATGTCTTTCATGTTTCATTGCTAAAAAGATATATGCATGATGCTTCTCACATAGTTGATTGGAATGTTGTACAGGTGGAACCAGAAGGGGAGTTTCTGCCAGAACCGCTTCAAATATTGGAGCGGGAAGAAATTGAATTGAGAAGCAGAACAGTAGCCAGAGTAAAGGTGCATGTAACACCCCCAAGTTCTATGCTTTTCAAATTAGACATTTGAACATAAATCCAAAGGGGAGTGGACCCCAGTGGATGATTATTGTGTGAATGTGGTTAATTAATTAATAAATAAAATATTATGTATGCACTATGACCAGATGAGAAAGTGAGATCACATGCCTAATCCATGAGGTAATGGAAAAGGAAAAAAGACTTTCCCCAAATCTTTCAAAAATCCTTGAAAGAAATTATTTCTAATTTAGATTTTTGAGGAAAAATCTAAATTTCCCCAATGAAGAGGAGTAGTTGGGAAGAGATGAGAAAAAGCTGGAAAAGCTGAGGAAAAGCTTAAAGCAGCTTTAAAGAGTCCCAGAATGGGAAGCCTAGGCTAAACAGGAATAAAGCATCCTGAAATTCTGGACGCAGAATTGGAAACAGGCTTGGGGAAAGCACAACTTAAATAAGCTGCTCCAGAACAGATTGAGGCTAGTCTGTTCTTGGAGGATCTCTGCTCGGGGGTGAATCCTGGGAGATAAAGAGGATTCTAAGGTTGGGAGGACTGGTCATGGTAGAGGTATGCATGCTTATTGTTGGAGATTGATGTAAGTCTGTCTTAATTATATCCCTGCTTTATGAATGGTGATGTTATAAATTCTTATGAAATTTATGAATGGTGATGTTATAATTTCTTATGAAATTTATGAATGGTGATGTTAAAATTTCTTATGAAATTTATGAATGGTGATGTTATAATTTCTTGTGAAATTTATGAATTGTGATGTTCTAATCTCTTATGGAACTTATGAATTGTGATCTTGTAGTTTCTGATGCAATTTATGAGTTATTATGTTAGGGTTTAGTATGAAAATTGTAGATTGAGTATTGGTTCAGTAACTCATGTAATTGTAAACCAAAGCTATTGATAGCAGAGACAAATGGTTGGAATAAAGGGATGAGTATCTTGTAAAAAGGGAGTTAGAGACGGTAGATCCTTTGTACAGCTGATCCCATGGTTATGTACAGTGGTAGCTGGCTGCCTTTCCAAGGAACATTAACTTACTGTGTGTAAAGGCAGAAAATGTTAGCAAACCAGTAACCATGAACAGCAAGTACCAAATAATTAAACATATCATAACAATAGTGGTGACACGAAATTCTCTATAACAAATCACATAAGATAGGACACAACAATTCTGTGATAGTAGTATGGGGTGCTGGATGTCCATTGGGAAGCAATGGAAGGAATTGTAAAAATAAGAATGTAAATTATTCTAGTAACTGTAAGTTAAACATATGAAAGCAGAAATTGAAGCTTAACTAAGTAAGAGGACCCGAGTCCTAGGGAATAGTTGAACCGGCACCCAAGTGTCAACCAAATTGCATGTTGTAACAGTAGAGAAAAAGGAAAATCCTACTTGCACAATCATTGTGTGATAAAAAGTGGTGTAAAGGAAGATTGTAAGCATATGTAAGAATGCAATGAACAGAGCATCTGGTTACCTCCCATATAAACTGCTGGGAAAGTAGTGGGAGCCGTGGAGGTTAACTGAGTATAGATAGAAGTATGCGAGGAGGCATACATCTATATCTCGATGCTGCCCTTTAAAATGTTGGAAATTTTATAAGTCGTGTAATTGTGGAAGTTTGAGTAATGGCTTAGTGATCAACCTCTAGTTGGACACATCTCTGAACAGAAACCCTGATAAATACAAAGTATTATATATATCTAGATAGATAAGCCTACTATATGAACAACAGTCTGCACTGTAGGTGTTTCAATATAATAACTATAATCGGTTATCGACGCATAACAGATTATGAGAAGGCGTCTATAGACCCGTTATGAAAAAAAAAAATCTGGGTTGGGAGACGTGACAGTGCAGTGGAAGCACTTTACTGCTGAAGAAGCTACCTGGGTATGAGAGACTGAAATGATGGAAAAATATCCATTTTTATTTGCAAAATAAACTCTAGTAGTTGAATAATAACACCGAGGACGGTGTTTATTTTAAGAGGGGGAATATGTAACACCCCCAATTCATGTGATTGCATTTTAAAGTTAGATACTTGAACTTTATATCCTAAGGGGAGTGGACCCCAAGGGATAATTATTTGGTGAATGTAATTAAACATTTGATTGAGGAAATGAATAAAGTATTGTGGTGCAAATTGACCAAAAATGAGATGATGAGATCACTTGCTAAATATGTGAGGATGGATGAGGCAAATATTTCCCCACAATCTTCCAAAAATCCTTGGAAGATAGTAAGTTTTAAATTTAGATTTTTGAGGAAAAATCTGAATTTCCCCAATGATGAGGAAAGTAGTTGGGAAGAGGTAAAAAGCTGGAAAGCTGAGGAAAAGCATAAAAACAGCTTTAAAGAATCCCTAAGTGGGAAGCCTAGAAAAACAGGAAGAAAAGCATCCTGAGATTCTGGACGTAGAATTAGAAACATGCTTTGGGGAACAATAGCTTAAATAAGCTGCTCTTGTAGAGATTAGGGGTTAATCTGCTATAGGAGGTGATCTCAGCTCGGGGGTGAGTTCTGGGAGACAGAAGAGCTCTAAGGTTGGGAGGTTGGTCTACTGCACAAGTGGTATGTCTCTGAGAAAAATTGTATTATAGTTTTCTATAGTATGAATTGGCTACATATAAAAACAAAATTTATTTTAAGTTAGTTCATATTATTAGTCTACATTTAACATAATGTAGTCACCAGGCAGTAACCTGGTCATCTTGTATAGTTGTAGAAGAAAAACCTGTAAATTGGAATTCCACAGAATGTTTAAACCCAGGGTGGGGTTAAATCTGAGGAAACCTTGTTCTTTCAGGAAACATTGTGAATCTGTTTTTAATCTGCTTCTATTTCCTAGAATAAGTTTATTTACAGCTACCCTATAGAGAAAAGAAATTCACTATAGTATACCAGAACTGTAGCAGGATGTAAATTAGGACTTATACTGTTTATGGAAGACACAGAGGGATAGAATCAATAATCTGATCTCAAGTTCAGCCAAGAAGTTCTGTTATAATTCTAGAGAATTTAATAGTTCAAATCAACCAGGTTGTGCATGAGTCACTTTGACTAGGGGAGGAAAGGAGTACCTATTTATAAACAACATGTAGTAGAAACTATGGTCTCCTGAAAACTACTCTAATATCATATCACAGAGATTGATTTCATATAAGGTAATAATTATGAGTAAGCAGTTGAGAACTACAGTAGTAAAGAGTTAAAATACTTCAACAGCATGTACAATACCTTTATATAAACACTATTTCCATTTATCAAGAGAAAAAGGAAAGGGGTTCTAATCCCATAACCAGCCTTTAAATACATTTATTACCATGTACACAGGTAGATACGAGCTGTAACTAAATTACAAGAAAATGGGAAGAAACTGGAGAATAGAACTATGCTTGCACACCTTTGAAAAATGAGAAATTATAAATTATAGACTTTCATACATAGTAATCATCTATTGATAAGAAAGAATGGTCTCATAAATGTCCAGCAAGTTGTTCATATGTCTAGACAGTCAGGCATAAAACCAGTTCGGTATAACCAGGAGCAGAGGCAACTGTAATTATGCTATAAATACCAGAGTATAGACTTACACGGAAAAGAGTGAACAAAGCACATCAGAGGAATAGATAAATATCATATATAACAACCTGTAAATTCTGATGTATGCAATTTATAAATCTGGAATGTCAGTAGCATTTCCAGAAAACAAAATAAGTTCAGACGAGCAACTTAAACAAAGCCAAATGACATGGTATGAGATTATATGCACGATTTATACACTCCCGGTAAAATTATACTGTGGCTTAGTATATCGAAATTCCATCTAGCAGCATGGAAATTATATGTATGTCCCAAAATGTCAAAATACATAAGAAGCCTATCAGGCTGGAGTATTAAACGTGCAATCCCTACTTCAACAGAATAAATCTAAACAAGCGCCCTTCTGCGCAACAGTATAGGAGGTCGATATCATATTTACACGGCAGCCAGCAACTTGACGCAATAGGAGAGGGCTTGATAAAAACCATAAGAGTACCGACCTAGACTGACGAGGAGTCCACATTATTAACTCTAGCAATTGAGAATAATTTTGCCTTCTTCGCTTGACAAGCCGGACCATAATCATTCATTTTGTAGCGGCAAGCGAAATAGCGAAAGGGAATTAGTCAATTGGCTCTGTCGTAGAGAATCAAGTGGAAGATGAAAATTGTATTGAGATTAAAACCATACCTGAGGAGCATAAGGCTCATACACGTCGAGCCCTGAAATTTGAAATTGTATACAAAAATAGATTAATACGCAATACCTCCGAAGAGAATAGGGAGGAAGATACAAGTTCAGACAGACACGAGATTCATAGGAATATACCTCGTAAAAATCCACTGAACATTAGACATCTGCTTGGCAGAGATGCGCATCATGCAACGCAGAAGATGTAAAACGGGCGATACGTCTTAGCAAGCCAACGTGACCGTTGCTGAAACATAGTGAAGTCAACCTGTGCTGGTGTTGACTGGGCTTCCATCTCATAATATATTAGCAAGTATTCCACTGCTGATGGTCTGAAGTCCAAATTTGTTGAAAGAGTGCATTTTCCGTCCGGCACGAAATCATTTAAGCAATACACTAAAATAAACAATGAGCGCCGAAAAAAATATTACCTGATAGATGGTGGATAAAACTTAAGCGCCATGGTTTTCTCTGCAACAGAGAATCACCAACCCTTGGGCCGAATGCAGAATGGTGTCGGCGCAGAGGTGTAGAACGAAACGAAGAATGCAGAACCCGACTTCGTTCTACCATCGAGACTTATATAACTCTTGGATAACCGCCTTAACCCTAACCAAGACCGATCTCCATCATCCACTTGGCAGGATCGTGGAAGACAAGCCACGGATCAAGGGTAGTTGTGGAGAAGTTAATACTACCGTATCGTGGTAATGGAGAGTAAGTCCAAATTTAATGCGAATTGTCCTGCGAGTAGATTGGCATGGCTGCAAGTCGAGCTAGCGCATCGACGTGGATGCACCAGGTAAGCAAGCGACGGGGTATGACGAACTCCACAAACCATACAACATTCAATTATTATGATGACATCTGACGTGGATTCAAGTTCCTCGCGGCGATGCAATTAGCAACCAAAATCCAATTCGACCATATGATCTACGTGTATATTAAGATAAATGCAAAGCTCAATAATCGAAATCGAATTGACCATTCCATGTGCCGTGATGTATGGTCACGTCAATAGGTAGATATGAGAGTTAATCTCAAATGCATGGAAATAATCCATTCCCATATTATGACGAATCATATAAATAAGAAATAACCAAATCATTCCCTCAAGTTATATACCAAGATACATGGCGGAAGAAATCGTCAATGTAAATAGTGGAAAGGGTTATATTAAACCATGTTATGTTATATATATTAATGTGCCATAGGGTTACGTATACCCAATGATTAAATAAATGAGTTATGTGACCGAAAGTTAAAGGCAAATTCGCAAAGGTATGTGAGACAAGTGTAAAGGTCAAAGTTGTGAAGAATAGATTCACCTTGAAATGCAAATGACATAAGGTAAGAAGTAGGAGTATAGGTGTTGATTTAGACAGTATGTGATAATGTAAAGTATCATGATAAATAGATGCACTGTCATAATAGATCTATACTTACAAGTCTGAGTTCAAGAAGAAAATTTTTGTTGGGTGTAAAATTTGGAGGTGTGACAAACGCATAACACCAGCGATGAGAGGTGGTCCAACAGGCAATCCTTCAAATATGAAGTAGAAACGAATTAACTGGTCATATATCATCCGCAGAAATTGGAAGCCCCCTGCCAAATGCCCTCGAAAACCCATTTTCAAGCCAACAACGTCTCACCAAAAAAATGGTATGCATTAGTTATCCAGAATTCGTTTTACTTCTAACTGTTTCAATAATCCATTCCACATGAACCAATTCTTTATTTTCTTGAGTTGAATAATTAAGGTAAAAAATATATTTACCATTTGAATTCACGTGAGAGGTCTATTACATACTCCACCCCTTAAGAGAACACCTTCCTCGGTGTGCTTCTCTCACTGAAACTTAAACTTATACTCATGATATAATGATATAAACAACCCAAAGGGGTCCTTCCCCTCACAAGGAAACACTTTATTTTCTTTAAATGCAATTAATTGAAACAATAATGTTTTTATACATATTCATAAGCATATATAGCACAAAGAATATTCCATTTCCATTTTTGACAATTTATCCATTATTCAATTCATAAAAATTTAGAAAAATATCTATATGAACTTACCATTATTTATCAATTAGTATTGGAAGAATGATGGATTTTACGCAAGCTCTCTGAGAATGGTTGAACACCCATCAACACTTCCTGGAAAGAGCCTATAATGTATGACTAACAATTCAATCACATTAGTCACATAGTTTCAATAAAATGAAAATACTTGCAACCATAAAACATTGTTGCAATATAAAGAGATGTTTTAATCAAATTACTTCCATAAGTACTCAGAGAGAAGCAACCCTCTCATCAATGCATCATGTGCACACTGTCTTAGCTCCTGCTAAAGACATCCACACAGTACTTCAAAAAGTACTCAGAGAGCACCTAGCTCTCTAATCGTACCAATGGTCAATCAATGTACCATAGGCATATCCGAGCCTCTGCTAAGAGATTCAAAAAAATTAGTAAATAAATGAACTTATACATTCAATAATTCATTTTCCGAGCACTAAGCTCCTTTTCTCTTAATATCTACATAAGATATTTACACAATACATATAAAAATTCATTTTAATATAACAAATAACTTTTACTTAACTTGTTCTGTTATAAAAACCATAATGGTAAAAAAAATGCTCCTCCCAACCCATGGGAGTTGGTTTCTACAATCAATTCGAGTCATTTTCACATCCAGACACTCATTCTTTCCATATTGATTCAAAAAAGCACAACACACTTAAAAGTCTTTATACTTATCTAGAAATTTAGTCTTTCAAGTTATGGTCGTCCCAACCATCAAGGGAGGCTATCACGTCATCCACTTTCCCTCTAGCTCCAGAATCTGGATGGTGCCACGGGTTAACAGTGGAAATAATTCTCTTTCTGCTATGACCTCTAGATGGCCAATCCAGTCAAATTCAGAAATTCTGGTTTTACAAGGGTTGTTGTGAGTTATTTTGAACTGATCACAACCATCTTTAGAAAATACTCCCCTTTACCATTTTGCACAGAACCCCTAATCCTCCTCTGGGATTCAGCTTTATCCTCAGAGGAGTAGGTAACTGTCTTTCCAACTGTTCCCAACCACCTCCTATTCTTGGAAACATTTTTACCATCAGCTTATAAAGATTTTATTTTCATTAATTAATTTAAGAAAATTAAACAATTTTCTTTATCAACAGTGATGATTTAAGTTTTTCTTGCCAGATAAAAGAAAATTAAACAAATTGTCTTTAACTAGTTAATACTAGTTAACTTTAATGAAGCTGTCACAACTTCCCCCCATGGAAGTAACATACATGTGTTGTACATTATTATTTCCGAAATAACAAAATCATACACATTAAAACATGATACTTTAACATTTATTGTTGCAATTCACATTGCAATGTTTGCGATGTTTTATTTTCACGGGTTTTATGTTTCCATTAAGCTACCCATGCTTACTATAAGAAACAATGCTAATTTTAAATATGTGTTTCTCAAGCACATATTATCTTACGCAATCATTTTAAGTTCCTGCATAAAATGTTGTCATGCATACAATGTCTTCATGCATAAAAGAATATACAAATATTCATTAATGCGTATATGTTAATAACGATTAGGGTATGAGTGCAAACATTTCCAATTCCCATAATGTTCTGTTCCAACAGACTGAAACACGAAGTAATTATCATAATCACTTGTTCACAACTTTCAATTAGCTTTAGTCAAAATCGATTCGTGCATATAACTTTCATTAGTTATTCATTCATAACTAATCAATTCTATTAATAATTTTAATGCATCCATGACACGAGTCACTCTAAAACTAGTCATTCCATGCCAATAATAATATTAATGCATTCATGACGACTCAAGCAAAAAATAGTCAGTCAACTAGTCATTTAGTTAAGTCTCACAACTTGACCCATTAAGAGGCTTTATTCAATTTAATTTTAACACTCTATCATCTTATGTAAGGAATTTCCTCATCTTTTTTATTCATGCATTAGTTTCACACACCATCACTATACACATTCATCTTTTTAAAGTAGTACATGGTAACTTTAGAACTTTTATTGCATGCAAAAACAACTACTTCTTTTCAAACTCAAATGAAAGGTAACTATTTTTCTTTCATGGTTTTTATACTTTCTTTCCTAAATAAATAAATCATAATACACATATTAATATCATATGCATATTCTTATCCGGAAAAAATATATTATAATAGCATGTACCTTTTTAAGAATTCTCTTAAATGGAAGCTAATCTCATGAAATGCCAGGTATAGAAAAATTCATTTTTAAAGGAAATCAACATGCATATGCATAGATTTCTTAAAATAAAATAAAATAAAATACTTATCTTTATTTCATTTGAAGAACTTCTCTCCCTACTGGAGTACTCATCCCCGTCAAGAAATTCACATTTCTCCTCTACAACAATGTTTTCTTTTAGCAACATCGAAAATATTTTATAGCATGATTAGATAAATCCTTAATCAATAAATAATCATTCTTTGAATGATCCTTTAACACCTATGCAAATATAATAAAGCTAACACACTAGTTTTTGTTCCTATGCATACAATGCATAAAGATTCTAATATTAATTTCCCAACAGAGTATTTAACATAATCGAGTAGGCAAACTCATGATTCCTCTTCGAGGACATATAACATAATAGGCATGTAAAACATGGTTTTATTTTCTATAAAACTAACGGAATAAAACATAAGAATACATGTCTTATTCTCGAAATATTATACCCACATTAGCCATGTATATATTTCAAGGAAACCAAAACATTACTTTAGTTTTTGTACATGTAATTCATCTAGCAATGTAGTATATTCAAGAGGTTATTCTCTTTAGCCTATATTTATTTTCAAGAAAAGAACTTGGATTCCTTATCATTTAACATACCGGTACGAAATCCCTTTTAAAAGAAAACAAGCTTCCCATCTTTTCTTAAATAATATATATAGAAAGGCAAGCAAGTTTACTTATTTATGTTTTACTACTCCTCACAACTTTCAAGATACATACTAGTAATCTTTCCAAGAACTCACATGGGTTCTTCTCAGCAAAACTAGCATAGTAGTTTGGTCTTTTACCACGGTATATCTCTAGGAATAATATATTTCTAAAACATTAACATAATAGAAATCTTTTCAAGAACTTACATTGTAAGTTTGTCTTCACGTACATGGAAAAGATATATCCTTTTTAAAGAAACTCTAGCTTCATTTCTATTTACTTTGTACGCATTTTATTTTCCATAAATGCAATAACTATTGTTTCAAGAAAAGAAAGATAATAATACTTATCTCTTGAAACTCTTTATTCAACCTGGATTAGAGATGCGATGCCTTCCTTCACATACACACATTTCATCTCGGATCTCTCAATTTCTTTCTGCTTAACAAATCCCAAAGGCGTCAGTGTTGCAACCTTTAGCTCTGATACCACTTGTAACATACACCAATAACTTCACATGAAAATGTAAGGAGTTAAAAAAATATTTATACAAGTTACTCATGGGTAACTATCGATTCACTACTAAATATTCCTTACTCATCATTACATAGAATGTTTACCAGTTCATAATGTAACTTTAGAATAAAAATAGTAAGCTCCTTAACCATTAACAACCTCTATTACAGTACATTAACATAATACTATATGATGTAACCTTCCATTCATTTCATTACTCATATAGTCATCACATACTTGCCATTGTGAACATCATAACAAGAAAGGAATCAACATCATCAACTTGACACAATAATCAATCACATCATTGAACACCAATATACCTTGGAAACCCCGTAGGGGGAAAACCAGAAAACGTTTAATTTAATTTTTAAACGCTCGTGAGGGTGATCAGCCCTCACTCAATGGCTTATAAGGGAGACCATCCCTTGACCATCATTTATAAATATTACAAGGAAATATACAAATATCTAGCTTAAAGCCATTACAATAAATATGATACCATTTACCCTCTGGTCTTCATATCTTCATATCTCGATGGCATCGATGTACCTACAGTGGTCCATCGTACACTGGATCATCCAGTATTTCGCACTCATCTGCATGAACCATAATCATTTAGCGGCCACCAGGTTAATCATAATATTTCCTTTATACATATCACCATCATACCTTTCTAATGTTACATTCAACGTACATTGATGTCAAGATTCATAAAGTATAATAAATCATTTCATATATCTATACTATAATATTTTCTCCATCTACTCATGTATATTCATGGCATGCAAGTAAAGTACCTTTACATTCTCCCTTTAACAACACATACCTCATATGTGCTAGTTATAAGTCATCACATTAACTAATGTTTCCATCACATAAGCACACATTCCTACAAGAAAATAGCTACATCTCCCCATCATATATTTAAAATAAACTGATACATTAGTTACCATATTCATGCATGAAATTTAAATAATTTAGTCAAAATAGCTAACCCTTGAGCTATTACTTTTAGTGCATGAAATGCAAGCTAACATAATAAATGTTGCTTCCATGCATGCATGCAAATGCATATAGATTCCAAAGGGTCTCCCCAAAGGAGTGCTTACACAATGAAGCACATAGCTTCCTTCATGAGTCTTCCCAAAGGAAATATCAACACAAGTGAGCATGTAAAAATATGTTTTCTTTTCTGTAAAACTATGCAATTAAGCATACAAATACATGTCTTCTTTTTTAAAGATTATACTAACAATCATTTCCAATGTAGTTTAATACAACATGCTATCTTTCCCACATACAAATATGTATATTCTTTCCAATGAAAGTTAATACATATAATGCATGCCTATGCATGATCTTATTCAAAATGAAAACTAACATAATAATTATGATATCATAAAGGTACTCATATATTTTCCTAAATATTAAGATAGCTCAATATTTCTTTATACCTGCAAAGAATATGCCTCTATAACATAATGGCTATTCCTTGTGCATGTAAGAGAGATAACTCTCCCTCTTTGTGCATGCACGAGAGATAGCTCTTCCTTTACTGTAGGAAACACATATTCCATTCTTAGAATTCTATCACCATGAAATTATATTTTCATGTAAAAAGATTAACATAATAGCAATCTTTAAGACAACATGGATTATTTCTACAAAAAGCTTCTTAGAATACATAATTATTATTAACTATTATTTTCATGTAAAAATATACATAATTATTTCTCAAAAAGGGGTTAATATAACCTAGTTACTTTATGTAGTTCCTCATGCACAAAACTTAGGGAACGATAACAAGGTTAACTTAATCTTTTATACACCTAAGATGCAATCTTTTCCAGAGGTTACCCTTTTCAAGAGGGTACCATAATTAATCATTATATTGTGCATAAGGAATAAAAATACCTTTCTAAAATAATAACAAAGTTAACCTTTTATACATCAACCCATGCAATTAAATCAAAATACCCAATATACAACACAATAATAACTTGCTCTTTTACCCACCAGATAAAGATAAAGATATTCTTTTAACACAATGGACTTATCTTTCACTTCACAAGATAAGATATTATTTCCAAAGGAAATTCTATAAATTATGTTAAATGTAACTATTTTTGCTTATAACAATTCATATGAAATATTTCATATTTCATTTTCTTTCCAGAAAATGAGTAAAAGTTTCAAAAGAAAACTACTATTCATATGATATATTTCATTTTCTTCTCAGAAAATAAGTAAAATAATTCAAAAGAAAACTATTATTTTGAGGAATGCTTATATTTATCCAAGATGTTTAACCTTCTGCGCTGCTCAGCGCCCATAATTTCACCAAGAAACTCTGGTGATGCCTAAATCATCCAAGTTATGCTCCTTATAACTCTACACTGCTTACGCTTAGCAATCAAAACATCATTATTTTCACTTTCTCTTCAGCCATGGTCATCGTCTGCTTCTTACAGATATTCTTGGGGACTTATAATAATTGACATGCAAATTTCTGGGCATTTGAAAGCCATCTAGATCTAAAGTACCAATCCTCCTCTCCAGAAGCAAGTAGAGGGTGCGCGCTAAAGCACTAAGTTTCGTAAGCATTTATCGTATGTTCTTGCTTGATGGAACGCATAACACCAGCGATGAGAGGTGGTCCAACATGCAATCCTTCAAATATGCAGCAGAAACGAATTAACTCCTCAGAAATCAGCTGCAAAAATTGGAAGCCCCTTACCAAATGCCCTCGAAAACCCCTTTTCAAGCCAACATCGTCTCACCAAAACAATGGTATGCATTAGCTATCCAGAATTTGTTTTACTTCTAACTATTTCAACAATCTGTTCCACATGAACCAATTCTTTATTTTCTTTGTTTGAATAACTAAGGTAAAAAATATATTTACCATTTAAATTCACGTGAGAGGTCTGTTACATGATCCACCTTGTCAATGAATTTGGAGTCTTCAATGCATACATGGTGACACTATTTTTCAGCATGTTCTGCAAGAGAAGAACTGTGAGACCGATTGTGACTAATGTCTGCAGCATGCTCAAGGATTCATTGTCTAATAGATCGACCAGTTTCTCCAATATATGGAGTACCACACGAAAAAGGAACCATATAAACTCCTTTCAAGTCCTTTGGGTCTATAGGGTCCTCGACAGATCCGTGAGAATTCATGATCGTACGAAGAGGTTTGAATGAAGATGAGACATTATTTATCCATAGCACATGGGTAATTATGTCTGTGGTCCCTTGGACAAATGAAATATTAACCTTGGAGATAGGGTCCAACCAAGAAGACTTGCCTCTTAAGCCTTTAAAGGATTTTTGAAAGGCCTTAAGACCTTGAGATCTACTATACCCATTCTTCTCAAACACGTCAAGAAGATGAGATTTCTCTTATTCCAAGTGACTATCATGAGATATTCTAAGAGCACGGGTAGCCAAAGTGCAAAGAACACCAAATTTTTGAGCGAGAAAATAGTGAGAATAAGCATGAAGATATTGTTCAGTGTTATTTGCTAGTAATTTAACTTTACTATTTAATATAAGTAGTAATCGTTTTAATAATTCTTATTATTATTATTATTTTAAATTGTAAAATAATAAAACTCATACTAAATGTTTTTCTTTTTATTTTTCTTTATTGTCTAATTTGTTTCAATTTTACATTCAAATTAAAAAGCTTTATATATTTTAGATTATCAAAATTCAATTTTGAATGAAGCGTGCCTTCTTAATTTCTTTATTTTATAGTTTAATTTGTTTTCAATTTACATTCAAATTAAAAAGCTCTGTAAATTTTAGATTATCAAAATTCAATTTTAAATGAGGTGTGCTTTGACCACCCTGTTGGTTCGCCAATTTTTCCGGCAAACAAAGAACAAATAAAAAAGACACTTAATGAGGATAAAATGTCGTCGCTTTAGGTTAAACGTTTGGTCTCCCTTCATCTTTAGGGTATTTTAATAGGGGTGACTAGTTTGTAAAATATATTTTCATAGTAAAATATGGAGACGAGTAATCTCCAAGTGAAAGAAACTCACACATAACATATAATCATTAATTTCAAATTAAAACATCAATTAAAATTTCACATAATTGGAAACGGATATAACGACTTAATTTAAATAAGTCTAAAAGAGATAAAGATAAAACAAATTATGTTTATATATTTTTACTAATTACTTTTCATGAAATATCAAATATTATTACTTTCATATTCTCCACAAAATACAAGTATCAAGAATATGCTCATCTACTAATAATATGAATATCAAAAGACAAGCGAATCTCCACTAGGTTGCAACAAGATCAGGTCAACTATTACCTAGTTAACATATGATAAGATGTAAGCATATAAGATAATTGAAAAACTAGTAACAAATAAAAACTGAGAGAGAAAATAACTAATGTGAAATATATTTTCATGAATTGTTGTGACATAATGGTAACATCAATTGTTTGAAATTAAATTAAAAGAGATCATGTAAATATATTAATTCATCCACCCTGATAATCTGAGAGGAGATCAGATTAAGTAATATAGAGTGATCTAAACAATCAATCAAGTAAATTATGTAAATCACGACCTAAATCAGCATATGATTACAAAAAATAGAGCTAAAAAGAAAATTGTAGAGATGTTATACTCAAAATTACATAAAATAAGATCGTGGAAGCATCATGATTAGTCAGAATCAAGTGAATTCAAATATTTAAAACTTAAAGTTCTTCTTAAAAAAATCCAATCCCTTCAAATGAGAAATGAGTTTCAATTATATAAAAAAATTTAGATAATTGTCTTGAAAATTTATCTTTATAATTGGAAAATTAATAACATAACAAATAAATTAAAATTAATTCAAAGAAACATTTTTATTTTTCATGGGTTTTTTTAGCAAATTTTGATGTCTTCTTTGGAATGATGGTTGGTACTTGATTCTCTAGAATTAACAGATTTTTCTTCTTTGACTTGGGCAAGATGGTTGTGGCTTACTCTTTGGCTTAGGGAATATGATTGTGTCTTAGGGAAGATGATAGTAGATTCTAAAGGTTAAATTGGCACAATCGTTTGTAGAGCTCAGGAATGGATAACAGGAGGCTTAGATCCTATTTTTCACTTCATGAACTTATCTTAATCAAGGTTTGATATCCATGGCACATTTTTGAGATTTGACCAAGTGATGATGAGTTTTTATTTGCTTTGGTACCTAGTAGTCGACAATTGTTGTATCATTTTATCCAGGAGTGTTAGGATATTGAATTCTCCGAGAAAGGAATCCACAATCTCATGGCTAGAGATAGCCACTTCCTCATTATATGAGAAATATTAAAGGTCTTATTTTATCTATTTTAATGCTGCATGGAAATTTTATTCTCCAACTATCCAACTTTTATTTATCTAAAGGGACGGGAAGCCAAATATTTATATATAATTCCATTCAACCTTAAACTTATTAATGATTTACATAACTTTGAAAATATGATCATTCATTTATTAAATAAACTTTTTAATTTCTATCATTTTCGTGATACCTATGATACACTAGTCCTTGTCAGGAAAATGTAGTTCTTGCAACACTTGATATGTTAGAGAGTTAATATGATCAATGATTGAATCAACACCTTTCAATCTTTCTTCGAGTGGAGAACCCATGCTCTTAGTATCTATATTATATTTGGAATTATCGCTTTTAAAATTCCTCCAAGATATTGGCATATGACTTAAATTGGAGGATTATCTCATTGATCATGTCCCATATCTTGTCTTTAGTTTCAATTAAGGTATCTTTCCCCAATGCAACATCTGCCAAACATTTTTTAGAGATTGATTTTCTTCCTCCTTTC
Source organism: Pinus albicaulis (assembly GCA_034641835.2). Classification (NCBI taxonomy): domain Eukaryota; kingdom Viridiplantae; phylum Streptophyta; class Pinopsida; order Pinales; family Pinaceae; genus Pinus; species Pinus albicaulis. The sequence goes on along the minus strand of CM076580.1, from coordinate 84,465,150 downwards.
TCAGCAATATAGCATCCAACACTTCAATAATTTTATATTTTGATTCGATCTAATTGTTCCAATCCCTTTCCAATTATTCTATCTTCGGTTTCTTCTCATTTAACCCCTTCTCTAACTCAACAATTTTGACTTCACATAGCTTGAATTTGTGAGGATCCACATTTATTGATGATTCTTAATTTAGGGTTGTATCAAGAGTCATTTTATATATTTTTATTTCGTCTAGGTTTATGTTTTCTTTCACTCTTGATTCTTTAATCAACTTGTAAGGTTTTTCCTTTAACTCTTTGCATTGGGCACCATTTATGGTCAATGAGTTTTCCATTTCTTGAATTTTTTTTGTTTATATCTTCTTTCTATTGTAAGACCTCCACTAGGTTGGTGAGATTGTAATCTAAATTCTTAATTCTCAAATTTAAGCTCTTGATTTCTTTGTCCTTATATCTCAACATTTTCTTATTTACTTAACCATATTTCGGCATGCCTAATTGGGTAATTATTTTTTCGTAGAGATCCTTTATAAGATTAACTCTAGTTTTAATATCAACCTTAGCTTAGTTGATTTGAACTTGGACTCTAACATCCCCGTGTTAAAATTTCATGTAATAAATTTAATAGGGACAAAATAAGACCAAGTTGACGGGACACATATTCCAAGTTGAATATTCGTTAAAACATCCTAGTGGGTGTTCATTTGGTTTACTATGGCTAAGAAAATTGACGAAGGAATTTATAAGGAAAAGAAGCATTAATTGACATTTTATTTATGGAAAAAAGGAAAACAAGAGAAAATTAAGGTGAAAGGTCACAGATTTTCATGATAAGGAAATTTAAGGAAAATGAAGAAAATAGAGGCCTCAATGATAAAAAGGCTTTTGAGGATTAGTTCATATAATTTTGTCAGTTTTAGCTTGGGGCTCTCTCTCTATTCTCTCCCTCTCTTAGACTCTTGCACACTTACAAAAATCTTGGAGAATTGTTGGAGCATGCTTGGAGCACTCTATTTGCATTGGATTTGGAAAAGAATGCAAAGAAAAGTGGGAAATCATAAGGGAACAACGGGAGCAACAAATACCACGATATTTTTTTGTAGGTATTAGGTTGGATGTGTGATTTCCTAGTTGGTTTGTGAATTCATGGTACATTCATGTATCTATTTGGTTCATTTTTGTAATTGACATGGGTTTTTCCAGGTGTTACAGTGTTTTTAGCATGGCCTCACCATTTCCGGATAGATATGGAGTGATGGGGTTCTTTCATTTGCTTGATATTTTGATTTCCAGATGGTTTTGGAACCAGGTGAGGTAGTTCCAGGAAAATTTTCAAGCGCTTAGGAATCCCTTCACTGGTTTTGGCAAGATTGTGGTAAATCTTGAGGGTGGAGACAGGAAAATACTTCAAGGTATTGGTGAAGAAAAACGGAGGCATGCAAGCTTGTTTGGGGTCTAGTGATCCCTTGACCTGTTTTGAGGATATTGCGGTAAATATTGGGTTTTTATGTTCTTGTTTAGGGCCTAGTGAACCCTTGACCAGTTTTGGCGAGATTCTCGTAAATCTTTGTTGATCACGTGCATGTTTCTGGTATAGGAATCCCTTAACTGGTTTTGGCAGGATTACGTTAAAGCATGAGGAAGCCCTAGTTGTTTTGTGTTGAGTCCCCCATTCATGATTGAGATATGGCACGGGGGTGATTGGTTGAAAGAAATATTTTTTTCAGCCCAATATATGGTCGGGTGGTACGTGGAAGTCCCTGACTTGGTTTTCTTTTGTAGATGTTCATAAGAGTTATTTTCCTCTTTTATTTCATGAAGAGTTATACTTGTTATTATGTGTATTTGATGGTTATTATATTATGATTATTATTCTAGCTATATGTTGGTTATGATCATGGTTCCATAACAGGTTCGATCTATGTCTCTTGATATGTTTTGATTAGTTTATGAAAAATTATTGAATGCATGCACTAAAAAAAGTTATTACAATTATTATTAGAGGGCATTAGACCTTCTTGATGATTCTCAGATAAGTACCGGATCCTTATGTTCATATATGCATCCATGACCTGTAGATTACATGTTCACCATATTTTTGACGAAATGGTTGTCATGATTAGGCGTGGTTAGGTCAAGTATTTTATAGAGTTTTGTATGAATAGCTTTTAATTGATGTTATTTATCGTTTTAGAAAGTCTCATTAAGTTCTTGAAGTGTTCTAGGGAGAATCCTTGAAAAGGTGGCACTTATTTCGAGGTCACAGGCTCGAAACTGAGAAATTTGGACTGCAGTCGCATGGATGGAGTATTATGCATACGACTGGAGGCCTTATGTCACATGGATGCAGTGTTATGTCGACGACTTAGATTCCAGGTCAGTGAAATAACTATTCAACTCAGGATTTGGGCAATAGGACTGGTTGTTTAGCCTCTGAGTGTCTTGCAAGTCTTCTAGGATGTTACTTTGTGGTTGATAGGTTCACTTGTCGGCCTCACTTCCATAAGTTAAGCTTGGAGGTCAAATCATGTCTTTGTAGCTCTTCCTCTCATGTTTGCCCTAGCATCTAGGTGAAACTAGGTAGATATGACAGTGGTGGTTACATGGACCTTGGTGATAGTCTTTATTACTGACTATAGATTCTAGTAATATCTCGGCCACTACCTCACATTCTTGTATGTGTGAATCAACAATATCAATATCATTTACTATGGATAGGTTGATGCTAATGGAAGTAGCTCTAAAACCATGTAGTTGTGTGTTTGGATGTATTCCTGGCTATGAGATAGTTAAATTGAACATATTATTACAAAATTTAGTCTTTCATAAAACCTCGGCCCTATATATGAAGTAGTTTCCTTCATTACCTACTTCAATTTCTCTAGAAACTAACATTTATTCTTTACCTGTGACCTTTATAAGTTTTTTCTGTAGATACACTATTATCAATTGATAAAGGATGCTCTTTGAAGTCCTCTAGTTTGGGTTCTTATAGTGTATCCTCTCAGTTTTTCAATAATTCATCATTGGTCCTTTGGAAAATAATTGCTTTGTTACCCTCATCAATGTTATATTCTACAGTCTTTATGACAACTTTGTTTCAATAATACAAATTTTATCTATCTTTATATTTAGAGATTTTCCATAAGGATTATCAATTACAATATCTATTTTTGCATGAAATATCTTCCCTTCTTCATAATTTAGTGAAAATGTACTTTACTTCGCGAAACTTGTTTTGACACAAGATGGATCCACCATGGCCACTTTAGAGACCTACATTTCAACAAATTAACATTATTTTGAGAAGAAACATCAATATTAGCTCGTTTTTCAAGCTCAACTTTTGGATGATGGACATATAAAGTTAGGCCAACCAAATTCCTTACCTTTGATATAGTTTGCAAAGGATAATAGCACCAAGGTATATATTTTTGAAGACCAAAAGATCATTAAAGGACATAAGGAAAAGGTGTCACAATCAAAGCCTTTTTATTTCTTGAAACAATATGAGACTCATTAAGATGCATTAATTTACTCGCAAGTTCTAAAGAAAAGAGTTGGGAAGGGATGAAATTTGGAAATGATATGGTTCCCCTTCAAAACCATAATTTCGGATGACATAATAGTCAGGTAAAGGAACCGTTGTCCTATACTGGTTTCCATTGAAAGGTATAAAATCTTCTTCGACTCCTCTAATATCGTATCAAAAATTTTAAGTAATAATTTAACTTGTGAATAAAAAGAGAAACGATCTATGAATTTTGAATAACACCGAGGAATCCTTCCTTGATATAGTGTTTGAGTCCAACTATCTATATCTTTTTCCTTTCCTATTTCATCCTTGTTTGCCGCTATCAATTTAGTGCTAGTGAAATACTGGGGATAATTAAAGACCAAGTGCACCAAATAAGTGCAGTGTGTGAAGATATTAAAGCTAGGATTTGTACTTAGATCAACATAAATATTCTTAGCTAAGTAAAGTCGGAAACTGATCGTAATTTTGCTTGGGTTCATCAATATTTCCCTCACAAAAATAAACATGTCCTCATCCGTCTTTAAATCATTGAACACCCTTGAATAATTAGTACAAGCGAAGCCATAATCTGATATAAGGGTTTACGATACTTGGTTGAGATAGGCATTTAGACTTCAAAGACTTCATTGGGATTTTTAAGAAGACTAGATAAAAACTTCAATTTTTCTTCATCGACCCAAATAAGAAGGAATTTTAATTTTGTTCTTTATTAGAAAAATCCTTAGCACAAGCTCTTAAATTCAACATCTTAGCTAAATATTGTTGATAAATTTCAAGGAACACTTGACCATTCACATAACACAATGTTTTTTGACTCGTGATGTAAATTATTAGAGACTAACATGATATTATATGGGTCAAAATGCAGAGATGGCAAGGTCGCCTAGAGGAGTCCAGTATTTGTCCGACCTTCTTTTGTTCTCTTACTAATACTAGTATCTAAATATTTTCTTAAAGTAAAAATTAAAAATGTCAGTTTTCATAATTGCATATCTCTGACTTGAGCGAGAGGAAGAATGAAAACCTCCTCCTTTGTATCTATATCCATTATCTTCCTATGAACTCAAGAGAAAACAAGCTACAATAGTCGCATGTGCTTAAAAGGTAGGATGATGTGTACTTACCAATATTCTAGGCGTTTTTACTTAGCTTCGTGTCGAGAGACTAAAATGTTTGGGGAATGAAAAAAAATAGAAGATCAGTAGTCGTGAAAATGAAAAGTGCGGCTTTCCCCATGTTTGAAATCAAATCAAACTTTCATGTACTGCGTATTTACCACACAGTACACAATCTTTGTTTACCACACAGTAGACAACCTTTGTTTATCATTAATTAGGTTTTAATATGACCAGACCGCAAGTTAAATGCCGTCATGTGACCAACATAATATGAATCGTACGGTGAATCGAGTGTAGCAATGACCCTTAAAACTTACGCTACTTACGACACGAGAGAAGATATGAGTTGTTTATTGATTCAATTTTTCCCACCGTTAGATCCTTTTGGGTGGCAAGAGGGATGTTAACGAAGCCTCTTGTAGCCACCCGATATGCATTTTCAGTAGTTAGGTCAAAACATCCACATTCATCCGATCATTTCGGGTCGTGGGCACCGGCTTAACTCAGCTACTAATTATGACCCAACATTGATCATCCATCATCAGATTACATTCGCCTCAACAATTAGACTGATTCAGATGCAGGAGGAAACGTTAATGGGGCCTCTTGTTTCCATCTCACAACACGTTAAAGCCATTGGATTTAATCTTACGCAGGTAAAGGATGATTTTAGGTAAAAAGAAAAAGAAATATTTGCATATGGTAATTCGATGAAACTCTAAGTCAAGCCACGATATTTGTGTGAATTATTAATATGTTTATGATTTCAAAATTATAATTGCAACATTTAGATGTTATAATTGATCCTTTATATAGAAATCTGGATGTGAGATGTAGTAATTAATAACTAAAATTAGTAAATTTTTTTAAAGGTGCAAAGTACATTGAAGGAATATAAGATTTGGGAAGATTATCTTGCTATTCACTTCAATGCAAGAACTGTTAATAGTTTTTATGAGTAGTGTAAAATTGTTTTTCGATAAGAATATGTAAATGAGAATATCCAAATCCATTCATAGATGTCAGAAAGAGGCATACAAATCTCTGAAAAGGACTCCACCTCTTATATTTTAGTGACTGATGAGCAAAATTAGGCTACTATTAGGATTGAAGAAGACATTTTTTAGTATTCAAAAATACATCATTGTCACTTCCTTCCATACAATATAGTCTCAGAGCAAGAGGAATGAGAATGAAAATAGAGGAGGTGAAACTAGAGTAGAGTGATGCTCTTCCTGAGGTGGAAAGAGAGTCTCAGAGCAAGAGGAATAAGAATGAAAATAGAGAAGGTGGAACTGGAGTAGACTGATTCTCTTCCATAGGTGGAAAGAGAGACACTCTTTGAGGAAAAAGAATCTAATTTCTTTAATTATTTTCTCGTTAAGTTCATTTATGTGCTAGTTTTGAACTTCAAGGTTCTATGTTTTGTAAATATGGGAACCATGATAATATAAAAATATTTTTACAAGAAAAAAAAGAAATTCAAGTGAAATGGGTAGCACATCTCACCTGTAGTGATTGCAATTACATATTTTTTTTTGGAATAGGAGTTATCCTCTAAATGCTTGAGCTTCATTTTGACCAAATCTTTGATAGATTACAAGAACATCCAATCCGTCAAATTGATTAAAAGAAGTGGCACAAAAGGGACATTACTCTATCACTAATATGCAACAATTAATATTTCCTTACACTTTAGTTGAAGCTCCATCACGCTTCATCAATCCTTTTGTCGTTCTTCAGTATTGCTAATTTTTTCTATTCCCTTTTTTACTATATCATAATATACTATAATCACAGTAAATGAATAAAAAATATTTTTATAGATATAACCCAATAAAACTTAATTTTATAATAAATTAATTTAGAAACCAATGAAAAAGAAGAATATCTCAACATTTTCAGATTGGAATCTTTTTTTTTTTCATTTAGGACGAGATTTAGAAAACTTTAGAAACCAATGAAAAATCAAAATGTCTCAAGATTTAGAGATTATAATCATTCTTTTTATTTTATTTTTAATTTAAGATGGAATTTAAAAAACTTTAAATGAGATGCACTTCCCACCTAATTCCATGACATTGCAGTGACGTGTGTCAAAAATACTTGCATATTAATAATATATTTTAAAATTTTATTATAAATTGATTTTGAAATATTGAAATATAAAAAATATAAATTATTATTTTAATATTTTTATAGATTTGTTTTAAAAAACGCAATAAAACTTAATTTTTTGATAACTAACTTAGAAACTAGTGATAAAACAAAATATCTCAAAATATAGAGATTAGAATCTTTCTTTTTCATTTAATATGGGATTTCTAAAACTTTAAAGACAATACATTTTCTAGCATGACCGTTGTAGTGCCATGTGTCAATTTTTATTTGGATGGAAGAAGACAAACATACTCAAATCTTATTGGTAAAATATGCCCAACCAAACCCATTCTAAAAACACCTTCCATATAAAAATATTGACAATTGAAACAATAATCAAAGGAATACATTCAATTTTTTAATTTGTAATGAAAGAACATGTGTATGATAATGTTTTTTTAAAGATTTCAAAATATAAAAAGTCTTATATACAAATGTGGTTACACCATTCTTCTCCATGGGGATATCACTTCATTGTGAAGCGATAAGAATGTATACGAGATTCCTCGTATTGGGCTATGCAGTTAGATGAGAAACTAGTGGCATTCAGTTATACCGACAAATATTTTTTGCATGGGTGCAGTGAATGCACCATACCAATTAGTGATATGAAAGCCTTTTTAAAGTGAGGTTACTTAGATTTTCTTCTGCTACGTCCAGGGTGTTAAAACTCTCTGACAGAGAGAACATATAACAAAGGGGTATGCATGCCTCTCTGGGTCTTACATCACATACAAACAATAAATGACATGTAGATTTGCTTCTAATTACAAACTGTGACTATAAATGTCATGAGTCTATTCCAAGAAACTCACACAAAACAAACTCTCACAAACTTGATTTTCCATCATCCTTTGCCGCTGACCATACCATTCACCTCCACAAACACCGCACTATTCATACGCTGGAACACACCATTACTTTGGCTTTGTAATTTTGAGTCTTTGGCATCTTCATTTTACTTTGGCAAGCTAGTCTTGGTCTCCATGTTTTACCTGTCATCAATTAGAGTTGCGAATTCTAACAGAATGACATCATATTGAGGTTGCAAATCTCAATATTTATATAAATTTCCAAGACTTATCCATATTTACCCAAAAAACAATACCAAATGACAATATAAACACAAGCGATAACCATGACAGTAATACAACACATGGGCACGCCATTCACTACTGCGGACAGACTACCCCGAATTTCAGTTCACCAGAACACTACCCACACTGTTGTTGTGAGCAGATCCCAGATCATACACTACACGTTGTCTTCGATCTGATCCCGACCATATCACTGACAACTAATCGCTCCACATTGCTTCATGCACGAGCAACACCCTTTCACCTGCTTGCTAGTTCACATTTCGACAAGCAGTAATTCACCTCCACCGCTCAGGCGCTCAGCCTTCAGGAGATACAATGTAGCCACAAAGGCTTCAACTCAGCCACCAAGGCTTATCACAACCATGAATGTTCAAGACAGCCACGAAGGCTCACCATAGCCGCGAAGGCTTATCACAGCCACAAAGGCTCAACATAGCCGCGAAGGCTTATCACAGCCACAAAGGCTCAACACAGCCATGAAGGCTTATCACCGCCACAAAGGCTCTCGAGCCACAAAGGCTTATCACCGCCATGAAGTCTCTCCAACCACCCAGGCTTATCACCACCACGAAGGCTCTTCAGCCACAAAGGGCCACCAATCTTCCATTAAGGCACACGAGCCACAAAGGGGCCACTAGCCATTAAGGCTTACCAACTCTTCTCTAGAGCATGCAACGACACACAGGTTGGATCTGCAGTAATGTCGCCGCAGTAAGGCAACTAACCCAACAACATCCATCCTCATTGCACCATATTCAGCTCTCCATCATCGTCGATGGACATCTGGTGGCAACATAAGAGACTTCCAAACATGCCTTCTCACATGCTCGCTGACAGGTTGCAACAATGAAGACCCATTATCAAGCTAATCTCCTCGCAATTGAACATGCAGATCTGTCTCCACAATCTGTTTCCATCACACTGGTCACACACAAACTCGATCATCCTCCAATCTCTGACGCTTCCATCTTCAGTGTCATGTCATCAATATATATCTGGTAGATAATAATTTTCCTACAAATTTCTGTATCGTTGGAATGACCAGTTCCAACACACACTCATAATTGTGATAGTAGTTGGTCAGACCAGTGTCACTTTAATGACAACCAGAAATATCATTTCATGACATATTAATATAATGAACAATGAGATATTAATAATAATTTTATGTAACACGTAGAATCCAATCACATGTCCACAAATTCCAATATTACCCATCAAAGGAGCGATTTCGGCCACCGCCATCGCAAGGCGGACAAACAAGAGATCCTCCTTAAAGAAATCGTCTCACAACCGATTTGTGGAGATCTCACCTGGGCACTTTTCCCGTGCGTCCACTAAACCTTCAACCTGTGATCATCTTCGATTGCTCCAACGAGCAGGAGCTCAGAGCCTCCCCTGCAATACAACAAATGAGGCCAGTAATTCTCATTTCCATCAGTTGATGGCATTGGTATTATCTTTGCGCTGTCGTTGTTGAGATTGTTTGCCAAAACATGACCACCATCATGATCATGAAGGTTCCTAGTCAAGCAATAGAAGGATCCTTTATAAAATATCAGGCTCTCCATCTTTAACGCAAAATTGTCGGGGAGGGTCCCTGTACTCCATGATTTTGAAAGCGGATCATATGCTACCACTGAAGTACTTGCAGTCTTCATGCCAATCACAAACACAATATTATAGCTACCCAATTCATACCCGGGAACAATTGCCTTAGCCATCATTTGAATTTCACAAGGCATTTGAGGAAGCAAGAGAACGGTCATTCCGAAGTCGAAGCACCATAATCTTCTTCTAGTTCAGGAGGGTGTTCATTCCGAGGTATTATGCCAGGATCCCTTCTAGATGTTAAAAGAAGTAGAAACAGATCATAAAATATTAATATAATAGCAACAGCCATTATAAAAATCCCAAGATGATGAGGAAACTTGTCCAAAAGATCCTTTGCAACAAAGGCACAGAATATTGCAACAGGAACTATTATCATGACTATGGTTAAGAACAATGACCTCACATTTGGACCAAATATTAGCCTCCCACCAAGTAAAAACTTATTGCTGCCTAACCAAATCTAGTAGATCCTGCTGGTAGCCGCGTTATCATCTGTGTTCTTCTGCGTTGCATCAAATAACTGCGGAGGCGGAGCCACGTACATATTGGCTGAGGAGAAAATCCCTCGCGCTGTTCCAAGCTTTGCTAAATTTGTCAACCTTGTCCGAAATTTCGACAAGGGACCTATAAAAACGGCTTACGATCTCTCATCATCATAGAAATACATCGACATAAATGGTGATTAGGCCTCAGATTTAATCTTTCCCTACAGATGAAGACTTGCAGAGCACGAATACGAAATCGCCCTTGCAAACTTCTGCATCACGCTAGAAAGAATAGGGCTGGATCTGCACCTTGAAACCCTCGTAACACACACTGAAATGAAAATCTGTGCCCAATACAGCGCACCTCAGTACAGTGCAGATTCCAGAAATTTCCGAGCTCTGTCTTCCAACAATGGCCACTGGCTTGAAAGCAGGTTTCCTCGGCCTTCACCAGTCTACGCCTATAGGCCGCACCATAATGCATCGCTCTGCATTCAACATGTTGGCGCTAACCATTCAACACAGATCCAATCAAAAGATCCATGCTCGGATCGCTCTGCAAAAGAATGCAACCTACCAACTGTAGAAGATGGGCACAAATCCAATACAAGTTTGCCCTGAATGGACAACAACAAAAAAAACTAAAACAAAACAAATATATTTTTCTTATTTCCCTCAGCCCAGGAGGGACCGAGGTCCATGGGCCAAACAGGCTCTGATACCAACTTAGAAACTGAGCAGACAAGCTCAATCAATTAATCAAACAAATAGAGTTACATATAAACATGAGTATTGTCTCAAGATAGAGAAGCTATCTTAGACGCACAATAATTTGGTTGAGAGAATATCTCAACCTCACACCAAACTAGGAACTAACCGAGCAAATAGGAATAGACTCTAACTGAAGACAAGTAGGAATTAGATATTCCAACAACGACTTTATCATTACAATAAAATAAGTCAATTACACATTTTCACTTGAAAAAATCTATGTTTAAAAATAATAATAATCTGTTATTCTAATAAATCAATAAATTCCTAAAAGTCTTAATGGCATACTATGGAAAAGGAAGTCAGCATGGGACTCGATAGCCCCTAGTTGATTTAGAGGTAGATGCATGTATACTACCCAACTTACATCTCACAAATAACTTAGTAGTCGCATTACATAACCGACTTTCCCACCCCAATAAAAGTGGTAACTTCCAGAGCAAGGCGTGCCCCATCCGTAATCAATCATGTACAATGGAAAACGTAAGCCAAAAAAAGGCCAAAATGCTTGGACCATTAGATGAAGAAATGTATCATCTCCAGTAAATATTAGCTAGGCCAGAGTCTGACCGGATTGTCTCCACCCTGAAATTGTTCCTCATTTGCAGCATTGTACGTAACATTATCAATGAGCTTAGCACTCCAACTCAGTGGTTGGTTTATAATATACCTGCGACCTAATATTCCACTAAATGTAGTAATAATAAATTAGCAAAATAATTATATGGCATTCCCATGTTTGTTAAACGGGTGTGACTATATATTACCACACCTATGTTTCAATTCCTATCACTATGGATATCCCGGCTAAGGATCAACAACTTCCAGAGATAAGCAGAAAAGGCCACCAATGTGCTATAATGTTTACCGGGTTCACTTGCATTTCTTTGGAGAACCTCAACATCTTTGACATTTAGATAATAGATTCTGCTAGGTGGAAGAGGAGAATGATCTTGTTTCTTTTATTTTCCTAAATGCACAGAAGATTGTCTCGTATACATTTCCTCAATTTCAGAGAAATAATAAGGAGACTGTCAAAGATGTAATATGGATTCATTAAAGTTACGTTTCAACATTTCAATGTACTCCTTTCCAAAAAGCTTTGCGCACAATAATAAAAACAAATATGTAGAAAATGCATCAGCAATCCTATGATCAAATTTGTAGCCAATAACAATTCGTTCGTAACTCACTTTTGTTACTCAAAAAAAAAAACCAATAATTTACGATAAGAACCTCTTGAGTCAAAAATAAAGTTGAATAAAACTTTTTTATCCTCGTATGTATGATTTAATGAATCATGGTTGCTCTCGTTAATGTGTGGAAAGGCCTAACACAAAATTGCATATTGCAATGACAATTTACAAATACACGGGAGCTTAATTGGGTAGTAAATACAAAATTATTTCAAAAAATAGGTGGGAAGCTAGGCTTCGTGACTCATAATTGTAACATCCATCCAATAGGGAAGGAAACATCTCGGAAACTTATATCAAGAATTAAGAATGGTAATATCTAAATAATGTAATTAGTTCTTTTTATTTGACAAATCACTTGAAAAGAGAAAAATTCTAAAATATGTATTTGTAATCATTTTGAGAGGTCATCAAGCCTAATGATAAAACAAGTGAATATTTGAATGTTTTATCTTATCTCTTTTGAATGTTTTATCTTATCTCTTGTGATGATGTTTGATTCATTTATTTCTCAGTCAATTTTTGGAAGATTATGCTGAGAGGTGAGGAAGATTCTCTGATCAATTTCAAATCAATTGTTATCAGAACAAGTAGCTCCTTCGAGCCCGACCTATTCTTTTTTGTATGCTCTATTTCTTTGCTACTAGTATCCTCCCTAATTTCCAACTAATACAGATCTACTCTTCTCCTCATGTCATTCATCCACACATTTTTTTTATTCTTAGTTTCTCTCGCTCATCGCAACATCTATAATGTCCATGGCCACTTTTGAGTCTACAACACATTTATAGTTCAGGAATATCTATGGTTTGTCTTGGTTACATGCTCCACCTAGAATCCATAAGCTTTTATATCAAGAGAAACATTCAGAGTGGGTTCCCTTTGGAGATGGGCCCTCCCATGATGCTTTAGTAGAAACTTTCTTCACATTCATCAGTTTCAGCATAGTAGCATCTGAATTGGGTTCATGTGGAGATGTTCCCTCTCACCCAAAACTATGTAGGTACTTGTTACTTCATCAACAATCAACATCACATCACATAAACTCCAACAACATCCAAAAATCATTTCAGCCACGAATTCACACTTAAACCGTGAGGCGAAAAGCACTTGACGTTTTCCTTCTAAACTAGGAGTAATTGGGAAGCCAAGATTCCTCACTCATAATTAACATCTAATGAGGAAAGAAAATTCTAGTCCTAGGAAACTTATATCAAGAAAGAAAATATCTAAATAATGTAATTAGCTTTTTCCTATTTGACAACTAACAACAAAGGAAACAAGTTCTAAAATATGTATTTGTAATCTCTTTAAAATTCCATTAAGCCTCATGATAATACAAGTGAATATCAGTGTTATTTATCTTATCTTGTGTGATTATGTTTGATTCATTTGCTTATGAGTGATTTTTGGGAAGATTATGCTTAGAGGTGAGGCTTAGAAAGCCTCACCTCTGATCAATTGTAGATCAATATTAATGGTATTCCTCTCCACGGTTTTATCAAGATCATAAAAGTCCAACTTATCAAGTCCCTATATTCGTGGTATCGTGAACGAATTGAACACCCTAGTTGTTGCAAAGAAGTTTTGGCTCACTGTAGTTGCTGGATACCATTTTTCCAAGAAAAACATAGTAATAAACCAAGGCATGTGATATCAAACATTTCAAATCATAGTTAGCCTCCTCTACAAAGGAGGATACTTATTTTTAGGTGGGCTTCTTATAACATAATAAAACAATCACCGAAACAGGAGGAATTGTAAGATCAAAATTAAACAGGGGAAACCAATGCTCTTGCACAAGATGAGCATTAACTACAACATCCTGGTTGAGTAATTTTACATTATGATCATCACCTAAGAGGGTATCCATATCTAAAGGTAACAAAAACATGATTTCTAAGAGGAAATATAGCTCGATAAAATATAACTCCTTATCTATAGAGCCAAACTTGATCTTTTACCTTAATTCTAACTAGAGTTAACGAATGAACATCCTTGTTGAGTAATTTTACATTATGATCATCACCTAGGAGGGTATCCGTCTCTAAAGGTAACAAAAACATGAATTCTAACAGAAAATATAGCTTGATAAAATATAACTCCTTATCTATAGAGCCAAACTTGAACTTTTAGCTTAATTCTATCTAGAGTTAACGAATGAATGTTCCAGGCAATGGGCGTTGTGAATGTAAATACATTTTTAACACTGTCTTATATAGTTAGCTTTGTTTAATTTAAGATATTATTATTATTATTATTATTATTATTATTTGGTAGTTTAGACTAATCCCAATCTTTCCATTTTTTCTCCTCCAATCCCACTCACGGGTTTTGAACCGATGACCTTGCATACACAGTGCCTTAACATCACACCCCATCACCGATTGCTCTACACCACGTGGACCAAGTTAAGATATTATATTAGTATGGTCATATAAATTAAATAGTTTTTAATGTCCATAGAAATTAATCCATGATAAGCATCAACAACATAACCATATGAATTAAATGGTTTATAATTTCCAACAAAAATGAATTCATGATAAACATTAAAACATCAAAATACTTCCTTTATTATACATCTCACATTATTAAAATAAAAAAGAATCATAAAAATTAACTAAAATATAACTTAATTTTAAATTACTAGCACTATTAATAATTCAAAAAAAGAATTAATATATACACTAAACATATATACATTTAAAAAAAACATGTAATATGACCATTAACTATGTAGAGATTATTAACTATGGAGATTCATCTCCACTTTATCTTGAAAATTTTTAACCTTTAACAAGTAGGCTTTGTTATAATATCATTGACCTATATTATAGTTTATTAGTATTACACGCACAAAAAATTGTAATTCATTTTATACTACACTTGTTCATATGATTTTCTTTTATTTAATCAATTTAATTAAAAAGGGAAAAAGACTACAATTACTTTGACTTTAAATCTCAACCTTTAATTTTTGTATACTATTAAAAATATCTAAACTATTTCATAGAGGTAAATCTCTACCATCAACCTAATAATTATTAATAATTAAATTAAAATTCTAAAACCCGTATTCTAAAATAAACAGTAATTAAATTAAAATTCTAATAAATTAAATTTATAAAACCCCTATTCTAAAATAGACACACTTTTTTCATGTAATTATTAAAATAATATATTTTTAAAATAACTCACTATTCACATTTTAATTATTAGCAATTATTTAGTGTTTATTCTTTTGCTAAGTTGTGTATCATAGGTGGTTCACAAAATCTAAGTGTTGTTTTCAAATATGTAAAAGTGTTGTTTTCGATATTGATGGCATGTCTGTTAAAAATATGACAACAAATGTAAATAATGTAACTTTGGGAAAATTACTCATTAATCATTAGTTGGTTGAGTAACGAAATGATGTTAGAATAACGAAATAGGCTCAAGTTAAATTGGATGGCCCGAGATGCCTGTATGTGTGGAGAATCATTTGTTGATTAATAGAGTTTCCAATCCCTTGCCCCGTGGATGTTTCCTTGACACCCTGTCAAGGTTTTACCACATAAATTTTGTGTATTTACTTATGTGTATTTATCTTACAGTTTCATTCAGTTATAAATTAGTATTTCCTTCTTCAATATTTTTTTTGAGTTCTACAATGGGTATCAAAGCACATGAGTTGATCTTGTTTGGTTGCACTGGTGGTTGGCTGTCAAGAGGCATTCAAACGGGGTAAAACCTGCTTGCCATCGTGGGAGAAGAAGAAAATTAGAAAACCTACATTCAAGCCCACTGTTGTTCGTGGGAGAAATCTGCGTGGAAAGACTACCCATCCGTAGAGATTCCGAGAGGGATCACAAAGTGGAAATTCCGTTGTTCCGCTGGATTAAAAAAAAAAAACCTTGCTTAATTGAAGAATGCTGAAGAATGTGGTTGTAACCACTGTGAGAGAGGAGAGTCAACTGTGTTGGAACAAACCATAGTTGAAGTAAGACCCATCCTTCCGCACGCTGGAATGGAGCCTACCATTGAGCCTGATATCTCACATACTGTTGTATCATTTCAAGCCGTCATTGCAGGGGGTCTGAAGTCTGCAGTCTGAAAAATTGTTGTGGAAGAAGCTGCGTTACTAAGAAATACGGGTACATATTTTTTTTGGAGATTTACAGTTTTTATTGAAAAACAGAGTTATTCTAAATCTTAGATTTAAGAAATCAGATTTTTTGAAAAAGATTTAGAAAATTGAATGATTTAGAAAAACTGTTTGAAGAAGGAATTGAAGGAGTTTTCTGGCAGAATTTTTTTTTTTTTGGAAAATGGAATAGGGCTTGAATTTTTTTTTGGTAGAAATTAAATTTTGGGAAGTGGAATAGTTTGAAGTTTTGTCAATTTTCTCTTAAGTAGTAGGGGTTGAAAGAAATTGAAAGAATTTATTTTTTCTATCCCTGTGGAAGAAATTGTTTGTTAAATAAAGGGCTCAGTTTTCCTGATAAAAAGGGAGAAAAATAGATTTTTTTTTTTAAATCATCGCTGAAAAAGGAAAATCAGAAACCCTAGCAGAAGAGGTGAAATATTTTTTTTTTTTTAAGCCTAGTTGGAAGCTTAAGTAAGAAGGGAAAACTAGAAATGGCCAAAATGACAAATGCAAAGTTTGAAGTGGATAAATTCACTGGAAAGAAAAATTTCGCATTGTGGAAACTGAAGGTTATGGATTTGCTGGTGCAACAAGGGTTGCATAAAGCATTAGACGAGGTAAAGAAAAACCGGCAAACACGACAGATTCGGACTGTGAGGACTTGGATGCCTGAGCCCTCAGTACCATTTTGTTATGTTTGGCAGATGAAGTTCTCTTTAATATAGTTGGAGAGAGTACCGCTAAAGGGTTATGGGGAAAATTGGAAACCTTGTATATGAAAAAATCTTTGACAAATAGAATCTATTAAAAAAGACAATTGTACAGTCTTCAGATGAAGGAGGTACAAAAATTGTAGAACATTTAAATGTTTTTAATACTCTTATTTGCCAGTTATCAGATATGGAAGTAAAAATGCAGGAAGAAGACAAGGTAATAACCTTGTTGTGCTCTCTGCCCGAGTCATGGGACCACTTCGTAACCTCAATCAGTTTGAGCACTGCTGATTCATTAAAATTTGAATCTGTTGTGGGTGCTCTCTTATCTAAAGAGGTACGAAGGAAATCTAGCATTGAGACATCTGCACCAGAAGCCATGGTAGCTAGAGGTTGGTCAAAGGAAAGAGGGGAGAAAACAAGAGGTTCTTCTAGATCGAATTCAAAGGGCGGAAAGAAGTGTAAAGCCAAGTGTTGGTACTGTAACAAACTTGGACACCTCAAGAAATATTGTTGGAAACAGAAGGAGTCAGAAAACCATAACAAGGAAGCAAATCAGGTTGATTCAGGTATGGTTGATGAGGTTTTAATTGCTGAAGCTCTCCCTGTTTATAATGTCTCTTAAGATGCTGAAAATTGGCTATTAGACTCTGGTGATTCTCATCATATGAGTTCACACCGAAGTTGGTTTACGTCATATGAAATTGTAAATGGTAGTTTTGTATTCATGGGAAATAATGCATCTTGTCAAACTGTTGGGATTGGTAATGTAAAAATTAAAATGTATGATGATATAGTTAAAAAATTATATGATGTTAGGCATGTACTTGAACTAAAGAAAAACTTGATTTCCTTGGGAGTTTTGGATTCGAATGGGTATAAATGTACAGGTCATAATGGAATGCTGACAGTCTCAAAAGGAGCCTTGGTTGTTATGAAGGCTGAAAAGGTAGAAAATCAGTATAGACTCAAAGGAAGCACTCAAGTTAGTGAAGTAGTGATCGTATCAGAAAAATAAGAAAAAGGTTCTCGTCTATGGCATCAGCGGTTAGGTCACATGAGCGAGAAAGGTCTTCAGGTACTGATGAACCGCAAGTTGTTTCCAAATTTGAAATCCTTGAAGTTGGATTTTTGTAAATATTGCGTGTTTGGTAAACAATGTAAAAAAAGGTTCAAGACTGGAAATCATAATAGTAAACATATTTTAGACTACATTCATTCTGATCTGTGGGGACCATCTCCTACTGTGTATTATGGAGGTGCATTATATTTCTTAACATTTATTGATGATTTCTCCTGAAAATTTTGGGTCTATATCTTGAAAAGGAAAGATGATGTATTTAATGTTTTTAAAAAATTTAAAATAATGGTGGAAAATAAAACAGGCAAATAAATTAAATGTTTAAGAACTGAAAATGGCAGTGAATTCACTTCTTTAGAATTTGAACAATTTTGTAAGGATGAAAGGATTGTTAGACATAAAACTATTTTTATACTCCTCAGCAAAATGACGTTGATGAATGGATGAATTAGACTCTTATGGAAAGGGCCAGAAGCATTATTAGTAATGCTAAAATGAAAAAGGAGTTGTGGGCACAAGCAGTATCTACTACTTGTTATTAAGTTAACAGATCACCTTCAGTTGCAATAAAATATAAAATTCCTGAAGAAGTTTGGTCGGGTCAGTCTTGTAATTATTCACATTTGAAGATTTTTGGTTGTGATGCCTATGCTCTTATTCCTAGAAATCAACGTTCAAAGTCAGATCCAAAATTGAAATGTTGTGCCTTTTTTGGATATGATTATGCAGTGGAGGGATATAGGTTGTGGGATCCTTCTTCATGCAATATATTCATTAGTAGAGATGTAACATTTGATGAATCTTCTATTTTAAAATCAAATGTTGAAAAAGTTGAACAAGAGCAGGTATTGCCAAGTCAGCAGATTCAATTGGAGACTAAACCTTTTCCAGAAAGTCGAAAGGAAGGAGACACTTCTGATGAAAGAGGTGGAGAAGCAAAGGAAACTAGAGAAATTCTATAATCAAGTCAGAAACGAGTCACTCTAAAAAGGTCTACAAGGGAAATAAAAACACACAAAAGGTATGAAGACTCTACTTCATATTTTTCATTGAAAACTGAAGATGGGGAACCTTCTTGTTATTAGGAATCAGTAGATGATGCAGATAGCAAGATATGGAAAAAATCTATGGAAGAAGAAATGGACTCCTTAGCCAATAAAAATACCTGGGATCTTGTAGAGCTTCCTGAAGGGAGAAGTGCTGTTGGGTGCAAATGGGTCTTCAAGTTGAAGAGAAAATTTGATGGAAGTACTGAGAGGTATAGGGCGAGACTGGTTGCAAAACGTTATTCTCAGGTTGAAGGTATTAATTTTCATGAGATTTTTTCACCAGTAGTTAAACTTGTTTCTATTCGTACTATGTTAGCACTAAATTCTTTACTTGAGCTTCAGTTAGAACAGTTAGATGTTAAAACAATCTTTCTTCATGGTGATTTGGATGAAGAGATATATATGGATCAACCAGAAGGTTTTGTACAAGGTCGCAACAAAAGATTAGTTTGCAAGCTTGGGAAATCATTGTATAGCCTGAGGTAGTCACCCAGGAAATGGTACAAGAAGTTTGATTCCTTCATGGTGAGCCAGAATTTTATCATAAGTGAGTATGATCATTGTGTATACTTCAAAAGTTTCGATGGCATATTCATTATCTTGGTGTTGTATGTTGATGATATGCTTATTGCAAGCAAACGAATGGAAGAAATCAACAGGTTAAAGGCTCATCTCTTTAGGATGTTTGAAATGAAGGATCTTGGAGAGGCAAAACATATCTTGGGCATGGAGATACACAGAGACAGGAAGAATGGCAAGCTTTGGTTATCACAACAGAAGTATGTGGAGAAAGTACTTGAAAAGTTTGGTATGAACAATGTGAAACCTATTAATGTTCCATTAGCTTCCCATTTTAAGCTTTCTTCGGGTTTAAGTCCTAGAAATAATGAAGAAAAGAAGTATATGTCTCATCTACCATATGCAAATGCGGTAGGAAACTTAATATATGTGATGGTATCTACAAGACCTGACATTTTGCATGTAGTTGGAGTTGTCAGTAGGTTCATGGAAAATCCAGGAGAAGAACATTGGAGAGCAGTGAAATGGGTGCTTCGATATTTGAGAGGCACAAGTGACCATTGCATTAGCTTTGATGGTCGTGAAGGTTCAGTCTGCGGATACGTAGATGTTGATTATGCAGGTGATTTGGACAAAAGGAGGTCTACTACAGGTTATGTTTTTACTCTTGAAGGTGGAGTAATTGGTTGGATGTCAAAGCTTCAAGAGACAGTTTCTTTGTCCACTACTGAAGTAGAGTATATAGCTGCTTCAGATGCCTGTAAAGAGGAAATCTGGTTAAAAAGTCTGCTTGATGAGATTGGAAGGACACAGGAGAAAGCGAATGTGTTTTGTGACAGTCAGATCAGTATTCATTTGGCTAAAAATCTAGCCTATCACAGAAAGACCAAGCACATCGATGTAAATTATCACTTTGTGAGACATGTAATCGAAGACGGTAAAGTAGTTCTCAAGAATGTCCACACACAGGAAAATCATGCAGATATATTCACGAAGTGAGTTACAGTAGAGAAGCTGAGATGGTGTCTCGCTTCTCTCGGCTTGCAGAAAAGATGATGAATGGGCATGGGCAAGGGATTAGGAAATTTTTTTTCAAGGTGGAGTTTGTTAATAATATGACAACAAATCTAAATAATTTAATTTTGGGAAAATTACTTTTTAACCATTAATTGGTTGAGTAACGAAATGAAGTTAGAATAACGAAATAGGCTCAAGTTAAATTGGATGGCTCGAGAGGCTTGTATGTGTGGAGAATCATTTGTTTATTAATAGAGTTTCCAATCCCTTGCCCCGTGGAGGTTTCCTTGACACCCTGTCAAGATTTTACCACATAATTTTTGTGTATTTACTTATGTGTATTTATCTTTCAGTTTCATTCAATTATAAATTAGTATTTCTTTCTTCAATATTGTTTTTGAGTTGTACAAGGTCATCATTGAATCAATCCTACGAAAATATAAATCATAAATCATAGGTTCATAGTTTAATGAATCAAATTTTGTTTTAATGTAAGTGTTTTTCTTGGACTAAGTTCAATTTAATTTAATTAGGACAACTACATTAATAAATATGGTTAATATTCACTAATAATGTATATAGATTACATGCACCATCACATTAGTAAATGTGGTTGATATACTTCAATAGACATGGATAGTATAGATTTAATATTAATATTAATAAATATATAATTATAATATTATAAATTATTGTTATTATATTACATTATAATTATTATAATAAGTATAACAATAATTTATAATAATAATTATTATACTATAGTAATATGAGAATTTTATTGATATTATCAATAATATGATAAACTCAAAGGATTATTTATATTTTAAATTCAAAGGATTTTCTTTTCTTTTCTAAGTAATACTAATTCTATTAGATCAGCAAGCAAAGTATACATGTCGCATCCTCAGCCATGGATAAATCCATGTCTGAGGGATAGTTCATAAAACTACTGGTCAAAAATAGACCGCCTTGGTGGGGAAACCAGCCAATATAGTCCAAACATACCAGGCTTCCCTTGGCGGGAAACCAACCTTTAACATTGTACAAAAAGAGACTAGAAAGACAAACAAGAGATGCATCCAAATCCTACAAACTAAGAAGCTCAACAAAGACCTGCTAGGGAGGGCTTCCATGCTCGTCGCTGGATGGAGAATCCTCCTCGAGGATGTGGGAGATGTACCCATAATCTAGTTGATCAATGTATTAATGCTGCTCGCGAGGGGAGGGCGGAAGACCGAGCCTTTCTACGGGAATGTTTGGAGGGCAGCATCCTGCAGAGAAGTAGAAATGTCTAAAGCACCAATGGCTTGGAGAGTTTCCTTGCCTTTCATAGAATTCGATAAACTGAGCCCTGGCATCTGCAAATCCTCATCTGGCCTGAAGTCATCGCCGTCCGAAGAGGGACTGGAGGCTAGCTGCATTGGAAGCACCTTGAGCTTGCGAGGAACGAAGTGCGGCTCAGCTGAAAAGGTCGATTTGCGGGCACGCTTCTTGCCTTGGGAGTAGGATGGTGCAGCCAGAGGTGAAGGCAAACCAGAAGGGACGAGGGGGTCAAAGTGCGGATCAGGCATGGGGAAGGGAGGAAACAGATAAAGGAGGTCCCAAGAGGCCGGGGAATTCAAGTCCATAGGGATATCCATGGGCAGGGGAGGACGCGAGGGGGTTCCTCTTCCCCCTGTATGGCTGGGATGGCGATGGCGACGCGACATTATGGCCAAAACAGATGAAAATCACGAAGACGGAGGTGCACGTGCAGAGGCAAGGGCCCAAAGACGCCGCACCAGAGCCGAAGAATGCTGAAGCAGGAGGAGATGAGGAATAACAACCAAGGACAGATGGAAAGCCAAAGGCGGGGCAGGAAGATAGATCACCATACTGAACAGAGGAGTAGTTATCCAAATTGCTAGGTACATATGAGTTAAGGTGGCACATGGGAATTTAAGTCCCTGCCCACGTGAAAATTGATAGCAGTGAGTAGCCCAAGGGAGGGGCGCATTAGCGCGCCATGTGGTGAGCCACATGGCCGCCTTGTGGAGGTCAGACAAGCTGTGAACCGCCCACATCCGGGGAAATTCAAAGGATTAATAAACACAACGGATTACTAATATTATAAACTCAATGGATTAATATTATAAATCTAACAGAATAATATTAAACCAAAAGATTAATATTAAAAACCTAAAATTAATATTATAAACTCAAAGATTATAAAACCTAATATATATATATATATATATATATATATATATAAGAGGTTAATATTATCAATATAAGGGATTAATAAACCCTTGAGTGATTAATAATATTACAAGAGATTTTTGGTATTATAAATCAAAGGGATTATAAACCCTAGGATTAAAATTATATAGTAAAGGGATTAATATTAAACCTAAGATTAATATTATTAAACTGTTGATTAATATTATGCCCTAGGAATATAATATCTAACACTAATTTATTATAATCCTAATGGATTATATATCTAAAGGATTAATATTAAACCCTAGGATTAATCTTATAAGTCCAAGGGATTATGAATCTTAAGATCAACATTAAACCTTAGGGTTACTATTATAAACCCTAATATTAATATACTAAACCTAAGATTAGTATTATAAACCCAAGTGATTAATTTTATAAACTCAAGGGAATAATATTAAACCCTAGAATTAATATTACAAATCTAGGGGATTAATATTATATATCTAGGAGATTATAAACCCTAAGATTAATATTATAAATAAAAAAAATTACAAACCCTAGAACTAATATTATATACCTTATAATTATAAATCTTAAAATTGTAAAACCAAATATTGATATTTTAAACTTAAAAGATTAATAAATTTAATGAATATTAAATATTATAAACTAAGTAAATTAATAAACCACAAAAGTTGATATTATAAACCAAAAAATTATAAATACTACAACTAACTACCTTATGATAAAAAGAGTTGAGATTATAAATCCCAAAAGTATTGTTGTAGATATTGATGACAACATTTCACTGTCGGAATGAATCCTACCGGAATATAAATCATAGATTCATAATTTAACGAATCAAATTTTGTTTTGAATAAGTTTTCATCATAGAATAACTTCATTTTAATTTCATTAAAAGAGCTTATAACTTATTATTTTATGGGTCATCCAATATTAATAATTATTGACTCTCACCTAAACTCAAAACTGAAAATTATAATTGATATAAACGTTTCATGTGTATGTGTTTTTGGCATCACCCTTAAGTGACCTATTAGATTGTAGACATATTATATACGGTCCTATATATGTTTTTGGATTTGAAATTCAATGAATAGTATGGAGTAAGAAATATAGTATAATTTTTATATTTATAATAATATAGATTAATTTAAATTATAGATTTATTAAGTTTCCAGAAACATCAATTTTTTTGAGGAGTAAATTATTTTAAAGTACAAATCATGAAAAATTATTTGTACATGGAGAAAGTTGATAAGTTTTGTCGTGTGATAGATCATTGTTGCAAATTATTTTAGAGTACAAATCATGAAAAAATATTTGCACATGGAGAAAGTTGGTAAGTTTTGTGTCGTGATAGATCATTGTTGTGTGTGTTTGTGTGTGTGTGTGTGTGTGTGTGTATATATATATATATATATATATATATGATATGAAAAAGGACAGATGGAGATTAGGGTTTTTGGCAAGAGGATGCTTTCAAGCCTGAATGGGTCTACAGTTTTTTTAATTTTTTGTTTAGATGATCGATGATGGTTTGGGGGTATTCTTGCAGTGGCTTCGCTTCTACCTCCATTTCGATCTCACCGCTCTATGTTGCATTATGTAGGTGATGTGGAGAGGGTTCGAGTTCATCTCAAGTGAGCTTATGGATTGAAATTTGTATTTTTAGCTCCCTCTCTTTACCTCTTAAGGGTTGCATGCTCATATCTTAATGTTATCCCCGTTTTACACCCTTGGATCAAAGTAGATGCAATTGAAAAAAACCCTTGTTCTCCTCTGTTGGGGTTGGTGGGAAAGTTAAAATAAATGGATCAGGTTGGGGTTGATCAAACCAAGGTGAAATTTTTTCGATATTTTTGTAAAGGATCTAAATAGGACCTAGATCTTGTTTTGGGTCTTGAAAGAGGAGTATACGAAAAAATAATATAAATGTTAGAGGAACGACTAGGGATACCAGTATCCATGCAGTGACTTGTATGGAAGGGAAGAAACTATAGTTTTTTTCTCAAATGCGAGATTATGAAATAACTAGGAACTCCACTATTATATTTCTTTTAAGGTTGTGTGGAGGTGATTCAAGCTCTTGGAGCCAACCTACTCCAATTTATAAACAAGTTGTGGATTCGGGGAAAGTTCATGTTACAAAGGAACAACCATAGTTTTTTTTTCTAAGTAAAACTGAACTATTAACAAGTGGATAAAATTACATCGAGACCGAAGTCAGTGACTGCTCCCTTGGAGGCAAAAAATTGAGGAAAAAATTGAGTAGTAGACTGTCGAAACCCACGCAGGGGTGCAGAGCTAGATTTTTCCAAGAGATGCTTTGACCCAGAAGAAACAAAAGGGGGCCAGAAAGCTTCATAGCTACCAGAACAGAAAAAACCCAAAAAGTTGGGTGACACAAACAGAGAAAAATACCAAGCAACGAACCCATTAGTCTTCCGGAGTCTCCTCCACAATCCTGCACCAGCCGGTTGCATGCATGTCAGGAGCAAGCCCTTCGTGAGAAGCCGGGGGACCAGGTTCAGCAGAGAGCATGTCTTCATCCGGAACAAAATCTACAGGGCAAGACGTAGGCTGCGTCAGGATACTGCCACTGCCCAGATTGAAATTCGAGAACTGGGTGTCAGGAGCAACAACATTCTCCTCAGGAACAGCCGGCTGCGAGCTGGACTCCCCTGGCAGACTGTCTTCAAGAAAAACCACTGAGAGAATGGCAGTAATCCGAGGGCGATTGAGGGTACTGTTAAAGGTGAACCTAGCAGTACTTGTAGTAGGAGCAGAGGAGGCTGGAGGGCGATGCGAATGGGGACCCCAGAACAGGCGGAAATCCTGAGAGCGCCCTCGACCGCTTCGGGTTCTGGGGTAGTGGCTCGAGCCTTCGCCAAAGGAGGAAGAGTCCGGAGAAGGGCTGGAGAGAACATGAGAGGGATGGCTCCGAGAGCTACCTCTTCTGCTCCGCAGACGGTGTCGAATCCTCGGCATTGTGAGATGGAGCAGGGTCCAGAACACGTCAACGACAACTGTGAAAGCCAGCAAAGGGTGGCCCAAGATCAGACGAGGTCGTAGTAGCTTGGACGAGGTCGCAGCCTCCCTCTACATAGAACGCAACAAGCACTGATAGACCCTCTCCCTACTGTGCACACAACAACTAACGACGCCAAAGAAATTCTGTGGGAAAGCCGAGACCAGGTGATATTTAACCTGTTGCTTTTGGAACCCACCCACCATGAGACCGGCCTCAACTTGCGCCAAGTCCGTCCTTCCCATACCAGGCGTATCAGTCCCCTTAACTGCTCCCATGGTGAGAATCCCACCGGAGCATGCGGAGGCATGGTTCATCACAGTCGAAATCGAACGAATGTTGAAGATTTCAGAGCCCATGGCGCTGGAAGGAGCGGAGTATAAATGTAACATGTCGTTGCGCAGCTGTCCATTTAACGCTGCGTACCAATTGGGCAGGTGTCGGCAGGGCTTGCCACCCCTCCGTCCCATCCCATTAACTCTCCATTGAAACACCCGCATCCGGGGGAAGGAACAACCATAGTTGAGTCCATGACATTATATTGTTAAACAATTAGAACAAGTGCCAACTCTGGAAGTAAATCTAAAAGGGGTAAATGCTCTCTTTTTGGTTCTTCAATCAAATTCCATGATTTCTATATTTAACAGTTTTTAACCAAGGTTTGAATATTTACATCAATGGGTTTTTATTACATGGTCGAAAAATTGTGATATTTAGCTCTGTTCAAAAGGTTTTTTTCATTGTTCATTTTGATTCCTATGAATATTTGGAGAGAGTTTTGAAGGAATGGCATTTGTTCTGGGCAAGAGAGAGGCTTTTCATCACCCCATGGTTTCTAGTGTTTGATTCTTCAATAATGGTGGTAATAAAGATTCCAATTTGGTTAAGGTTACTGAACCTCATTCTTCCATTTTCATGTCATAAGTTTCTAGAGGTTGTTGGGATTTGGGTTCCTTTGAAAAGATGGATGATGAAATAATGGAAAAGGGTTTATTCACATTTGTAGATATATGTGCATAAATAGACCTAAGAAATTATCTACATGAATGAGTCATGCTCAAACATAAATATTTCTAATGGATTCAAAATTTAGACCATGAGAACATAACATTTATATGTCGCACATGTTTTCAAACAGAACATCTTCAAGACTCATGCCACCTATCAAAAAATCCAACAAAAAAGAAAAAGGAGTAGGCCACTAACAAAAAAAGGATGTAAACCTTTTTAATCCTATTTATCTAGAGGAAAAAGAATGGGAAATCAATGGGGATATTTTGAAACAAGAATATAGGAATATCTAGGTTCACAATGGACATGCACTGCATATGAAGAAAAACTCAGAAATAAAATTGATCCATACAGAGGAACACCATGAAGTGGTGGTCAGAAAAGAAGATGGGATGGCGAGCACAAAGAGAGTTCATGTTTCAAAAATCTCATATTCTGACAAGGAAGATCCACTAGAGGTGTCTGAGAATGATTTGACAATGATTTATATTGACCATTTAATTATTAATATAAAATTAATATGTGGGATTTTAAAATAGATCAATACTGATAAAAAAAATTAATATGGATCATAGATAAAATATTTCAATGTTTTGTGTGTGTGTGTACGTATAACCATTGATCTATCATGGGAAAGTCTGACTAAATTTCTCCATGTGAAAATGTTTTTTTGACTTTTTGCACTCCAAAATATTTTCACCTCAAAAAAATTGATCCTTCTAGTGCTTGCTAAATACATGATTAATATGGATCTATAATGTTTTCACCTAGGGGTGCATTCTACAGTGCAATATGAGTGTGATGCATGATTCCTTCAGTGCTCAATGTGGAGTTGAAACATGTCATTTTTAAAATGAAAACAAAATATTATCTAAATAAATAAAAGAGTGTCAAATATAAAAAACAAGATAAAATGAAAATATTTTCTCTGTATGAAGGAAATATGGTAAAAATATTTCACTTTCACTCTCATTCATAAATAAAATATTTGGATATCCATGTGCACTCATATTATTTTATATTAACTTTACATAGATAATTTTTTATATAAATTAGGCTACTTCTAATATATCATACAGTCCCAAAGATTACATTTCTCGTCCTCCAGAGTTGGCAAGCCAATTCTGGACGAAAGTTTCGTTTTCAAAATCACAAAAAATGGGTTGCCCCAGATGGGGAAACCAACCCAAGAGTAGAGCATAGAGAGTTGATAATATGTTGCCCAAAGTCAGAAACCAACTTGAAAAGTGATAAGTTTAAGACAAAACCAGAACACTAGAAACCTTGAAATGAAAAACAAATGACCGGAATAAGAGATAAGCACCCAAAACTTAAGCAGATGGAGAGTTGCCATCCTTTTATGGAGGTTGGAGTAGCTCTTCAACAATTCTGCATTCATAATCTGACTTGTCCTCCTCCTGCTTGGACGTATGGGTTGTTGATGGAGGAAAAAGCACTGTGTGGGCATCAGGCGAAATGGAGGAGTCCGCATAAGCATCAACACCCACATTGCCTTATCTAAGCTCGAGATGTCGTGGTTGCTGCTTGAATCACTCTGCACTGGCAAAGCCCCCATTTTGCGGGTAGAGGAGGCAGGAGTGAGAGAGATGGTTGACTTGCAGGGTTTTTTTCTGGGGTGGAGGCCGGAGCCAAAGGGTTAAGAAGGAGAATTCAAAAGGTGAGAGACAGATGAGCAGAGAGATTGATGGGGTCAATGATTTCCTGCATCACCCAGTCAACTGAGAGATTCACCGTCCTACCCGTAGAGGCAGAGGTGGGAGGTCTGGAGGAAAGACCACATCCAAACACCTCATGTAGTGGCGTTTGGGCATGGCAGAGGAGTGGGAATGGGTCTGAGACAAATACTAAAGCGTAGGAGCGTCCGAGGGAGAAGTTGGGGAATATAACTCCAGAGAAACGCTAACATAGGAGCAAGGAATTGAGTAGAGGAGCCAAGGCTTAGCAAAGACACGAGGTGCATCTACGTAGACTCGAAGAGAGAGTCGAATGGAAAAAGAAGGAGCAGGGGTGGTGGATTAAGGGCCATGGGAGGCAGCCAGGGCAGGACTGTCGGAGTAAATGTGCCGAGGACAGTGATTAAAGTGGAGGACATTGATGGGAGGCTAGGGAGGGTGGAAAGTAAATTCCCCACGCTCTAATATTTAAACTAGTTCGGGCAGCCATGTGCGTTCGCATGGGGAGGACAGGTGCCCTGCCACCTTGCGTCCAAGTAGCATCGCTCGTTATCTTCGTCTATCAACTGCATCTAGGAACTTTACAAAGATAAAATAACTAAAAGTAAAAATACATTATATTTATTAAGAATATTTCAGTGCAACCGTTTGATAGAATATTTATAATAACTAATTTATTTCAAGAAAAATTCCATATATATGTATATAAGGAGTATATATATTGGTTTAAACAAAAAATTATTATGTATATATTATGTAAATAATATGAATATAATTTTTTTTTATTGTTGAGACATTTCAAGTAGACTAACTATTCTACATTTTGGGCCCTTTTCACTTATATTTTACAGACAATTTGGAAGCAATCTAGCAATAATAGATTAAGCTATGTGTTTTGGCCAAAGATATTTTCAAGGCATGAACATATTTATACATTCAAAAGTTCAATTTAAATAGTCATATATATATATATATAACCACTATTCTATCAAAGGGAAAGGCTGGCCAGATTTCTCCATGTGAATATTTTTTCGAGGTTGTGTAGTCTAAAATAATTTTCACCTCAAAACATTTGATCCTTCTCAGTGCTTGCGATATGTTATTTAAATAGATTATATTAGTAGCATGAGAGACTCATTCTACAACCCAATACGAAGGTTATGTGTGATTATACCCCACTCAATGTGGAGTCAGCACATGTCCCTCTTAAAATAAAATAAAAAATTACTCAAAAAAATTGTTAGTTATAATTAAAAAATGATTATACATGTTTCGTATGAAGGATATTTGCTAAAAAAAAGTTCACTCTCACTCTTATCCATAAATAAAATATTTGTATATCCATGTGAAATAATATAATTTTATATTAACTTTAGAGATATGAAATAACTAAAACTAAAAAAGCCTTATATTTTCACTTTTAAGTATCAGCAAGATGTATAATTCTTATAATTTTTAAAAATATCTTAATACAATATTTTAATAGTTTATTTGAATATTTATGATAACTATTTTACTTCAAAATCAACTTCATATTTACTTATATTATATAGGATGAGAAAGTATAAAAAAATATATATATATATATATATATATATATATATATATATGTATGTATATATATATGTATGTATGTATGTTAAGCATTATAAAATATTTCAATATACAAAGAAAAAAATAGGTCAAAGTAAAAATATTTAACTGTTTTCTAATAAAACTAATATAAGATGTATAATTCTTAAATTAAAATTAATATGTGATATTTAAAAAAAATGACAAATGATAAAATAATTTAATAAATAAACAAAAAACTATGTATATATTATATAAAGAAATTGAAAAAAGATAAAATTTTATGGTAAAATTTTCAAGAAATGTCACTATTCCAAATTTTCCCCACTTGTCATGTATATTTTTCGGTCAATTTTGTATGAAATCTAGCAATGAAATATTAAAAAATATAGTCTACACAATCCAAGTGGCCAATAGGATTTTCAAGGAGTGAATACATTTATGCATTAAAAAATGCAATTTAAACAATAAAAAATGATATGTGTGTGTGTGTGTGTGATGATGATAATGATGAAATAGGAGATTAATTAGGATTATTTAATATATTATTTATATGATAAAAAAAGGAGAAGAAGAATCCCAAGTTCGCTAACGTTTTGTAGACTTAACAAATCGAGAAGGTTGGTTTTCTCAAAATGAGAAGAGACGTGTGTAAGAGCCATACAATCCAAGAGAAAGTGTTTGTCATCTTAAACCCTTTTAGTATTGCAAAGGTGATGAATTCTTCCATCTCAAGACGTTTTGGGAATGGACCAATGCTCAGTTAAGCTTAAAATCTCATGAGAATTAGTTCTTATTTTCACAATGATTATCTTCTTCTTGGCACTAGTCTAGACATAAAGATAATTTTGGTTAGCAAGAGTGGTTTTTATCAACTCCTTATAATACCTTAGCTTCCTTTACCCATCTAGATCCTTATCATCTCACAACTTATGATTAAATTGTGAAGTAATAACATTTTTAATATTAGTCGTCTTCTCCAAGAAGATCTCCTCCTTTATCTCCCAATGGTCGATCAAAGATTAGGAATATTTTTTCCATCCTTTTTGAGCTTGAGGTGGGGCTTTTGGCTAGAGTCAAAAGAAATTTTGAGGAACCTCGTGGCTTCCATGTTCTAAGTCTTCTTCTTATACATCAAATACCTAAAAATAGCCATGCTCACTCTAGGGGAAAGGCTAGCTTCAATCAAGAGGATAGGATACGGAGTATTCCCCTTAATCTTGAAGTTGTAAATTATAAATGGCTTTTGTATCAACTCGATATTCCTCCACTATTGTCTAGATATACTGCAACCCCAAACCTCACATTCATATAAAATAAGAGGGATGACCAGAGTCTCAAAGAGGAACCTTTTTACAAGAAACTGAAATATTAGTCGACTTACCACAGTTTTTAATCTCATTTATCGGGGTGCAAGGTTGACCACATTTATCCATGTGCAAATCTTTTTTCAAATTTTGCACTCGAAAATAATTTTCACCTCAAAACATTTAATCCTTCTTTGTGGTTGCTAGACTTGTGATTAAGGTGGATCTAAACTAGTATTAATCATAAATTTATTCCATGGTAAAAAATAGATTGCAAGTTAGTGGAATATTGTTTTATTTTTCTAAATTATATTAAAAAAATTTAAAAAATTATAGTAGAAATATTTTGAGTTTTGTTTTTTTGGAATATATTTTGGTGTGAATTTTGTTCAAAATTTAGAGAAATTTATTTGAATCATAAGTTTGAGTTTTGAAATATGTATAAGACATTGAATCTATCATTTACTATGATTTCACCAAAAACATTATTTTCTAATTTATAAAAAACCAAAACGGACAAAAATAAAATAAGATGAAAATATATTACAATATTTAAAAAAAAAAATTGTTTAATTATAAATAGTTATTTTTTTGTTTGACTCATGAGGGTTTTGAAATTGGATATGATGGTTCACACAATACATCATAACATGAAGATGACCAATTAATTTGTCCCTCATGTTCTATTTAAGTATTTATTAGTTTAATTTGTTATTTCTATTACTGACATAGATTTTAAAATAAAATTAGTAATGCATTAGAATTAAGTTATCAGTCCTTGACTCTAGGAATTAATTTGCTTGTTGACCATTGTTAGTTAGTATTGACAAATAAAATTTACAATATTTAACTTTGGAAAATAAGAATTTATTTCTCAATATTATCAAAAACTATTTTTCAAACATTTGATTGGACCATGACTTGAAGTCCTTATTGAAACCTTTTCATAATATAATGTCATGTCTATAACTACCTCACATAGTTTATGCCATAATTTATGGACATGATTGCAGTATTCATGGATGAATTTTAGATATTTTGTAGTGATTTTTTATTCCTCTCTTTGGGGAAAACCATCCAAAAATAAAATCATTAAAAATAACTCATACTAACGTAAATAAAGTGTTTACCATCATTTATTTTCCACCATAATTTAACCAAGTATTTACAAAAAGAATGGATAGGAATAAGATGTAAATTAATATACTTATCAAGAGTTTCTTCCCACCAAAATTTATGTTTTCTTGAACAACTAGTGTAAGAGCAAAACTGTAAATGTGTAGACTTACTACTAGTGACTACCCACCAAAATTTATGCAAGTCCTTGTGCCTAAGAAAACAATTAATTTATCCATTTCAAATCTCAATTCATCTCAATTTATTGTTTTTTTCCAAAGTAAAACTATAAAATTTGATTTTCTTATTAACCACTATTAATTTAGCATTGATTAATGTAACTTATAATTTTTTATATAATTATATAATTACTAGCTTAAATGAGAGAAATGAAACTGCCATATAACATTTGTTTAATTTTGACGTTTTGATGGTGACTATATTACACTAGAATTGGCAGTGCCAATTTTACTCATTCATTTGTTCTTATATTACATGCAGAGCCACTATTTCATGCATGGTGGCAAATGCAGAGGCAAGCACCAGCCAAAGGAATGGCCTATATTAACTCAATAGGAATTGTGCAAAGCTCAGTTTAATGCTACCATTTGGCCTTTGAAAGCCAATGCACAATAATACATAATTCATAGTCTCTAGGAAGGAGTCGTAGGTTTAGATCCTAGTTAACCGAGAGCCTCTAGGATTTCCACCCTATTACTCAAGAACATCGTCACCTACCATAGCGATTTCAACATTTGATTTTATACATCGTCACGTATCATAGCCATTTGACATTGTTCCGTACCATAGCAATTTCAACATTTGATTTTTTATTTTCACATTCAGGAATTAAGGTCGAATAGTTTTGGAGTTTCACTAAGGCATCAATTATACAATTATGGTTGTGGATTGAGCTAAAAATGGAAAATATTTGTGATTTTACTTTGACTTAAAACTTATATTTTGTTCAATAATGGTTGGGAAATTTGGGGGATTTAGTAAATTCAGGTTTATTGGAAGATAAGTAAATGTGATTATGAGGTAAATTAGGCTTTTATATCTTTCAGCTTCAAGTGTATGAATGGAAAATTTGTAGGGTCTCTTATTAATGAGATTACAATAACTACCATGGATGAAATGGCTTGAGTTTCCAGGGATTCTCTTCTCGAGCTAATATTTAATGGAAGGTAAGCCTTCGTTCTCTTTCGTAGGTCATTTTCATTTTATTTTTTTTGTTTCTTATTAAAGTATTGATTTTAAGGGTTCCTGGAGATCAAAGAATGGTCAGCAAGTGGCTAGGGTGTGTAATCACAGTGATAGTAGAAGGTAGAAATGACTAAAATTCTTAGAGTCTTATGCAAGCCACTAAAACACTTTTTGCCCTTTTTTGAGAAAAAACTTTCATTTTTCTCAGTTCTTCAACTTTCTGCAAACTAAAACAATTTTTCTCTTTAGAATTTCGTTTTGCGATAAAAATAAAAGTTGTCAGAAATTTTGTTAGCTTTCTATTACTTATTTTTTGGAATTTTTTTATACAGACTTGTTATGTCAACTTAGCATTTCTTTGAGTGTGTGTTTTTTAACAATCAACGAATTCATAATAAGTCATGTTAATATGCAATGTTGTATTCTTTGAAAATTTATGTTTTTGAGAAACAAAATGTGTTACAACAACCTAGACAGAGTCTACTTCAATTTCATCATATTTACAAAGCCAATGGATGCATATCATAATTAATAGAATTTTTTGAACTGGTCCAATATGAAAAACTGCATATTTTGAATATGTTTCGCGACGCAAGAAATTTCTTAACGTATAAGTTATAAAATAAAAATCTAAAAGCTACCCATTTGAGACAACGAACCAATGTAATGTAAGATAATTTTTTCAATTTTTTTTACAATGTATTTTGGAAGATAAAGAATTTTTATTTCACTGAATCACAATGACCTTCAGAAATTGTTTGCATCCGTTTTATTACAAAATTAATTAAAATTAGTAAATATTTATGAAATTCCATGAAAGTTATATTTCTTGAAAGTAGATTCAATTCAAAAAATGCTTGTCTTGGTTCCGACAGTTAATTTAGAATGTTTCATGGAGTTTAATCAGTCCAAAGTTGCATAAACGTATTCAAGGATTGGCTCTGCATAACTGGTGATGCGTTAGCTCGGCCGAACTCTTAAACAAAGTTTGGACGAACTGTTTTTTGTGCTGACAGCATGTTAAATCAAACGACAAAGTAGTTTGGCTGAACTATTTATTAGAAGTTCAGGCAAACTTTTACCTATCTTTTCGTCAGCCGGAAAGTACCACCTAGCCCCTCCAAAAAAACATTTCGCGGCAATATAAATTACCGCGAAACCATTTATTATTTTCACATATTTTCACATGTTTGGTATGATTTCACAAAAGTCTTGATTTGATTTTGGAAAGAATTGTTTTGGGTTTAAGGACAAGTTTTCTTGGAGGTACATTGAAAGGACTTTTCTTTGAGACACATTATTTTCATACATTTGAACTGATTTTGCAAGGAACTTTTTTGGGTTTAAAGAATTTTCTTGGAGGTACATTCAAAAGACATTTTTTGGAGGTATATGGTACATTTTTTTGGGCTTCATTTTTTTTAAAGTATGAATTTGGGGTTAATTTTGAAAAGGCATTTTTTGGTTTTGGGTTGAAGCAAATCTTTTATAATGATTTTTTTAAATGAGTTTTTGTGTAATTTTTTAGATGAAATTTTTTTGTAGGACTTGGAAGGAAATATTTTGAACTTCATTTCATTTTTATAAGACATTTTTTTCTTGAATTTTTTAAAGTAAGTGTTTTGGATTGGAGTATGTATTTTTTGCAAAATTTTTAAAATGAGTTTTTTTAAATTAAATCTTTTGTGATGTTTTTTTTAATTGAGTTTTTGTCTAAATTTTTGAAGGAAAATTTTTGAACTTCATACTCTATTATCATGGGAAATTGAAGAAATTGTATGAGAAAATATGATCGAAAAAGAGACCCTAAGGAACGTAGAGAAGAGACGAGACAATCTCACAAAAGAAAGATAGAAGAACTCTCAAATATTGAAGGGAAAAATCAACCTCAACTAGAAGTTGAAACATGTATGTAAATGTAAATGTTATGATTTTGATATATTTAAAATTTTCCAAGTGTAAAATGTGAAGCTTAATTTTTATTTGATGAACTAATTTGAAAAATATTTTGCAATGTAAACAGAGAGAGATATTCCTCAAAACATTGATGATGAGATACACAATTTTGAAAGAGAAAGTGAAAGAGATATTGAACCAATGATTGAAGATGGTGAAAATGATGAAAGAAATTCAAGTGAAGAAATTGAATCACAAGGTACACACACACACACACACACACACACACACACACACACATATATGTTGAACACATGCACATATTATTGAAATTATACATATATTTATTAATTTAGTTATTTATTGAATATGTAAACTTATTATGTACTATTCATTCGAATATGTACAGATGAAATCAATGTCAATGACGAGATGTTAGAAAATGTTGACACTCACACATATGGAGATAAAAAAGCTGACCATTATATACGATATCGTGTTAACCACATTTTTGAGAAGTATTTCATAAAGGAAAATGTGACAGTTCAAGCCCAAATGTTGAAAGGTCTCCTATCATTAAGGAAATTAAAAGGAGCTATGACTTTATTGGGTATTCGAAAATCAACCAAAGATAAAAAAATGAAGGAAAATGTGATACAAAATGTAAATAGTGCTATAAATTCAATTAAAAGATCTAGACAAAAAAATGTTTCAGCTGTACGTAGAGCAATACATATGGTAGTGGTTTCATCAAGTACTAAAGAGAATCGTTTGGTAAAATCTATGGCATGAACATTAGGAACCTCGCGAAAAACTTTGCACAAACATTAGAAATTTTGGTTGCAAATACATGTAAATGATGAACTTGCTTTTTGGAGAGCTATTTGTAGGAAACCATAAAAAGATAGACTTGGAGAAAATGTTAAAAAAATAATATATGAATATTAGAAGAGAAATTCGCATTTGTTGCCAACTGCAAGGCATGTGATGTGAAGAAGAATAGCACGAAATTAGTACGAAGAACATGAAAAAAATTTATTGGAAACCACTCAGATAGAGTTGTTCAACAATTTCAAATAAGAGAATCGTGAAATTCATGTTTCAATCAGTGCTTTTGTTCAACAAAAACCATGGTATGTAAAACCTATCACCGTAC
Organism: Pinus albicaulis; assembly: GCA_034641835.2. Lineage (NCBI taxonomy): Eukaryota > Viridiplantae > Streptophyta > Pinopsida > Pinales > Pinaceae > Pinus > Pinus albicaulis. The sequence goes on along the minus strand of CM076580.1, from coordinate 84,428,452 downwards.
GCGACACTTGTTGTTGCCATTATCATGTGGAATTTGAGTTATATTATGACACATTTCTTGATTTTGGTAGAACATTTTGGAAGGATTCACCTCCTCCTTCCACTATCCGTGATTTCATATCTCAAATTCTATGTGAAAGAGAAAGCGATGAACTATTTTACGAAAAGAAATGTGTTGGTGGTAAAAAATGCGATGATTGTGGAAATTTGACTAAATTTCAAAACAAATATCGTACTGTATAAATGATCAATCATTATCCAACATGAAAGTGAAATGGAAGAGATATGAATATATCGGTACATCGATTCAAGGTGAAAATAGTGTTAAAAGAATCGAATTACGAGAAGACGAAATTTTTCTGATAGAATTTTTGAGAAAGTTTGAGGCAGAAATTTACAAATACACCAAGCATTCCCATAGAGCTTGATGGCAAGACTTGCAATTCAAAAAATCTCGTGAAGTTTTTCCACCAGGGACCATTTTGTCAGTGATTGATTTTGCATAAAACTACACATTTGTTCCACAAAAAGAAATTCAAAGTGAATACTATCATTCTGACCAAGTCTCCATGCTCGTCCATATTCTATATAGACATGCTGAACAAAATGTCGATCATATAGAAAGCACGAGTGAAAATCGACATATCATTAAAGAATATCACTTTTATATCAGTGACGATCGTACACATGATACATGTTTTGTACAACATTTTTTTGGAAAAATTTATGATTCCTTGAAAAATCATGGAATAACATTCAATGAACATTGGATATGGTCAGACGGATGCGCAGGTCAATTCAAATCTGCACGATCATTCTTTTGGTTGTGTTTTCTTCATAAGAAAACCTGCATTAAACATTGTTGGAATTTCTTTGAGACTGGCCATGGAAAAGGAGAACATGATGGTGCAGGGGCATGCATAAAATGAGCACTTCAAAGTATCAAATGAACCCCTTTGCAAGCCGACTTGTGGACACGAAAGAAGTTTTTCAATGGTGCATCGCTGCTCTAAGCCATGAGACTAACCAATCAAGGGAAGTGCGAAGGTACATTCAATTTAATTTTTATTGGATATCTAATTAAATAAACAATGTACATTTATCACAATGATTATCTTTGATTGTATTTTGATATCATATTTACATTCTTCTTTAAATTTTCCATATAAAGGTTTTTTTGGCATATTGGGATTGAAGACGTAGATAGATCAATTGGAAATGACGTTGAAACAATAAAAGGGACTCGAAAATTGCATTCAATTAAAACAAAGTCGTCCAAAAATGTGTTTTCATTGGATAAAAGAAAATATTCTTGTTTTTGTCCTATTTGCATAGACAACACAAAATCCAATGACGTTTGTGAAAACAAAATGTATGTAAAAGATTGGAAACATACAGAGCTAAATACAAAGGGAAAAATGTCTGTTGCAATGTTTGAATAAATGCAATCAGAGGAGACTACAATATCATCCGATGGTGATCGAGTTTCTGATCTTGTTAGAGAAGGTAACATTTGAATTGCTTTCTAATGATAAAGATCTAGAAATAAATTTGAATATGTATAATTTTGTTAAGTTTGTTTTATTGTGCAGGAGATGTTTTTGCTATAATTGCACCTACTGAAAACGATGAAAATGTGAAGTATTATTTGATGTGTTGCACTGAACGAAAAATGAAATTATTAGAAGACTATAATGATCACGGATTTCCATATGAAAGAGGATCTATTATACTGAAAGGTTATTTTTTCAGACAAACTAATCAAAGTGGGAATTTTGTTTACTTTGAAGACTATGAACCTGATTTCATAAGTTGTCAATATAGTCACTTGGTGTGAGCAACACGCATAAAGTTGATTGAGGTTCAATCAAAGAAAAAAATGAATATTAAGAAATGGAAAATGTCAAAATCCGATCATTAATGGATTATTAAAGATGGCATTCCATTGGAATTTTTTTGATTGAATTGCCCAACAATTTATTCTCTTTGGATTATATGTTCAAGAACTTCCAGTACTCAATTAAAAATTGAGCTGCCTTGTTATGTTATCTGTACAAGTGTTTGCACATGTACAAATTGTTTTGGTACATGCACACTCTAGTATCAACTAAAAGTAGATTTTTTATACATGCATTGATGAAAAATGTTGCATATATATATATATATATATATATATATATATATATATGTTCTAGAATGCAATTAATTGTTCAAGTAGTTTTACTATGTGCATTGATGAAAAATGTTTCACTTACTCAATATATATGTTCTAGAATGCAATTAAATGAAAATAGTTTTTCTATGTGCATTGATGAAAAATGTTGCATGTACTGAATATATACACGAACTCAATGCATGCCCAATTTTTCTTGTGGGATTTTTTGGTAAAAAGTATCCACAATGTAAATAAATCATCTGTAGTATAATTTTGTATGAAGATTCCTTTCAGACAAGAGACTCGAAGCACTTCTTTGACTTTTGGTGGGATTTGACCCATATCTCTATTCCTGATTGAAAATCTGGTACAAAATTTGTCTGTCCAATGGTCGTATATGTTCTATGTGCATTGATGAAAAATTTACATACTACATACTATTGTTTGAGTGAAAAAAAAATTAAAAACTTACCAAATGTACTTCAACCATGTCCAAAACTTGAATTTTAAAAACTTTTTGATTATATCAAAACAAATTACTTCACATGTCATGCCAATTGTAGTTCAACTATCCAATAAAAACATTAACCATTTAACATTATATCACATGGCCAAATGTAGATTGAAATGGTATCCAAAACTTAGTTTTAAAAACGTTTTGATTATATCACAACATTACTTCACATGATTAATGTACTTCAACCATCCAAAACTTAGGTTTTAAAAAAAAATTGATTATATCACAACATTACTTGACATGCCATCCAATTGTAGTTCAACTATCCAATAAAAACATTTAACATTATATCACATGTGCCAAATGTAGATTGAAACCATCCAAAACTTAAGTTTTAAAAACTTTTTGATTATATATCGTGCAACATTACTTCACATGCCATGCCAATTATAGTTCATATATCCAATAAAAACATTTAACATTATATCATATGCCAAATGTAGATTGAAACCATCCAAAATTATAAATCAAAACATTACTTCACATGCATGTATTACTTCACATGCGATGCCAATTGTAGTTCTTGACTATCCAATAAAAACATTAAACATTTAACATTAAATATCACATGCCAAATGTAGATTGAAACCATCCAAAACTTCAGTTTTAAAAACTTTTTGATATATACCATGTAACATTACTTCACATGCCATGGCAATCATAGTTCAACTATCCAATAAAAGCATTAAACATTTAACATTAAATATCACATGCCAAATGTAGATTGAAACCATCCAAAACTTGAGTTTTGAAAACTTTTTGATTATATCATGTAACATTACTTCACATGCCAAATGTACTTCAAGCATCCAAAACTTAAATTTTAAAAACAAAAAAAATTATAACACATCATTACATAACATGCCAAATGTAATTCATAAGCAAAACATTAATTTATAGATAACAACATTACTAGTAGTTCAATTATCCAAAACTTAAAAGTTTTAAAAACCAAAAAAAATATATAACAACATTACTTAACATTCGCATGCCAAAAGAACTAAAACCATCCAAAACTTAACTTTTTGGAACAAAACAAATTATATTAACACTGTAATAAAATATGTCCAAAAATTGTAGATCTCACAAGTATCAAGTATCAAGTTATATATATATGACAGTGCATCTAGATAATATATAAAAAAGTAAATTTAAGACTATCTAAATCTTGAAATCAAATCTACAAATCATGTCCATCAAATAGAGATGGATGTAGTGTCTTTCCTATCAGAGTCTCAATCCACGCACTATCATGCGAAGCATGGGAAACCTGTACACAATGCACATGTACAAACATTAAAATTTGATGTTTTAAAAATGAGTGAGAATATATATAGAACTTCATGTAAAAAACAAAATATATAAAAAAAATCATGCAATACCTCATGAGGTTCCCTCTCCATTTGTTCACCTGCTACAAGTTCCCCCATGGGAACATCTCCAACAGCAAACTGTACAATATACATGTACAGTTATATATATATATTAAAAAAATTCAGATGAAAATGCATGTGTACATATATAAACTTATTTTCATTAATATTAAGAAAAAAGTTAGACAACTTGTTCAAATGGTTGAAATGGTATGGATGTTCCTATCTCCGTCGCTAGAGTCCGTGGATTAAAGAAATCTTCTATAGAAACCTAAAATTCAAAATTTTAAAAGTATAAAATAACTCAAGATCAAGATCTCAATTTATAATAAAACTTAAATAAACTTCAATTTATAAATTATAACTTAAAAAAAAACATATATATATATTTAAAAGTGAAAAATTGAATACTTATGTAGGTGAATTTGGGACATCTCCTAAGAGAGGCTCCAAAAGAAAATCTCCAAAAACCTAAAATTAAAAAAAATTAAAATAACTCAAGATATAGATATATATATCTCAATTTTTAATGGAACTTTTTGAGGTGGAATATATATATATATATATATATATATATATAACTTAAACATAAATTTTAAAAGTGAAAAATTGTCCATACTTGTTGTGGATGTGGCACATCTCCTAAGGAAGTAGAAGGTACATCTCCCAAGGAAGAACAAGGTACCACCATCCCAAAAACATCGGACGGAATCAGAATCCGTTAAAACATTTTATCATTATATATACATACATGTACATATGTGCACAATTATTTATTTTAAAAATATCTCTTAAAAAACACTAACATTTTCCATCGTATCTTGATGGTGAGATCCATTTGCATTATTTGAACCGGAGGTCCTGAACGTGATATTAACATTTTCATCATTCATCATGCGTGACAACTGCAAATGGTGTTTTAACATATGATGATACATTTTTGTTAGATTAATGTACATAAAAATAAATGTATACATGTACATATACATGTATTTATTACAAATTGTACACATGTATGTGTTAAAATAATTGAACCCTAAGGTCATTAACACATACCATTCCTGTGTCCTCTTCCTCATGAAAAATAAATCTTGCCAACCATTGCGACAATTCTTTGCATATATTCGGAGATCTTAAACATGCATGTTGTGAATCTCTTCATCTGTAAAATACACAAAATAGGCACGTGCATTCTCACGTGCTCTTTATCGATTTAGACAAACATCGACTCCACCCAATCCATTGTAAACATTGTCGATCATGACATCCCTTGCTTCTCGACTTATTTGAGAAGTTGCATCCATCTCTGACCGCAGAGTTTCGACCCTAAAAGGTCGACTCACCAATGGCAGCTCAGGGCGAGGCAACTCCACATCTCGCTTAGTGCCCTTATGGTAATATAATCGACCTTTCCCCGGACCAAAAAATTCTGACAGAAGGATATTGTAATTGGGATTCATTTTCAAAAAAAAATCTGCGTAAAACAATTGTGCAAAATAAATAGGAACCTTGTCGTTCAATGGGAGCCTTCCATAGGCCACAAGGTGCCTATTATACAAATAGTGAGCTATATCGGGGAACTTCTAATTAGATCTATTCTAAAGATTGAATGTAGGGACATTTACTAGATTAGGTTTGGAAACCTATATGTTTTGTATCAAATCACTTTTGGTTTCAATGGGAAACTTTTATGGCTAATTTTTTTCTTACATGTTGAATATATAAGGTTTTTTCTCTCTCATTGTTTGAGAGCATGGATATCAAAATGAAAAACTATATAATTGGTTAAAACCTATGTTTTGTATTAAATTACTTTTTGTTTCTAAATAAGTTATATGCATGTTGAATATAAAAGGTTTTTCTCTCTTTCATTTTTTGAGACCATGGATATGAAAATGAAAAACTTCTATTTAGATCTATTCTCTAGAGCTATGGCTAATTTAAGATATACATACATTGACTCTTAGGTTAAAACCTATGTTAAAACCTATGTTTTGTGTCAAATAACTTATGGTTTCAATGGGAAACTTCTATAGCTAATTCAAGTGTTTAAAATGCTGAATATAAAAGGTTTTGTTCTCTCTCATTGTTTGAGACCATGGATATGAGAATGAAAAACTTCTATTTAGATCTATTCTAGAGATATGGATAATTTGTGTTTTACATGTACATTGAATATAAAAGGTTTTTTCTCTCATTGTTTGAGTCCATGGATATTAAAATGAGAAACTTCTATTTAAAACTATTCAAGAGATTGATTGACTAGTAGGGGCATTTACCATTAGGTTATTTAAACCTATGTTTTGTATCAAATCAGTTATGGTTTCAATGGGAAACTTTTATGGCTAATTCAAGTGTTTTACATGTTGAATATAAAAAAAATTCTCTCTCATTGTTTGAGACCATGGATATGAAAATGAAAAACTTCTATTTAGATCTATTCTAGAGATATGGCTAATTTATGTTTTACATACATTGAATAAAAAATGTTTTTTCTCTCATTGTTTGAGACCATGGATATGAAAATGAAAAACTTCTAGATATTTAAAACTATTCAACAGATTGATTGACTTGTAGGGGCATTTACTCTTAGGCTAAAACCTATGTTTTTTTATCAAATCACTTATGGTTTCAATGGGAAACTTTTATGGCTAATTCAAGTGTTTTACATGTTGAATATAAAAGGTTTTTTCTCTCTCATTGTTTGAGACCATGGATATGAAAATGAAAACTTCTATTTAGATCTATTCTAGAGATATGGCTAATTTGTGTTTTACATACATTGAATATAAAATGTTTTTTCTCTCATTTTTTGAGACCATGGATATGAAAATGAAAAACTTCTAGATATTTAAAACTATTCGAGAGATTGATTGACTTGTAGGGGCATTTACTCATAGGTTAAAACCTATGTTTTGTATCAAATCACTTGTGGTATCAATGGGAAACTTTTATGGCTAATTTTTGTTTTACATGTTGAATATAAAAGGTTTTTGCTCTGTCATTTGTTGAGACCATGGATATGAAAATGAAAAACTATATAATTGATTAAAACCTATGTTTTGTATTAAATTACTTTGTGTTTCTAAATAAGTTATATGCACATTGAATATAAAAGGTTTTTTCTCTTATTGTTTGAGTCCATGGATATGAAAATGAAAAACTTCTATATTTAAAACTATTCAAGATATTGATGGACTTGTAGGGGCATTTACTCTTAGGTTAAAACCATGTTTTGTATCAAATAACTTATGGTTTCAATGGGAAACTTTTATGGCTAATTCAAGTGTTTTACATGTTGAATGACTTGTAGGGGCGTTTACTCTTAGGTTAAAACCTATGTTTTGTATAAAATCACTTATGGTTTCAATGTAAAACTTTTATGGCTAATTCAAGTGTTTTACATGTTGAACATAAAAGGGCTTTTTCTCTCTCATTTTTTGATACCATGGATATGAAAATGAAAAACTTCTATTTAGATCTATTTCAGAGATATGGCTAATTTGTGTTTTATGTGTACATTGAATATAAAAGGTTTTTTCTCTCATTGTTTGAGTCCATGGATATGAAAATGAAAAACTTCTATTTAAAACTATTCAAGAGATTGATTGACTTGTACGGGCATTTACTCTTAGGTTATTTAAACCTATGTTTTGTATCAAATCACTTATGGTTTCAATGGGAAAATTTTATGGCTAATTTGTGTTTTACATGTTGAATATAAAAGGTTTTTTCTCTCTCATTGTTTGCGACCATGGATATGAAAATGAAAAACTTCTAGTTAGATCTATTCTAGAGATATGGCTAATTTGTGTTCTACATATATTGAATATAAAATGTTTTTTCTCTCATTGTTGAGACCATGGATATGAAGATGAAAAACTTCTATATGTAGGAGCATTTACTCTTAGGTTATTTAAACCTATGTTTTTTATCAAATCACTTATGGTTTCAATGGGAAAATTTTATGGCTAATTTGTGTTTTACATCTTGAATATAAAACGTATTTTTCACTCTCATTATTTTATACCATGGATATGAAAATGAAAAACTTCTATTTAGATCTATTCTAGAGATATGGATAATTTGTGTTTTACATATACTGATAATAAAAGATTTTTTCCCTCTCATTTTTTGAGACCATGGATATGAAAATGAAAAACTATATACTTGGTTAAAATGTATGTTTTGTATCAAAATACTTTTTGTTTCTAAATACTAGATACATGTGACTGTAGGAGAATTTACTATAGGGGCATTTAGATATATTCCAGAGATTGACTGTAGGGGAATTTACTAGATATGTCACCTTTCATAAAAGATGAGATCCAGAGGCTACCTGGTCCTTTATAGACTCTCCCTATAGAACTACCATGGATATGAAAATGAAAAACTTCTAATTAGATCTATTCTAGAAATTGAATGTAGGGGCATTTACTAGATTAGGTTAAAACCTATGTTTTGTATCAAATCACCTTTGGTTTCAATGGGAAAATTTTATGGCTAATTTGTGTCTTACATGTTGAATATAAAAGTTTTTTTTATCTCTCATTGTTTGAGACCATGGATATGAACCTGAAAAACTATATAATTGGTTAAAAACTATGTTTCGTATGAAATTAGTTTTTACTTCTAAATACTATATACATGTTGAATATCAATTGGATGCACATAACATGCAAGTTATGTGCAAATGATGGATGAGGAATGACCTATGTGAATCTCCATATCAATTGGATGCAAGTTATGTGTAGATGATGGATGATGAATGAGTTGATGTTGATTATAACCTTTACATCTATATGATAGGAAGCTGTAATATTCCCAATTAGCAGCAGCTAATTGGAAATATTAATTTTGATCAATTTTTCCTTATATAATTAAATTATAAATAGAAGTGAGTAGAGGGGGACATAACTCACTCTAAAAATAAATTTCACTCCCTAGTAGACACAACATTGTAACTTAAATGAGCCAAGGGGGGGGCCAAGAGACGACGTAGAGAGGGGACCCACGTATGCTTTAGATGCTTCTGCGCAGATAAGGATGAGCATGTGGTAAGAGAGAGAGGCTATGTTGGGGTTTTGGAGGGAAACCAACGTTATAAAATGGGAGGAGCCTTCTCATTTCATTCATTCTAGAGTTGATGATTTTGAGTGAAAAGTTTTTCCTCTTGAGCACGCTGGTTGTTTAGCCTGTCTGCGGCACTATTTGGTGCATTGAGTGTCTCCGGTCGGAAATCTCACCCTTAGCCCCGGGGGACTTCGAGTGCCTGCTTGGGAAAGGTTGGTTTTTCAGTATTTTTTGAGTAGTTTTATTGTTTGGGTTTGTTGCAGAGCTAGTGCTTATAGAGACTGCACAGTCACTAGGAGAGAGGATGCAGTCCATTATGGAGGTGCTCCGGATTGGGGTTTTTGTAGGAGATTCAGCTGAGATTTTGAGCAGAGCGTCAGCCTTTGCGCACAGGAGGATTTTGGCAGAGTTTGAGGCGGTGTTTCAGCTATTTCCATTTTGCCTCTGCGCAGAGCCTTGAAGGTCAGTGTAATTCCCTAAGGTGGTATTTTCTAGTGATTTTCGGGGGTTGGCCATTTTTGATATGGTTTTTGGGTTTTGACTAGGATGGTGAGTAGAGGAGGTTTGCAGATTTTCAGCTCATTTTGGCAAGGGGATCAGCCCTTAGTCTCCAGTCCATTCCAGCAGTAGCAGCTACACGGCAGTTTTCCAGCAGCTGGGACGTAGTTCATAGAGCAGCCATTTCCTGTATTTTCTAAGAGAGTTTATTCACTTTCCTTGAGCAAGAATAGGTGCCATCACTCTGATCACCTATTGTACTTCATTATATTTCTCAGTTAATAAGATGGCTCAGCATTTTCTCTCTATGTTTTCTGGATGAGTTGCCATAATTTCTTTCTCTGTTATTATATGTCTGCTGCACTGTTATTTATTTATATTTATGAGAATTCTAGTTCTATACCACTTGGTGTGTTTATCTTTCACTCTTAGACAGAGTCTGGAAAGGGCGAGGTAGCCTCTGAATCTCATCCTTGTTTCATAGGCAAAATATCCAGTAAATGCCCTCCCAGTCCATCTCTGGTTGGAATTTGCCATGTTATAGAGATATCCCCGAAACGGGATATTATAGTGGTATCAGAGCATCAATCTTGGATCAGCCTGTGGGTTTCCAGTTTTTAGTTGAAACTATTTTGGCTATTTTGGTTAGAAGGGCCTACACAGTTATTGGAGGAGGCTCATTTGTGGGAGCTTCATTGGTAGGATTTTAGATCTGGGGTGTTTGGAAATTGATAGGAGAGCCATATGAGGAGGTTTTTTGGGATTTTGGAGAGCAACGAATGACAGTAGCAGTTGCAGTGCCAAAAAACGAAATTGGAAGAGGGCCAAACTACAAAGGGTCAGATTTTGAAGGTTGGAATTAGAAGAAACCCTTTCTGGGTTTTTCTGGGTTTTGGGTAGGGATCACCTTCCCAAATTCTTAGAATTTTCTGAGCAATTTTTAGTGGGTAAATCAGAGGCTGAAGTGAGGCATAAGTGTAGTTTCTAGAGGAGCCTGTAGACACAGAACATGAGGAGCCTGTGATAAACGCAGAACAAGAGGAGCCTGTAGACACAGAGCATGAGGAGCCTGTGATAGATGCAGAACAAGAGGAGCCTGTATACATAGAGCAGGAGGAGCTGATGGCAGGTGATGATGATGCGAAGAGATTTGGGGAGATGCTCCTCAGATCAGTACAAGATCTATCGAGGCAGATTGAGGTGATGGGGTAGAGATTCACTACTTTGGAGGCTAGACAATGTGAAACCCCAAGGGGTTTCCAGATTGGCGAGGGATCAGGCACATCCCACCATTTGTCAGAGCATGATGCCACTTAGTATATGGCATCACATACACCCACACGTTCCACTATGCCCACTTTTCTAGGTGTAGAAACAGGGGAAGGAGCACAACAGGAGCCAGAGCCTTGCCACATGGGTGATTATTTCGCCGAGTATCAGGAATATGGGTAGGAGTTCAGGGATGCCCTTCCATTTAGAGATTTTGTTCAACTCCAGCGGGATAGCAGACCCCGCAACTTGCACAGACGGAACAAGCACTCACAAGATGGGGGCTTGCAGCACAGAGTGGGCAGATACCATTTACCGACATTTGACGGGTCATCCAAGCATTCGGAAAAATCTTGGGTGGAGAAGTTGGATGCCTCTTTCTAGCTTGACCGAGTATCAGAGGGGGAAACCATCAAAATGGTTACCTCGCACTTGGAGGATGAGGGCACACAGGATTGTAGGGAGTTCGAGGATACACCTAGTGTGACACAGGACTCACCCTCATTGGAGACCTCCTTGACCGTGTTGGTTGATATCATGGTCGAGAAGGTAGAGCCTACCCTAGTAGAGCCATCCATTGAGGTGATGACCGGAGCCGTGTCTGAGTTTTCGAGTGGTAGCAGCACATAACAGATGGGTGAGGTGTCAAGAGATGTATCCACCTTCGATGAGGCACTAGGAGATACAAAGGTATTGGATGATGGTCGCAGACAGTGGTATCATCGGCTTCGATCAGACCTTCTAGTTTGGAAAGGGAAGGCCACGTCAGTACAAGAGGCCATTTTTTTGCAGGACATGGAGCTGGAGGGCATGAGAGTGGCTTGTGCCGAGTCAGCGGCCAAGTTGGCCCGCATTGGGGAACGACTGGATTCCCTGATGGTACAACCAGAGGGCACGTTGGAACATCATATTATTCCCCTTCAGGCATGCATGGATGGGACTAGCAGCATTGTTGGGACACCTCTTCCCATTGGAGAGAGAGAGACGAAGTCACCTAGTCAGATCTCATACGTTGACTTGGTTAGCAGGATGAGACGATCGGGGTTGCACAGGGTGCAGCATCCACATGTTGAGGTTGGATGGCGAGATATTTTGAGTTGGTACTCGGTGGAGTGGGTTATGGAGATAGTGGTGGACCTGGGTGTAGTTCAGTAGGATTTCCCAGGTGCTGGTAATACAAGAACCCCAGATTGGCATTGGGGTATAGGTGAGATTACCTATAATTTACCAGGCAGGTTGGTTGACTATGTCTTGGAGGATACAGTTGGCCTAGCAGTAGAGCATGCGCATCCGCTAGGGGAGTTTTGGTCAGCCCCAGTGGCCAACCAGTTTATGGGCAGACTCCCTAGGTTGTCTTTGTATGACAGTCATACACAGGATCACGGGGTGGTTAACATACCTTGACAAGAGCTTGTCGGAGGAGGTGACATTGGCAGGGCACCAGATGGCGTCTTGTATGGGGCCAAGGATTCTTCACCTTTGTGTGGGGCATAGAGGATGCAGCGGAACCGAGCAGTGGTGGTAACACTACTAACACATAGGGAGATTCACTTCTTGGACCCCTCGAGGAGGGTTTGGAGTGGTGATCCATTCGTCGACGGGTATAGTGATGCAACGGTGGAGACGATGATACCGATTGGGGGTAGTCTGACATGTAGAGGCACAACTCTAGTTCATCACACCTAGGGATGTGTGGGAGCCTCTAGCATTGAGCAGTGGAGCACCGATGGACATAGAGTTGCATGGTGGTGTACCGTACTGTGTGGGACTGCATTGTGGAGTAGGGGTGTCCTACATCACATTGAAAGCACGCAGGGAGTGACTGATGCCTAGACACAGTCAGGGCACGAGATGGTATAGGGTGGTACAATAGTAGCATGGGGTATCCATCAGTATACAGGGGTATGCCTCAGTGTGTAGTGGCATGTCAAGGATTACAGGGATGATCAGTGGTATACGAGGGCGTATGGTGCTGCACAGCAGGGTCTTAGAGCATTGCCTTCAGGGAGACTCACGGACAGGGACACCGGGCTTACCTTTGGAGGTATTTTACCCAGGATCGATGGGGAGACAGATGAGCAATACTTGACGGTATCTGTGGGGACTCATGCACCTGACCCACTTCTACATCACTCACGGGCACAGTCGATTTTTTCTTTTTCCTTTGGCACCTTGGGCATGAGCAGCGGGGTACGCGAGGCTCACCCAAGATATTTGGATGACACTCAACACACTAGGGGAGAGACTTCTCAGCAGTGGCACTGGATCGGGGCGCTAGTTGACAGCCACAGGTTAGGGGATGAGATGATCCTCTGCAGGGGTGGCACATCAGTCATCGTTGAGCCTACGCTTGGGGAGCGGGTCATGAGGGAGACATGCATCATTTTTCCCTCAGGGCATGTCGAGATCATGCATGATCATAGGATACTGGGTACAACAGAGGTAGCATCCCAGTATGTGTCTGGGCTTTAGACATTGTATCAACACTTTATCGAGATGGTGGATGGCATATTCAATGCAGATGAGGTGGCGGAGGTAGAACAGGAGGGCATTCCTTCTATATGCCAGGGTGAGGACTCTTTTTCATATGAGTCCATATTATCAGTTGAGGACGATCCTGGGGAGCGAGAGCAGTCATGCAGAGATGGTGACAGTAGACCAGAGCTGCATTCCAGTGTCCTGGGTGAGCAGTCACGGGACTCTGCGGGTGATACTCTGGGTGAAGAGTCACTTGTGACGATTCAAGTAGAGCAGCAGGTGATGGAGCCCGAGTCAACAGAGGAGGACACTACTCATAGCAGGCACAATATTCGTTTGGGGGAGTGCCAAATGGGCGCCCACATTGAGCCGATGAGGGATATGCGGCTAACATTGGGGTCAACCATTGAGGTGGGGCAGTCAGATGCACTGACATCGAGTACGGTGACAACAGTTGCAGATCCATATCCTTTGGAGGTGTTGGAGGTTGATGGAATTATTCTATAGGGGGCCAGTAGACAGCGGGAGCATGACATTCCTGATTAGGTGTGGGAGGAGCTATTGGATATGGTGGAGCATCCATCTATGGGTCGACACGGGGATGAGGCGCAGATAGATGTACACGTAGTCAGCAAAGCTGCATTATTTTTAGTGGGTAGCACTCTCCAGGAGTACATCGATGGAGCTTGCAACATATCTTGCCCACTTTGGCCCATTATAGAGAAAAGAGCTTCCTTCTATAGGTAGCTTTCATTGGCAGACAAGGCAGAGTAGTGGGAGTTGATTATGGGCTAGCGGCAACACTCCAGGCGTGTTCCATATGCAGTTGTTGTTGCTACATCAGATTCTTCTTCCAGGATGGACTGGCGAGAGATCATGAGTTGGTACCCTCTTGATGGTACCATATTCTTCGTAGGGAGCACAGCAGAGCAGGGGCCCTTGGACATAGTAGATGTTACATATTCCAGATGGCAGGGGAGCACAGGTCATCATTTCTTCAGCCCTCCATCCCGATTTCAGCAGAGCAGGATCAACGTGGGATTGAGTCAAGCCTGGATTGGAGAGAGGTGATGAGTTGATACACAGCTCATGGGATAGCTTACACACTCACAGATACAGTGCAGCATGGGTCATGGTCTTCGCCTCTTAGAGCATCAGTCATAGCCAGAGGAAATGCACAGTCCGAGCCATGGAACTTGGGCGATTATTGGCGAGGGTGGCGATGGGATCCGAGAGGACTATTGGTTGGCTGTAACCATGAGAGATCAGTTTGGGATCCTGGCATTGAGAGATCCCCTTCATATCAGGGTGATGCAGAGGTCAAGGAGGTTTCAGTGGCGCATCTGAGACCCAGGCACATTTTGTAGTGTCAGTGGAGAGCATCAGCTAGAGAGGAGGCTTGTTCAGGCATTGCTTGAGGACAAGCAATTTTTGGTGGGGAGGACTGTAATATTCCCAATTAGCAGCAGCTAATTGGAAATATTAATTTTGATCAATTTTTCCTTATATAATTAAATTATAAATAAAAGTGAGTAGAGCGGGACATAACTCACTTTAAAAATAAAGTTCACTCCCTAGTAGACACAACGTTGTAACTTAAGTGAGCCAAGGGGGGGGGCAAGAGACCACGTATGCTCTAGAAACTTCTGCGCAGATAAGGATGAGCATGTGGTAAGAGAGAGAGGATACGTTGGGGTTTTGGAGGGAAACCAACATTATAAAATGGGAGGAGCCTTCTCATTTCATTCATTCTGGAGTTGATGATTTTGAGTGAGACATTTTTCTTCTTGAGCACGCTGGCTGTTTAGCCTGTCTGCAGCACTGTTTAGTGCATTGAGTGTCTCTGGTCGGAGATCTCACCCTTAGCCCTGAGGGAATTCGACTGCCTGCTCGGGCAAGGTTGGTTTTTCAGTATTTTGTGAGTAGTTTTATTGTTTGGGTTTTTTGTCGGAGCTAGTGCTTATAGAGACTATGCAGTCACTGGGAGAGAGGATGCAGTCCATTGTGGAGGTGCTCCGGATTGGGGTTTTTGCAGGAGATTCAGCTGAGATTATGAGTAGAGGATCAGCCTTTTCCCATATGAGGATTTTGGCAGATTTTGAGGCGGTGTTTCAGCTATTTCCATTTGGCCTCTGTGTAAGACCTTGAGGGCCAGTGTAATTCCCTGAGGTGGTATTTTTTGGTGATTTTCGGGGGTTGGCCATTTTTGATATGGTTTCTAGGTTTTGACCGGGATGGTGAGTAGAGGAGGTTTGCAGATTTTCCGCTCATTTTGACAAGGGGATCAGCCCCTAGTCTCCAGTCCATTCTAGCAGTAACAGCTACACGACAGTTTTCCAGCAGCTGGGACGCAGTTCATAGAGCAACCATTTCCTGTATTTTCTGAGAGAGTTTCTTCACTTGCCTTGAGCAATATTAGGTGCCATCACTCTGATCACCTATTGTACTTCATTATATTTCTCAGATTAATAATATGGCTCAGCATTTTCTATCTATGTTTTCTGGATGAGTTGTCGTAATTTCTTTCTCTGTTATTATATGTATGTTGCACTGTTATTTATTAATATTTCTAAGCATTCTAGTTCTATACCACTTGGTTTGTTTATATTTCACTCTTAGATAGAGTCTGGAAAGGGCCAGGTAGCCTCCGAATCTCGTCCTCTTTTCAAAGGCGAAATGTTCGGTAAATGCCCTCCCAGTCCATCTCTGGTTGGAATTTGTCGTGTTATAGAGATATCCCCGAATTGGGATATTACAGGAGCTTGATATACATAACAAGGTTTAGACTAGATATAATTTTGGAATTAAAGCTATGTGTAGA
The DNA here is from genome assembly GCA_034641835.2 of Pinus albicaulis. NCBI lineage: Eukaryota > Viridiplantae > Streptophyta > Pinopsida > Pinales > Pinaceae > Pinus > Pinus albicaulis. The sequence goes on along the minus strand of CM076580.1, from coordinate 84,412,269 downwards.
TGATGGATGATGAATGACCTAAGTGAATCTCCATATCAATTGGATGCAAGTTATGTGCAAATGATCGATGATGAATGAGGTGATGTTGATCATAACCTTTACATCTATATGATAAGAAGCTTTATATACATAACAAGGTTTAGACTAGATATAATTTTGGAATTCAAGTTATGTGCAGATGATTGATGATGAATGACCTAAGTGAATCTCCATATCAATTGGATGCAAGTTATGTGCAGATAATGGATGATGAATGAGGTGATCTGTTGATCATAACCTTTACATCTATACGATAGGAAGCTTGATATACATAACAAGGTTTAAACACTAGATATAATTTTGGAATTTATATTAGTTGGAATATTTCAATCAACAACTAAACAGAGTCATCTATTACCAACAAACACCAACAAACATATATGAATATGGTTGAAAGAGACTACAAACAATAGACGATAGTACCCAAAAGGTGAGAAAGTCATATATTACCAACAAACAGATATTAAGATACTTGAAAGAGACTATAAAAAATGGACTCTAGTACCCAAAAGGTGAGAAATTTACATTGAAAACATATAGAGATTCAACTAGGGGCTTGTGTGGATGACATGAAAATTACAAGTGGAAAATGTATAATTCTACTTAGAAGAGTGTTTGGTTTAATGGTTAAGCAAGAAAGAGTCATTACTTTCTCTATCTAGAGTAGAAGTGGAATACATAATAGTTACTTCTTTTTCAGTGTTTTGGATGAAATGGGCTCTACAAGATATTAAGGTAAATTTCAGTGAACCTACATATCTATTAAGTGTTTCAATACAAGTGTAATAATAATTTCAAAAATAAAATATTCTACGTCCTTCAATCACTAAACATATCATCATAATGTACCACTTCCTCACACAACAAACATGTTCCAAAATATTTATAAAGTACATATGTATATATAATTTATATTACCATGTTCCAAAATATTCTCAAATGTACACAGTAGTATTATAAATTTTCATATCTAATTAACAGAGACAGAGCCAAAAAAAAGCAAATAAAGCACCAAAAAAAGCACATATGTATATATAATTTATATAAACATGTTCCAAAATATTCTCAAATGTACACAGTAGTATTATAAATTTTCATATCTAATTAATAGAGACAGAGCCTAAAAAAGCAGAGACAACCAAAAAAAGCAGAGATAGAGCCAAAAAAAGTACAACTGTATATATAATTTATATAAACATGTTCCAAAATATTCTCAAATGTACATAGTAGTATTATAAATTTTCAAGTCTAATTAATAGAGACAGAGCCCAAAAAAAGCAGAGAAAGAGCTGAAAATAGCAAAGACAGAGCCGAAAATAGAAGAGACAAAAATAGCACAGACAAAACCGAAAATAGCAGAGACAGTGCCAAAAAAAGCAGAGACAACAAAAAAAAGTACATGTGTATATATAATTTATATAAACATGTTCCAAAATATTCTCAAATGTACACATTAGTATTATAAATTTTTATATCTAATTAATAGACACAGCCAAAAAAAGCAGAGACAAAGCCTCTCTCATTCATAAATTCCCTACTGAAAAATAGTGAATGTTAAACGTACCTGGATGCTAAAGTCGCTGCAGAGGATGCTGAAGTCGTAGTAGAGGATGATGAAGACGTCGTGGAAGACCTCTGCAACAAAAAAATCAACATAAATTAAAACCAAATTAAAAACAACAACAACAAAAAAACTTACAGAAATTTAAAATTTGGTATCTTACCTCCTTGAGCTTAATGCGCATGAGAATGCTGGACAAAATTGAGCGTGCGCGAATGCTGGATAGAAGTGAGCGTGCGAAGTGAGCGCACGTGAATGTTGGACAGATACGAGCGCGTAGGAGAATGCTGGAAAGAAACGAGCGCATGGTAAATGTGAACAGAAACTCGGAAAAGGTTGCGGGCGATATATTTATAAAATAATAGTTCAACCAAAATTTGTTTGCTGATTTTCCAAATTCAGGCGAAAAACCTTTTCTCCATTGCCGTCAGTACGCCATCAATTGAAACGGAAAATGAAGTTCAGTTGAACTAAATTCAATAGTTCAGCTAAACTCCTCAATTTTTCGGCCGAACTATGATAAGAGTTTGGCTGAACAATGGAGGAAAAAAAAATTCCACCTCGAATTGTCACAAAAGTGTTACCCATCTTCGCATTTTCACCCAAATCGTAATGTAACATTGCAACATTAATCTTTGTTGGCTTATGTTGGAATGCCGCATTACTCCATGCTTTTCTTGTATTGTAACATTCATTATGGGTTATGTTGCAATATGACATCAATAATCTGAGCTTAATATTGCGCTACATTGTGATAGTTAAAGGTTTGAAATATGGTTAAATTTATTATGATATTCATCTTGGTTGACTTATGTTGACTTGCTATGATCCTCAATGGTTACCTCAAATTGCAATGTTCATCAAGGATTATGTTGGAATTTCATAGTTATTGAAGGGTGATATTGGATTACAAAAATCATCCATGGTTATGTCACTGTTTTTTAATTCATCATGGTTGGTGAATTGCTATTCTCCTCAATAGTTATATTACATTGCGGTGTTCATCAAATATTATATCACATTGCAAATTCACTTGATGGTTATATTGTATTATGTTGTTTGTTAATGATTCTATCACATATTTTCATTCATGTTAGATGACTTATGTTCAATTGTAATTCTTCTCAGTGATTATGCTACATTGTGACATTCATCAATCATTATGATATGCGGAAATGTAATTCTTCATCTTTATTGTATTCATTACCAATATTATAATTACAATTTAATCGTATGATTTGTCATCAAATGGTAAAGATGACGACTAATTGCTCACAATAAATAGGAAGGCTTCAAAAAATGATATGAAAAAAATATTTTTTTTATATATTTTCTTGCTAAAACCTGGTAACTAATTACATGTATTCTTCAATTTTCTCATATGTTCATACAATTTTTTATTATTTTACAATTTAAAAAAATTTGTGCAACAATTGAATGCTTCAAACTTTATTATTTTCCTTAACAATATCAATACTTACAATTTAATAGTGTGATCTATCACCAAATGATAGAATAGGATAATGAATGGTTCATAAAAATTATAAAAATTAATATATTTACACACAAAAATTTAGTAATTCATTGAAGGCAATCCATATGCCAACATTGTGATACAATTTTATCAACATTGTTGGGAAGACGCACAAAAATGATGGCCCCAAAGTGGTGATGTGGGCATCATGAATGGGTGTGTGTTCCTAGGAATGAAAAAATATTTTTAAGAATATGTTGTAGGGAAAACCCAATGCCATCCCTTTTGACTTATTTACTTCAAATAATGGGGACCCTTTCCATTAATTTTTGGCTAAAACACCATTAATAACTTTCATTTGGTTAATTGTCCTAAAATTTTTCTATTTTTTTCATTTTCGTCAGATTTCTATTTTGATTATTTCAATGAATTCTCATTTTAGCAAGCTTTCCATCGATACTTGTTTCGCCTCATTTGGTTATCCGGTTTGCAAAATGCTTTGGTTATCCGGTTTGCAAAATGCACTCCTTTGAAGTTTGATTATTTTGTTACCAAGGTTAAAAAAATGTACAAAATGTATCATATTCTAATTTTTTTAATTAAAATAGTATTTCATTATAAATATTAACTCCGAATTACTTTTTACTAATTTTTTCAGTGTTACAAAATGACCCAACCAAATTGTAGAACAATTAAAAAGACATTTCAAGATCTCGAGATAATTTATTACAATTTCTAATTTTAAAAGAAATTACCAAACCCAAAATTTCGAAATTGCAAAATAAATGTAGTTCATTTTATATAATTTTTAATTTCACATAAATCCACTTAGCTTCAGTTGCTCCATTCCAAAACAGAACTTCCAATTTTGAAACCCCAATTTGAAATCCCCATTTTAAAACCCCCATATAAAACCTCTAATTTTGAAACCTCCTATTTAAATATTTTTTTTTTCCAAACCTCTACCGATTTCAAAACATCGACGTATCATAATTTTTTTATGTGCTGCACTTTTAAAAAACTCCAATATTTTAATTTCTTCTACCTCCCATTTTAGTTTTTATGCCATTCACTATTTATTTTTAACTTAAAATTCATCTACCTAATTAAAATATATAATGGAGTTGTGTATCTAGCTAGATGAATTGCCTGGACGACCAAAATTGGTTGGAATTTGGGTAATTTTCTTCGGCCAATTTTTTTTAAAGAAATCTTGTAATAGGAGTGTTTGAATCATGTTTTTGATGGTGGCAATGGATTCAACACCATCAAAAACCTCTAGAACACTCAAAATATTGAAATTTGATAGCTAAAACTTGAATTTACAAAAATCCTTGCCAAATTTTCTTAAATCTTACCTCAATTTCAATGATTTTCAGAGAAAAAAATCTTGTCAATTAATACAAAACTTCCCATAAAAGATCCCAAGAAATACAACTTGGTGAATCCTCAGCTTCGTAACACGGTGGCGTTGTTTCCCTGCGAATGGACTGCTCTGCGGTTCAAGGCAGACAATCCGAGGGTGTGGGATTTTCACTATCATTTGGAGGCCCATTTCTTCATGGGGATGGGGTTGATGTTTGCAAAATGGATTGAGAGAGTGAGAAGGTTGCCTCGTTCGGCCATGGGATGCAACCTGACCCTTAACAAGATGCTGCATTATTGAGCCATATTTATTTAATTCAGATTGAAATTTGACATTATTTGCATAGTTGTACTATTTATGGTCTTCCTCAAGAACAAAACGAAGAATAAAATTGGTTGCAGCTTTACAGAATCAACACTATGTAAATATTTAATTGCGGAATGTTGCTATCTTGCTTCTCCTTATCATTCTCATCAGCAGGAAGTGCTTGTAAGAGTATTTATGTACGGTTTCCCGTCTGCGGATTTCGATAGTAAGTCGATGTGATCTTTAGTTTTAACGCAAATCTTATAAACAAATAAAAGAATTCAATAAAGGATTTAAATGGACTTCCATTGTAAGTGGATGCGATCTTTAGCTTTAACCCAAATCTCATAAACAAATGATGTGATCTTTAGCTTTAACCCAAATCTCATAAACAAATAAAAAAATTCAATAAAAGGATTTAAAAGAACTTTACTAGCTCTCTCTCTATATATATATATAAAAAAAGTTACAACAGGCTTGGAATTTGAAATTAAATTTAATCATGACCAAATTTATTTTTTTATCACTTTGTGTTTTATATAAATTGATAGATAAAAAAAAAATTCATATGCCATTTTTTAATAATAATTTGAGAGGTAGGTTTGAAGATCGTTATTCTAGGAAGAAGTAAAAGAATTTAAAAGAATTAAACAACACTGGATTTCAAATTTATTGTACCTTTCAGGTAAAAATTTGAAAATTTGATGATAGTCATTTATATTTTATGTTTATGTAAATTTAAAAAATGTTAAATATTTCCATAATAAATTGGGAGATAGGAAATAGGTTTAAAAGCAATAACATCGAATAATTCTTTATAAAATATGCGAGCGGTGTGCAACTAAAAAATACCACTACTACAATATTTTTGGGTATTTCTTTATGCGTTTATAAAATTTAAACCATTCCTTAAAATTGATGACTTATAGCTTAAATACTTAAACCTCAAAATGATTTTTTAATTAGATTTCAAAGTTTTCGTTCGCCTTCCGATACGTTTAAGAATGGGAAAAATTCCAACCCTGCTCGAGCGATTTTACAACAGTCGGGATATCCTACCCATGAGAGGAGATTTTCAATATAGTTTGAGTACCCGCATCAATTGCTTTGTCTACACTCAGCAATACGTGTTTCGTAAAATACGGGTCTGTTTGTTAAAATTTTCAATAGATCTGAAACTTTTACATATTTGTATCTATATTCTGTATATATTTTTTTGTGTTTCTCTTTGCTGATCTGAAGACTGAAGGTAATAAATTTGATTTATATTCTAGATGTATTTTTTTTGCAGGTGGATCCATTCCAAATTTGACAGAAAAATCGTTTCTTTTCCAGCCTTCTTCCTCCTCCATACAAGTGGCTAGGATTTGAGTGAACGGATCAGATATTTTTGAAGTCGTCTTGGTCGGCAAAAAGTGTTTTTTCCTTGTTTTCTCCATTAAAATTGAAAGCCCTTTCAAAGAGAAATTAAATCATAATTTTGAAGTTTTTTATTTTGAATTTCATTGGGGATTTCTTAAGGGTTTGGAGCATTTATCCTTGCCCTAGCTCAAATTTTCTTGAGGATCTATTGACTATTTCGCCTGAATTTTTTACCTCAGCTTGAAACGAAATACCTTTAAAGGAAGCCATGATGGTTTAAGGGAGGCTTTCTCCTACAATTTCGAAATTTTATGGGAATTACAATTTCAGAAAATTTTTGTAATTTTTTTATTTGTTTAGTACTTACGATTAAGGTTTTTACCATACTCTTGGCATAAAATAAAAATTCCAGGCTGAAAAGGGTTTCTATATATGGATTTGGTGATAAATCTAACTTATATTTTGCATAGATTTGGAAGGTTTTTACCCTAAGGTTTGTTGCCATATATTTTTAAGCATACTGCATACATTTTGGGCCATTTTTCCATAATCCAACCGAAATTTCTCCTCTCGTGCAAAAGGGTTTATGGCTTGATGTCTTATTAAATGCCAAAATGTGTGCGTGTAAATGCCAAAATGTGTGCAACGCACAGAAGTCTCTGACAAATGAAATTATACTAATGATGATGATGATGGTGGTTAACGTTCACTGGACCTAAATAAAATAGTTACTTAGTTTGATTTAAGATTTTATTCCTATGCTCGAAAAGCTTGGAGAGAAGCCTCGTGAGCTCACTATAATTTTGACATCTTAAAAGGCTAGGAAGGTCAGTTTTGCAACAAAGATTATGAAATTGAGCTCTAATGTGGTTGTACACAGGGCACTCTAAGAGGAAGTGATTTTCATCCTTGATGTTCATATTCTCACAGAGATGGCAGATCATTTCCATCCATGGTGTTTTAGGCACTTTCCAACGACTTGTTTCACTATGGAGCTCATGAGATTTCGTTCTAATCTTGGTTATATTAATTTTCTTCTTTGAGCTATTTAAAACACATAGATACTTTTGATCTTCTAGGGTGGGGTTGATGACCCCCTTATAATATCTTAATTTTCTTTTAGCTACTAGATCTTTCTCACACCACATTTTTTCTTTGAACTTAGAAGTAACAAATTTTTTCATGTTATTAATGTTTTGCAATGCAAAATTCTCGTCGATCTCCCAATGTTTTAACTAGGTCCTGGTGTCTTTATACCAACTTCTTTTAAGCCTTGTGTGGTTTTTGCTGGAATTTAAAGCTAGATTAGGAACTCTATGGTCCCCTCTGCTATTGAGCTTCTGCTTGTACAACAAAAGCCTAGTCATAGCTAGGCTCTCGATAGGGGAAAGACCCACTTATATAAGGAGAATAGGATAGGGTGTATTGCTTTTAATTTTAAGGTTATACGTTATAAAACGCTTCTGGATTTGCTCAATATTTCTCTAGAGAAGCTACAACCCCAAACATCACATCCATATAAGATAACATGTGTGACTAAAGTTTCAAAGAGCAACTTCTTTCTATCCCACATTACAAGGTTTGTCATTTTACAATTATTTTCTAGACCAAAATAAGCTTTCCACCCCCCATTAATCATTTTCTAAATGCTATAGTTCCAGTTGAGCTTGTGATGAATATCAATTCCTAGGTAGTTGTAAGAAGACACTTCATCCAAGTTACTATTGTCATACATAAAATTAGCATAAGTGTCCTTCTTGTATTTCATAATCATAGCTTTTGTTTTTTCAGTGTTAACAAACATACCCATGGTAGAGCAGAAATCCTTAAGAAGTCTAAGTTGTTTATCAAGATCATATGGACACCTTGTGAGAAGAAAAATATCATGAGCATAGAGAAGAAGGATGATGACTATCCCAGCTAAGATCGTGCTAGCGCATCCTGATTCCTCTAAACAACCTTCTAGCTTGTCGATATAAATGCCAAATAGGGTAGGGGAGAGGGGGCAACCTTGTTTAACTCCGATATTACACTTAATATCTTTCGACCACCCCTCATTGCTCTTTAACTTGGCAATTACATTCTCGTATAACCTTATAGAGGCCGCTCTCAGCTCGAAAGGAACATTTAGCTATTCTAATATATTCCATAGGTTGTTTCTAGGAACCCTATTGAAAGCCTTTCTAAAGTCCACAAAGCAACATAAGAGATTGGATTTATCATTGCGGCATTCCTCCATAATGATCCTAAGCGTAAAAAGGTGGTACGTTGTTGAGTGTTGCCTTCTAAAACCCGCTTGGCCTTTAGCCCGCTTACCTTCACTTTCAAGCCAAATGCTCAACTTCTTTTCCAAAATAATACCATGTAACTTGGCTAAGAAAGGGCTGATAATAATTGTGTAACGTCTGACCATCAATCCTTATTAGCAATGTACATTTATTTCTAATTGGTGATCAAAGGGCACATTTCAGCTTTTAATTTTATATTATTGGTAGGAAAATCTATTTTAATTTAGTTGTCAAAAATAGCAGTGAAGACAGTAATTGTTTACTGCTATTCCTAAATATAAAAACAAATTGATTCATCATTGCTAACCATCGTTAGTAATTTATTTTAATTTAAAAAATATTTTTAAATATATAAATAAATTGGAATTTTGAAATATTAAAATATAAATATTACTTATATCATTTATAAGTGTTTGATGGTGTGCAGATTGTAGTTTTGGAATGCATTATTAGAAGTTTGAATACTATTTTTTTAATATGATTTTTTATATTAATTTTATTAAAATGTGTTAATTAGTTGTGTTTTTATTTTTATTTTTCAATTAATTATAAAATAATATATTATAAATATTGATAAATTATATATATATTAAATTAATATGATTTTTTTATATTAATAATAATGATTAAAAAAGTTAATGTTTTTATTATTATATATATATATAGATATATAAAGGCATTTTTTGATGTGAAGCCACGAGTCCAATTCTCTCTGGATTGGGGTGATATATTGGAGATAATGAAAATGTAGTCCCACCAAGCTTACAAATATATATATATATATATATATATAGCTAAAAAACATGATTGATGGGTAAGTGATGTGATAATGTCTAGATTAGGTGCGAGTTGTGTGACATATAAGGTTGTGGGAGATATTAGATAGAAGGGTATAACATAGTTTGGGAATTTTGTGGCATATAGACATGTGGGAGTTATTAGATAGAAGAGTATAACATGGTTTGGGAGTTGTGTGACATATATACTCGTGGGAGTTATTAGATAGAAGGGTATAACATGGTTTTAATTTTGTAATTGCTAGCCCAACCATGTAAGTTAAATGGTGGTTTGAATTTTGTGGTAACCAACTCATACATGTAAATTAAAAGGTCAAAGAATTCCCATAAGTTTAGGACATAAATGCAAGAAAGAAAGACAACTATGGTAATATGCTTGGCAAGAATTCAAATTTTATGGTTGGAAGTTATCTACACAACTGGAAAACCTATTAATAACACAAATAACCATAAATCCACATTTATAAAGTACAAGTAACTTAATAAATATAATTACAACCTTTCATTAACAAATATATATATATATATATATATATATATATATTAAATCTTGAACATACTCATAATATCTGTAATGAAAAAATGTAAACTTCAGCATCGTCTTTCCAATAGAAGCAAGTCTATATGCCTAAACATATTACCTAGCTTAAATTTTTTTATGGTCATTATTAGGTTGGTGTGAGAATTATGAGTTAGAAGGGAATAGTTAACTTTAATATTTGTGTCCAATATGTTAATTACCTTAATTTTTGTGGAAATTTCCATTCTTTCATTTTATTTTATGTCTTTTCTTTGTTACTATGCCCTATGGAGAGGAAAGAGGGTATTTCTAGAGTCCTGCTCCTCATTTAGATAATGGTGAAGAAACATTATGTATATGGAACTCTAGTCTTCAAAGATAGTGTAGGGTTTCCTTGTATCTCGCCCTAAGATTTTTTATGTCTTGGTGAATATTTTTCTTTCAGTTTGTTAAGGTTATGGGGGCTCCCGGCAAGGTTTTTTTCCCTAAGGTGTTGGCATGGTGCTATCCCATTTGATTAAGATGATCTAATTGCATGGACTTAAAATTTGGCTTGAGTAGCCATTCAAGGAAATATTCTACCAATATTTAGGGTTAGATCTCTCTCTCTCTCTCTCTCTCTCTCTCTCTCTCTCTCTCTATATATATATATATGTATGATTGTGTCACAAATACACATGTATATTTGAGACTCTCTTATCAATATTTCGCAAGTGGGTATACTTAGTCATGCTTTTATTTTATGTTGTTTTATAATATATTTTCAAAAGCACTTCATTAGTTTTAATAATTAAAAAAAAACACAATTTCAATTTTCAAATGGTTTTTCCCTATGGTAGAAGAAAACTTGGATAGAACATAAATCTCTAATGTATAGAAATTTATTTTCCATATTTGTTATACATTTTAAATGAATTTCAAATTATTTATTATCATAGTCTCTAGCCCTTAATAAGCCCTTTTAATGACAAAATTTATTCCCTAACCCTTTCATTGATGCACTACTTTGTCCGCGCTCCACCAATGTTATTTCATTCCATATTTCTCTAAGATGCATGAATACATGGGGCCATCTACATAAACATTGTTAGTTCATTCGATATGTCTCTTGTTCCAATTCTTGTAGATAATATGCATATAGACATGGGGCCATTTGTATGAACATTCTGATAAGAACACAACATTCTAAATTCAAGTAGTAGACCTATCCCATTCAGCCCCTAATACAATACCTCGTGCATGTAACCACCTCACCGCATATTTACCCACTTTAACCTGCTCACTAGGGTAAATATGAAGATGAGAGTTACTATGTGAGACTTGATTGCTAAGATGCACTTATGGGAAATTGGGTCCATATGTCCAGAACAGACTTTAACCACCCAATGACACATGATCACATTTTTATCATCCCAAATTGACCCAACACTATTTATTTCCTATTTTGTCTCCTTAAATTTAATATAAAGTTCTATTTTTTGTAGTTTTATCATGTTATAAACTTATGAGGCCATTTTGAGGTCATAAATGACATTTTTAGGGAAAACAAGGAGACCTAAAAAGTGAAACAAGGCATAGAGATCGTATTCCAAAGTTATAACCCAAGAAGTTAGAGGTCCAAATTTCTCATTTATGCAAACAATTTGTGAACATATTACCTGTAGGTTATAAATACACATATATTCATTAATTCATTAAGATCACGAGAGAATCATAATTGACACAATGGCAAAGCTAAACGTTCAATCTCAACTCAAAACTTGACCTTGAGGGACTAGAAGACACTAGGAATTTAGCCAAACACATGGCATACATGTAAGCTATAGGCTATGAATGCATATATAGTCATAAAAGTCTGAGATTTATTTTAGAATCAGCAGAAAGGCCCTATGCCCTCTCCACATAGCTGCAACAACACTTATTAGTCCATATATTCATCAACCAACTAATAGTTAAACAATTCATGACATAAGCCATTTAAATAATATACATCATGTAACCAATAAATAACCAACATAAGAACCATGGTAACTCAACCACAATATCATGAACATAATCACTACAAATATGCATGAATCGTAATAGAAGAATAAATCTTATTAATATATGAAAATACCAACCAAGTCAGGGACTTCCACATACCACTCAACCATAGATTGATATGAACCAAATATTTCTTTCAGCCAATCACCCCCACACCATATTCCAAGTATGAATGTGGGAGCTCATGGAATAAATGAAGCAAAACCAAAATAGGGTTTCCAGAGGAAAAACCACCTCAACCCTCAACCAATGATTCCACCTCAAGGTCAGACATCACTAACACCAACCAGATCGGTCTCTACCCAAGTTTTCCAGGGCTTCAAGAACTAGTAACTTAACCCACAACCTTCTAGTGCTCCAGAGCATTTTTCCGACCCAAATCCAGGGCTCCAAAGCATTTGTCCCAACCTAGGCTCTAGTATTAGTAACTCAAACCAAGTTGTTACAAGGCTTCTAGAGTGTTTGTTCCAATCCACATCCATAAGGAATCATGAGAACCAACCATAAAAAAATCAAATGGGAAAACCTACAATACCATTACTATCCAAGAAATGGAAAGGCAAGGCTAAAACCACTTTCAATGTAGGCAATCCTCCACGCCAATAAAAACACATAACCAAATAATCATATGCATACATCATGCATTCCAAAACTAGAAAGGTAAACATACATGCAACTCGATACTTGCAAATAAAATCCATTGTAGTTGTTGATCCTGTTGTCTCCTCACGCTTCCTACTCTTCCTTTTCCTTCTTTCTCAAAACCCAAAGTATGTAAAAAAACCTCCAATATTTTTTCCAAGAAAACTCTGAGTGTGCAAGAGTATGAGAGAGAGAGAGAATAGAAGAGAGCTCCAAAACTGAATTGGAAAAAGGTTGTGAATTGATCCTCATAAGCCTTTTTATCATTGAGGCCTCTATTTTTTTCATTTTCCTTAAATTTCCCTCTCATACAAATCTGTGACCCTTCATCTCCATTTCTCCTATTTTGCTTTATTTTCATAAATAAAATGTCAATTATTGCCTCGTTGCATTTTCCAATTCCTTTGCCAATTTCCATAGCCATTAATTAATCATTAGTGATAGCCATCACTTTTTTTTCTTAAAATTCAACTTGGAATATGTGTCCCATGACCTTGGTTTTATTTTTATTTACGTAAAAAATCAGCCATGGGTTGTTACAACACCGCAGTCATTACCTCATGAAATGCTCTTACGTAGAGCAGCTCATGATAAGGAACATATACATACAGTTAATCTCCCATGGATTCTTATTCAATCCTTTTAATAATTATTTCTCAAAAGAACTACAAAGCTTTAGAAAATCTAACACAGAAGAAATAAAGAATAAACAAAACAATAAAGTTGACATGAACACAACCATAACACACTCCAAATTGAATTTTTTATTCCATTTATCTCAAATTGAATTGATACACAGATGTCCTTGACTAGAGATATACACGCTTTCATTTATAAACTTCAAGCTAGTAATAACTCAACTCCATATTCTAATTTTGGAGAAACTATCTATTATCTAATAATGAATGAACTCAATAATAACCAAAACTACATATCTATGTAGATAACTTCAAACAGTAGTTATGTAAATACATTATACATATGTTCTATCAAATACTTATTAGAGCCTATTCCATCATGATAAATAATGAATCCATATAATTTTGTAGTATGCACATATGTAAATAGATTAATTCAATTGTCCAACTTAACATATAAATATCCAAAAGCTTATAGCATTTGTCTTTGTTAAAAACATTTGGAGTTGTAATGTGTTAGGAGAGTAGGAGATTATGCACCATAGTTTTCCTTTCATCAAGGTTTGGATTGCAAGCTTATAATCACAAGTACAAAACTGCTAATTAATTACTAAGAAAATGACTAGAATTTTCATATAAATGACCATTTTTCAGTTGGTGACCAATAGTGGCTAATTTACAGTATCTTATAAACCACCCTTTATTCTATAATAGAGGAGATATTACACATATCTAGGCACCAATCTTCATTTTGGAAACTTTCCACCGGTTAAGGCTTCTAACATGCCATATCCACCTTAACTCCTTGGCTTCCACAAGTTGCAATAACTTTGTCCACACTAGGAAACCCATCCAACTAGAAATTCACCCTTCAATTAAGAGACCATCTGCAACCATATTGTTGTTTCCCTCTTTGCTCAATTTTTGTGCACTCTGAATATTGGTTAAGGAACAACACCAGCCCTAACCCACTACTTCAAATCACCATGTTACCTTACTTAATCTTTGTTCCACTGTCGTTTTCTCATCAAACATTAAATACAGTATTGTAGGGCCTGTGATACCTCCTCAAGGCTTCCTGCAATCCTCAGACCTGCTCCAGCTAGGGTCATGACCTCCTAGCAAGGGTTAACACTAATCTTTTATCTGCATTATGCTTGGAGAGACTAAATCTAGGGTAGAGGAGTTCTCCTAGCCCACTCGACCCACTAGACATATCTATCACACTTGTTGTAACAAAAACTACACTTGCGGCTCAAAAAATAGATATAATGACACTTGCGGCTCAAAACATAGATATAACCACACTTGTTTAGCACAAAAAACCACCTTATCTTACCTTTGCACATGATATTGATGTAAATGTATCATGTATATTTATACCTTGCGCGATGTTGAATGAATGGAAGACATATCATTACCATGGACCTTTTATTATATATACTATTAGATGTGTTATGTAGATGAAGAGAACATGGACAAATTTAACAGCTAATATTAGCAAGTTGGCTAATTTTCCAGTTTTTTCAAAAAAACGATTCACTAATTTCCATATTCTCTAAAAAATGATTCACCCAAAATGTCTGGAATTATTATTTTTTACACTAAAAATCGTCAATATTTTATAGATACAACATAAAATCATTATAAATTTCAATACCTTTCTAAATATATCACCTATAGTTTTATCGTTTGCATATTAAGAATTAGGAAGATTTGTCAAGGGTTCTAAACTTTAAGATAAATTTTAATTTTTAAAATTTTCCGTGGAAGAGAGAACATATTATGTACATGATATTGATGTAAATATATCATGTACATGAAATTAATCTTATGCATTTTGTTTTTACAACTAATGAATTAATGTAATTTTTGCAGCAATATCAATTTTGAAATGCACTTGGGAGTGCCAAGAGGGGTGAGGGTGGCTTATAGACCCATATTATAGATAAATCATGATGAAAATTTTCCATTATGTCATTTATGGGCATGATATTCCATTATCAATTCTGGGAATGAAATTCCATTTTGTAAAAACAAAAAATGTATAGCTGGACCACTTTTGAATACAAATACATGAATTCAGACTTGTATTTATGACAACATCTTCATTGAATTTTTAATTCATGATGTCGATTTGAAGTTATATTTTATGAATGTTATATTATATACTTACCGAAGCTAAGTATGCAAGGATGTTAAATTTGTGCACAACTTTTGTATATGCACATATATGGAAGTTGTGTATATATGTAAGTTGTGCATATCTTCCCTATATTTTCATATCTTATGTATATGCACATATGCAAGAGTTTAGCATATATATAAGTTTTGCGATTATTCCGTAATATGCATACGCAAGTCTCTATATATGCAGAACTTCCTTATATGCGCATATCTTCCATATATGCACAACTTCTGTATATGCGCATATCTTCTGTATATACGCAACTTCTGTATATGTGCATATGGGTATGTGCATATGCAAAAGATATTTTCATAAATAAAGGTTGCACATTTACAAAATATATATGCATTTACGGAAGATATGCTCATATATAGAAGTTGTACATGTACGAAAGATGTGCAAGTACAGAAGTTGCACAACTTTTATATGTGTGCATCTTTTGTATCGCATATCTTCCATATATGCATAGCTTCTATATATGCACATAGATTCTGTATATGTGTAACTTCCTTATATGCGCAACTTATGTATATGCATATATATTCCGTATATGTGTATATCTTTTGTATATGCGCAAGTTTTGTAAATGTGCATATCTTTCGTATATGTGCTTACTCCATATATGTGCATACATTCTGTATATGGGCATACATAGAAGATATGTGCATATACAGAAGATACACATATATAGAGGTATATGCACATATACAAAAGTTGTGCATATACGAAAGTTGCAGATATATAGAGACCTGTGTATGCATATTACGAAGGTTACACACAACTTCTATATATGAACATATATGGAAGTTGTGTATATATATAAATTGTGCATATCTTCTGTATATACACATATCTTCCATATATGTGCATATATTATGTATATGCCCATATATGGTGGCTGACATATACAAGAGTTAAGCATATATAGAAGATTTATGTAACTTCCGTATATGTGCATATCTTTTGTATATGGGAAACTCCCTTATATGTGCACATCTTCCAGATATGCACATATATGCGCAAATCTTTCGTAAATGCACATATCTTTCGTGTATGCTCAACTTTCGTATATGTGAAACATCTGTATATACACATATGGGTATGTGCATATACAAAAGATATTTTCATATATAAAAGCTGCATATATATAGAAGATATACACATTTACGGAAGATATTATCATATATAGAAGTTTTACATGTATGAAAGATGTGCAAGTACGGAATTTTCACAACTTCAATATATGTGCATCTTTTGTATCACATATCTTCCATATATGTATATATTCTCTATATGCGCATATATTATGTACATGCGCAACTTATTTATATGCGCATATCTTTCTGTTGTAGTTGCTACAACACCACCCAAAATTTTGGATATATTTTAATTTTGGGTCCCTCCCCCTTATGCTCACTCAATCCATTAGGGTTTCAATTAGATTCACAATCGGTTTCTTTCCTTTCCCCTGCATTATCGAACCCTAATATTGTTCCCATGCCCCCCTAAGTTCGTTAATGTTTGATCAGATAATCGTTGTCAAGAGTTACCTTCCCATCAACATGTATCTTCTATGGATATGTTCACATCATTGGTAATATTTTGCACGTGCCCTTATATCCTCGAGCACTTTTAGGTGTATCAAGATTTCTCTTTTTCCCACATTTCTCAAAACCCTCAATCTTCATGATGAGAGTCTTGAGTGTATGTATCCCTCCCCGTTAGCACACTTTTCTCTTGAGAATTCAATAGGTGGTACATGTCATTCCTTCATACGGAGAAGATAACTATATATTGCATTAATTACGATCATCAAGTTTGTTTTGGGGCCCAACTAGAAAATTGGTAATGGTATGTCAAAGTAAATTGAACATGTATGTGTGTGTTATTGTCATGCTTCTAGGTTTAATGTTAAAACACATGCATTGTTACATATCTATTCACTAACTTGTAGCCACATTATGCCATGCATAGCCAACAAGAGCAGTGCACTCAAGACACTTGCGCAATTGAAAGGTTCTACCACTAGTACACATGCGGTGGAGGAATGGATACGTGAATGCCCCACATGAAATAAAAACCTTTCTACAAACTCATACCTGGAGTGATCTACCCTTGGTATATATTTAAGTTGATACCGTGGAGGGGTCGATATCACGAGGGAAGTTTGAAGGTGATAGCGGAAGTATGGAACACCTAAACCGAAACCATGGTAATATAAAGGATAGTTTCAAGGCTTTTGATGACCCATACGCTGCCACCTTGCAAACAACGACTTGAGGGACATGATAATTTTTCGGCCATTTGAATAAATCATTGGACATCAGTTGAAAAGAGGTTGTATACATCCCATAAACTCGTTCAAGCGATTTGGCACGAATCTTTCAAAAGCCACGTTGAAGGACAACACAAGCCAAGATTTTGAGATGCGAACCACGTCAGGGGACAAGGAGCTGTTAGCCCATACGCAGGTGAAAGGTTGAAAGGTGATACCATAACTAGTGTATTGGAGATCCGTAACACCATCATCACAAAGACAGGGGGTCGAGACATGAAGCCTCTTAAGAGCACGAGGAGCATATTTATCACAGCACTAGCAACGTGACGAATTTGTACATTGTATTCCAACAGAGTCCTGTGATTTTCTAGCAAGATCGGCCTCAGGTGACATGACTGGCGCACATAGTGAGGAATCGTTAACAGTGGTTCCTCTTGATGCAAAGTGTTTCCAGGAGAGAAGAAAATGAATCTGAAATAGGCCTACTGTGAACCTAAGAAATGTTAAGAGGCCCATCTTCGAGTTGCTGAAGCAGTTGCATATCGCATGGAGAGTCACCACTAAGGCACTGGTGTAGCCATGTTGTGCTATGAAAATAATTTGAAGGTTTCACCTCTATCCTTAGCTATTGAAGGCCTCTCCTGGTCAATGGATGCCACTCGAATGATTGCCTCTGCATGTCCGCTAATAATTTTGGTAAAACACTCTAGGTCGCAAACATCAGGATGTTGGAGATGCAGCACGGAGGTGCGACTGTTGTTCCAATGCGACTAGTCACTAAGTTGTAGATATTACGAAGTCATCCATCATTGCGACTTTGTGACTAATAAGAGGTCGCACTCTCCCTTGAGTAGTTGAGTCGTAGATGTCGAGGAGCAGACCAGCATTGTGATTTTGTGACCACCAAGAGGTCACAGTCTCCCTTGAGTCATTGGGTCATGTTACAAGGCCTCAGTCCAAATTCCAAATTTGTTCGATATGTGACTCAACAACCTCTAATGAGTCGCATTGCCACTTGGGTCGCACCAGATCATGATAGAGAGATAAAAGGGGGTAGATAGACTTGCGACCTCTTTTAGTAGTGGCAGGCCATGCTTCTGATATTTACGAAGTGAAGGTTTCCTCTATTGAAGTTTGGGAATGGGAACACAAAACAACTAAACATATTAATACACAAACTCATGATTGTCAAATTGTAAGATATTGCTAGCAAATATTTTTTATATAAATATTTATTTCTTACATTTAATGAAATTAAATTGGTCTCTGTGTTTAATTGATGCTTGTGTATTTGCACAGGATTGAAGCTACTAAGGCACATCCCCGACATTTATGCAAGAACTCAAGCCGAGTGGGTATCTAAAGTGACGCAAGGGGCTGATATTGAAAACAAAAACTATTGAAGTATAATCAGCTTCAAAATGAAAATAAGGAAGAGATATTTTGGTTTGTGCAGAAATGCTAAGGCTCATCATGGAGATTGCATGGTTGGGGTTTCCTCTGGCGAACAAGGTGGGTCCTCAAAACGCTGAGAACCTCGTAATAAGCTCAAAGACACATATAGCACTTGGTCATTTGTGCAAGAAAATGAATTTCTGTTTCACAAGCTCTTAGCTCACCAAAAGTGAAGCGTAAAAGGGAAAAAACCATAGGTCACAATTCTCCCTAGGTCGCAGATCGCAGGTCGCAAATTTCCCTAGTCACAAGCCAACCCAATAGTCAGGGAGGTCAAGAGTCAAGGGTAACTCAAGAATCACTTCATCCTATATGTGCGGGTTAGGGAAATTAGCAAAGGGAATTTTAACTCTGGAGTTGAAACGAGGACAAGAGAGCGAATCGATGCTTGAGAGCTAAAGGCACTCAGCTCTTGGTATCAAGTAGAGGGAGTTGTATTGAGGCTAGTTTTTTGGTATCAGGCTTTGAGATGAATATCCCATGTTCCACTATTGGGTTTTTACGAAGTGAAAAACATGTATTTTAACACTAGTAAAAAATGATGAAATTAATGACCAGGTGACTAAAAATGCTGGTCAGCGCAATTATTTCAAGTAAATTACTACTGAATTTGAGCAATTTTAAGTGACCGAACTAAAAATGACTAACTTAAATGACTAATTTAGTCTAGGAATAAAATATACGACTAGATAATAAGTGACTAAACTCAATACGACTAACTTAAATGACTAATTTAGTGTAGGGATAAAATATATGACTAGATAATAAGTGACTAAACTAAAAGTGACTAACTTAAATGACAAATTTAGTCAAGATTAAAATATATGACTAGATTATAAGTGACAAAAGTGATAATGATTAATGTAAATGAGTATTATAGTCCGAGAATAAAAATATGACCAGATAACAAGTACAACAAGTATATGAATTAGTCATTTATGTTAGTAATTTTTAATTGTGTCACTCCATAAATGGAAAATTGCAATTTTGATACCGAAGTGTAACATTTAGAGACAAAGGGGTCTCTATAGGGATTAGAAGAGGATAATGATGAGAAGAGGATAATGATTGATTTAGAACTTTCCTTGTATATATTTATAAAATCGAAAGACAAAATCCCCATATGGGCCTCCAGTACTCAGTTCCCTTCTTTCGCAACAAACGAATCAATTGTCTGACAAATATAAGAGTTGTGTCGATGGTGTCTGAAAAATATAAGAGTTGTGTTGATGGGGAAGTAGCATTGTGATTACCCACGATGCTCACTAGAGCCATTGAATTTCAGTTCTCGTATCCATTAAAACTTGATTAGTTTCAGAGGAAGTGTCAATTAGCTTTAAACAGGTTGGTTTTGGATAATGCATTAATATTTCTAACGATTTGCAACTTCAAAACACAATTTCACTTAATTGATTTGTTTTTCAACCCTGCATAAATTTAGGACTTCAAACAAATGATTGATGGCACAATGTAATTGAGGTTACAAACAAACATTATGGTTTTCTACCAATAGAGGATTAGAATTATTTGGGAATCTAGGCCTCCAATCTAGTGCAGGCTCTCATTCCCTATAATCTCAGCCACAAACAGACCATATCAATATTATGTGGCCCATCGCAGATTGATGGTGAGCAGCTTCAATTTGAGTTGATGGGAAACTTCACACAATACATCCATCTATGTAACATGTTGATTTGGATGTGTATATATAAAACTACAGAGAGTGTGAGGCTACAATGGATTGATATGATCTAGACACCGCTACAAACATTTTGGGACCAACTTGACTAGGGACCCCTCCATGTGCATGAAGAGATCATTATAACACCAATGTATCTGCTTCCGCCCTTTGGTGTTTATTAGATAATATGTGGGACAGATTAAGGGCACTAATGATATATTTTCTACAAATGATAAAGAAGTTTAGCTGCCACCCTTAAATCATGAATTCCATAAAATTAAGCCAATTAAAATTTGGTGGAAGAAGTTACAATTCCTGGCCAACCTAAAGCTATTGAAATCATTTCAATGGTAGATTTAGGGAATATTCTAAGAACTTAAGAAAAACATCGAGATCAAACAATTAATTATCCAAATTGTAAATTCCTAGAACTTCCTGAAATTCCAAAGACAACAACAAAGTCAAACAATAGATAATGGGCGATAGATGGGTGGGGAGGTATTTACTCATCTTGCTTTTTTAAGGGCCCTAATGTTGTGATTGAGGATAAAGGAGGGAAGCACAAGTTTCCATGTCATGGTATTTATTTTACATTGATCTAGCTAGCATATCAGTTGTTCAAGTGAGCACATATTGTTGGTGTGATGCAAGGCTTCGTGGGGGAGATGGCAAGGTAAAATTTAATTTATGACAAATGACTTTGAAATAGTGAGTGCCTGACCCAACTCTCATCAGGGATATTTAAAGGAAAGTTTAAATTTATATTAGAAATTTCTTTTCCTTGACACCCAAAACCTCCAATCCAGAACCCTTTTTTGACCTAAAATGTCCTTGCACCGAGTCCTTGCCTTTGGATATATGTTCCTTCGCAGAAAAGGGAAGCTCATAGTTTTTAGCTAGGTGCGAAACCTATGGCAACGCCTACACCTGAAAGACATTCCTTCATAATCAACTATTTGAATACACTCCACCCCAATCGTGAAATCCATGTCTTCTAGAAGCACTTCCCTAAGGTCCATATTAACGAAAGTGCGAGAGTATGTCTTAAACCCCATATCCAAATATGAAAATTCATGGTCGAGATAAATTCATGGTCCAGATAGGATCCCATTGAGTTACCTCTATCTTTGAAAATTATGGCATCCCAATAGTTAGGAGGGAGACCTCGAAGATGAACCTATATTAGGGACATATGTAGCCTCTCCTACTTTGCATCGAAGAGGGGCATCCAAAAATTAAAAAGGATAGGAGATGAATCAATTTTCCAAACCATCTGACGTACCTTTTGGGCATCAGTCGCATCTTTGAAGCACAAATAAATCCAACCTTGGGCTATTAATGAAACCTTTGGAGGAAATTTAACAACAGGTCATGAGGTTTCCTTGTCCACCCATCCTTTTAGGGTTGAGGACTTGAATTTTCGACCCCTTACTAGCCCCACTAGAGATTTTGGGAAATTTCCTCAATCTTCTGATTGGCGATGTCAACTCCCAACAACAGAGAAGGGAGGAATTTGTTTTTATTCTTGACACTACAATTTCTTTTCCTCTTCCTTTCTGTCTAAAATTCCTTTTTATTCACAAGAGTGTTTCTCCTCAAAAACCATAGCACCATTCACAACGTTAGTTCAACCTTCCTCTATTGCCAAGGCAAGGATCTCCTTCACTAGTTCACCCAAGGAGAGCGAGGCCAATGGTACTTCATGAGATTAAGGACAGAAAGTAAAAAAATCGGAGAGGCTTATAAGAGCGAAGAATCCCCAATGTGTTCAAACAATTATGAAAACCCTAAGGAAGTCATAACACATTGTATGTGTTCCTTTGATCTCTAAGATGGTAGGGAAACTAAACTCAGAGCCAAAGTACCCCAAGAAGAGTTCTCCAGCCCCTGGGAAATTTCCTTGGGCCCTAGGTTGACCAAAACTAAAGGAACCGAATAGTGTGTGGCTGGAGCAAGGGTAAGGGCCTCCGAATTTCCAGATGGTCTCCTATTGAATTCTTAACTTTTCTTTCTAAAGACCTGATAGGCCTAGAAATCGCAGTATGGTGACCTTCTAGCATGACTTCCAAATGTGAATGTATAAAATCCTTGGGACTAGCTCAAATTTGTTGAAAACCCCCCTCCTTCAGTTCATATTCCACTAACTCCTCCTCCTCCATGTGGTTCCGATAGTAAGAAACTGACATCTCATCCAGAAAGAATATTTGATGTGTGGTTTTGTGTCTTCAAAGGGTTTATCATGGTGGCCATCTCTATACTTAAAACTATATATCACGTGGATAAAAAATTCATAGTTACCATTTAATATTAATTTTCGTTTTGACAAGGGTATCAGAGCTTGACATTGTCTAGAGCCCGTTTAGTCTTCGTCAAAACTATGCTCTTCTCTAGTTTGAAACTCCATGACCCTTTATTCACTTGCAATTTTTCTATGGGCCTCTAGGGTTTCTCCAGTGTTAAATTCCTCTGCCATGGTAGAGATGTTGTAATGTCAAATTTAACATTTTAACTCCATCAAAGTAAAATAAAAATACTAAAATTTAAAAACATAAAATCAATAATTATAATTAATTATAATTAATAATTAAATCAATCTAGATCTATCTTAACTCTATCTCTACCAAGTGCTGAAAGGGAGGAATCAAATCTATTGAGGCGCAAACCTCTTTTAGAGTGAAAACAGATTTGATCCCTTTGAGAATTTGGTAGATCATAATTTAAGATGGATCTAGATTTTGGTAAATCAGAATTTAAGATAGATCTAGATTGATCGTATACAATGAAAAAAATAAAAAAGATACAATAAAAAAAATAAAAAATGGCTTATAAACTCGACATAGTTTCACCTTTCTTTTAAAAAACATAAAATATTTATAATATTGAAATAACTTAATAAAATAAATTTATTATTATATTCAAATAACTTTAGTTTCCACCTTTCTTTTAAAAAACATAAAATATTTATAATATTGGAATAACAAAAAAAAATGAAGTATTTATTATATTCGAATAACCATTCTTTACATTATGATAAAAAAAATTGGCGATTTGATTTCACTCATTTGAATTTCATTTTCGCACTCCATTTAAATGTTAGGAAGGTATATTCCATGGAAGATTGGCAGGAAGACCTAACACAAATAATATGATGTTACCAACACACTAGAGAAGAGTTATAGAGGGGATCCAGAGGGGATCCATCGATACTGATAATGCATTGGAGATTTCAACTCAAGCAATGATGATGAAGAAATTACTCGGTTTCAAGAAAAAGAAGGTGGCCCCTCTCGTCCATCTGTGGAGGAGGCCTATCAAAAAGTAAGCATTTAAGAAACTGTTTACTGATAATATAGCTGCAATAGACGATCAGACATAGTAGCTGTGTTGGAATCCACTGTGTAATTTATTTTTTGGTTGGATTAGATGAACAAGAGAGCATTGTGATTAACGAAAATATCACGGAATTGGACGCGGAGCTTTGCATATAGAAAGAGAAGTTTAAGACGCCTTCATCCAGTCCTTCTCAGATCACATCATAATTCATCTTGTGCCCTGGCATGGACAACAAATATTTGATGCTTCGCTCTTATCCCTGTTTTTTCTACATCTTGCAATAATAACAGACTTCCTCTTTGGTCTAACTCTAACTTCCTGTGCTGCATCCTCTTGACTGCATTCTCTTCAACACCCACTATCCATCTACCTTTTAGCGTACCCAACAAACCCTAATGAGAGAAAATTCCCCAAATTTTTCTTCCTACAACAGTTCGTGGGTTACTGTGCTGCTAACATGACATGAAGCCCACGTGGTGTTATTTTCTAATTCTAAATAATTATTTCCTTTGATCGAACTTTGGCTCTTTTTTAGGTCCTGACTCTAGCTCTTTCCTGGGCTCTGTGGATTTTGTTCAAGCTCTGACTCTGTATGCATTTGAATATAACATAGGATTTCCCAACTATGGGTTACAATTTCTTCATCATCAGTCTAATTGTAGAGTATTTCCTGAGGTGTATATATCCTTTGCTATCCATTCACCCTATTCCCTCTGAAATAATCTGAGTTTCAATTTCTAATTTAACATCTCAGCATGAATAAAATGACGCCTGTGTCTTCTTCTATCTATCTATCCTCTTGTGATCTGATGTTTAAATGAAAATAAACGTTAAAGGTATAACTTTTCATTCCTTCTAAGAACTAAAGCCAGATTTGATAGGATGATTAAAACAAAAATAAAGTAATTCTTGCATTTTATGGCTCCATTCCACTTGCAATCATCTTGTACTGAAGAAGATGAGGCCTGGGTATTCATTGTTGTGTAATCATGTAGACAGTTCAAGCTCATACAAAAAGAAACCAAAAGTATTTATATAATGTAAGCTTCACCTTTATTGCAAGCATTTGAATCTTCAATTAAGTGTCAAATTTGATGGTTTCTAGCATCATGCATTCTATTTTTCCACCTCTTTCAGTCCCTAACTTTTGTATTATAAAATACCACTCTTCAACAAAATACTTAGGCAATTTGTAATACAGGTTCAAGCTAAATGGTTTTAATTAGTTTCTTGAATACAAGGGGAACTAAATTCCCTTTCAGAGATGAATGAAAGGGAAGCTCAAAATATCGATATATAGCCTAACTGCCTAAGTGTTGAGCATATGACTTGCAGCAACTGATTTGGAAATATTCCAGACTTTTCAAAAGGTTATCGAATTTGATATTGAAATATTGGGTGTAGCAATAATATTAATTTCTTGCATATGCGTGCAATTTCATCGATCATGTCAGTTAATCAAACTATATTTTGCAAGCTACAATCAGAGGAGACGAAGGCATGAATTTTGACTTTTTTTCAGTTGTTGCAATTGTAATTGTGGTTACGAGGGGAGAGAGCAAGTAATTCATTAGAGCACCAAGAAAATAATATCAACGACTATTTCTTTGTTAGAGATGTTTGCAACATATGTGTGGAACATGTTGCCAAGGATTCCCTAGTCAAAATTTGCGTTTTAGTTTGAAAACAGAATGTTTTACTCAAAATTAAAATGAACATATCTGTAGAGTGGGTATGCTTGTCCATTTGGAAATTCGATCTGAAAACTTCTCCAGTCCATGTTTATTCATTTTAGTATGAATTATTATTATCTTGTCAGTCCGATGTATTCAGGTTTGTTGTCCAAAATCCAAAGTGCTTCTCATATTCAGAACTTTCTGCCTCTGAGGGTTGTTATGATTTATTAGAATGTGGGTAATGTCCATATTTATAACATTTCTTAGTTGGATTGTTATCTGGTAATTTTGAATTGTAAGCTTAGTGAATATCCTTGATATATTCCTTAATAGTTCGTTAAATGGGACAAAAATATATATCCAGGATCAGTTGTAGCAACCTCACAACAACACCCATACCAAAGAGAATCATATGAAAGTGAAGTAGTGTTGAGGTTCCAAACTTAAGAAAAATTGAGCTCAAAACAAAATAAAATTTTTATCAGCTGTGGAAAAGCAGATGTCAGCTATGAGATACTTACCAGATTTAGTCCATGACATTGTTTTCCTGCATTGTAGGAATCTCTGGACAGTACATAAGATTTCAAGAACAAAGACAACTAAAATGGTGTAAAATAAAGAACTACCTCTCTGCAAGTTATCATCAGACTAGTCAAGCCCTTGTTTTTTTTACAGAAACGGTTATTTGTATAATGATTCAAAAGGTCCAAGGCTTATGCTCGAGGGTATTACATCTGGAGACCCAATGTATAGGGGGTTTACGATCAAGCAAAATTCACCTACTCTGCTTCTTACAGTGAATCTAGAAATTTCCCAAAGACTAGCAAACCTTCTAATACAAACAAATTGTTGTAGCAAGAGACAAAAATACATGACAAAGGAGAGGGGTTGGCTAAGGTAGAGGAACCCATGAATCCCCCTCTTCACAGAGGAGAGATCCTGGTTGTAAAGAGACAACAATGTTGGCTTCAAGGTCTGCATCTTTGTTATTTTTTCGAAGGACATGAAAGAACTGAAGTTTGTGAAAGGACACGATCAACTTATTGATGCGAGCGAACAGACGTTGCAGATGTAGGTCTTTAGGGATCAATTTTTTCACAATCAAGCCAATGAGGCTTTGTGAATCTCCAATGACTCGAGCCTCCGTGATTCCATGTTTTTGCAGTTGTTTCAAGCCTTGGAGGAGAGCCATGGCTTCTTATGGATTGTTCGAAGTAAGCCCCAAACCCCAGGGAAAGTGGGAAATGATTTGGTCTAAAGGGCAGCAAATAATTCCTCTGCCTCCGGCCTTCCTCGGATTCCCCTTTGCTGCATTGTCAAAAAACATAGTGTGGATATTTTTTATCCTTCTCCATTTGTTGAAGTCTTCATCCTCTAATCTGATTTTCCATTATTCTTTTCACTTCTCCATATTGTGCCTAGTGGGAAGGTTTAGCCCCAGCTGCTGGCACCAATCCCTACCTTGTTGGTTTAAGCTACAAACCTGATTTTGGTTCACCTTGGCCTGCATTATTTCTTTGAATAAGCTTTTGATTTTCACAATGATTTGTTGCTGGCTTAGTGCCTTCTCTTGAAAGATTTGATTGTTTCTTTCAAGCCAAATCTTCCAGCAAATGAGCTTAGGGATAATCATCTACCCCTCGTGATGGTGATTGGGAGGATGGGGCTGTTGTTCCAAATTAGCAAGATTTCATTCCAATGTCTCGAGCGTAGAGGCACTCGAGAAAGATGTGGACTGAATTTTCCTCTTGTTGTTGACAGAGTGGACATTGAGAGGGGTAGTGGAAGCCACGACGTTGCAGGTTTTCAGTTGTGAGGATACTGTTGTGCCCCAGCTGCCAGGTGAACATGTCAATCTTCGGAATGCTTTTAACTTGCCAAATACCTTTCCAAATCGCAGGGTTGTAGGGGACAGTGGGAATGGCCTTAAGGCACCTGTAGCCTTGTGCTGTGGAATATCATCCCGTTGAGGAACCCCAATCCCTTCTGTCTTTTTTTCTTGCATTTAGAGGGGATTTTCCAGCCAACGCTACCATGAATTTGGCCCACGCTTGCTCCAAATTAGCAAGCATCTCTATCTTCTACCACCCTGCCCAATTGCTACTGTCCCACTTAGAAATGTCCCACATCGTTCGTTGACCATCTGCGATCATCCACGTTCTTAGCTGCTACAACTCAGGATCATCCCCGATCGCTTATGCGTTCATGATCCTATCCTCCCACAGACTGATCTGCTTCCCATTGCCTGGAATCCAGAACAAGCGGTCACACATCAGTGGGAGGGCATGCTTGAATAGCTGATGGATCGAGGAGCCATGTCGATTAGCTCAGAAGTTCTCTAGGCTACGAAGACGCTTTCCAAAGCTATATTTTTTTCACAAAGAAATATGTGCCCATCTCAGATTCCTTGCTACTTGTCGCCATAAGATCTTGGCCCCCAGAGCGATATTGTGCTCCCTAAGGTCTTTTATGTGGAGTCCACCTTCCAGCAGCGGCGTAGCAATCTTATTCTAGCTAACCAACATAATTCTCTTAGCGTTATTCTTCACTCCCTTCCAGAAAAAAGAGAAAATGGATTGCTACATCTTGCAAAGAATGCACACCAGAGCCAATAGAACAGAGCTCTGAAAGATTGGAAGACTATTAAGGACTGACTTAATGAGAACAGTCTTACCTGCCAGGTTGAGCCACGGCATGCCCCAGGCTTGCATTTTGAGCTTGAATTTGTCTAGCAAGGAGTACCAGTCCCTCCCAATCGAGAAACCATGAAATATTGGTAGTCCAAGGTATTTGAAAGACACCCATTTCGTGGAGCCTTTGAAGCCAAAAATCCTGGTGATCGTGCTTAGCTCGAGTCCAGAAAGGCTCCAAGCATAAATGAAACATTTTTCCATGTTAAGTTGACTCCCAGAATCGAGGTAGTAGCGATCAAGATCCAGCTTGAAGCGGGAGGCCGAGCTGGAGGAAGCACCCCCCAGTAGGATGGAGTCATCAACAAAGAGTGCAGGATTGATGTCTCTGACTCCCTTGGTGATTCTAAGACCCATAAGCTCTTGATCGATTCATCTTTTCTCTAGGATAAAACTGAGGACAGAGGTTTGAATGACAAAGAGGAGGGGGGATAGTGGGCATCCCCGCTTTATCCCCCAAATCACCTTGAATAAGTTAGCAACACACCCATTGACAAGTGGGGAAATCCATGGTCCCGCAATGCAGGCCTTGACCCAGCTTATAAAACGGCAGTCAAACCCAAATTGTTGAATAACCCCAAAGAGAAATTTGTGCCTAACTTTGTCAAACGCACTAGCCAAGTCCAGCTTGACAGCCATGCCTTTTTGTTGTCTTTGGATGCTTGAATGGATCGCTTCCTAAACAATAATGAAATTATCAGTTAGCTGCCTACCTTTGACAAATCCCCCTTGATTGTCAGGAATGATTTTCGGAAGAAGGCCTTTCATCTTGTTTGCCATGACTTTAGTGATGAGCTTGTGGCCAATGTTGCAGAGTGAAATTGGCCTGAATTTGTTGAAAGAACTGGGATCCTTCTCTTTAGGTATAAGGGACAAGAAGTTCGAGTTTGTGCTGCCCCCAAGCTTGTGGCAGGTCTGAGACTTTAAGAGGTCCTTTTTGACAATGTTCCAACAAGTTTTAATGAATCGAGAAGTAAACCTATCTGGCCCAGGAGCCTTGTTCAGATCCATTTCATCAAGAGCTTGCTTGATTTCATTGATGGTGACAAGAGCAATCAACTTAGCGTTCATTTGGGCATTGACCTTTAGAGGGACTAGCTCGAGCAGGTTAGAGTTGTGACTCACTTGCTTATCCTCTGTGTACAAGTCTTTGAAGTGATGATGGGCAAATTTTTCGATGCTGGCAAAGTTGGATAAGGATTGGTCTCCTGAGGTTATCTCCACTATAGAATTGAAGCTTATTTTGGCTTGAGTCTGCTTATGAAAGAAGAAGGTATTCTTATCCCTAGCTTGTAGCCACAGACTGCGAGATTTAAGTCTTCAAATTTCCTCTTCCTAGATGCAATCCTTATGAGGATTAACCTGGAGCTCTTCTTCCAAGGTTAAGTTGTCTTTCGATATGTCCATATCTTCCATTTGTTTTTGATGACTCTCCAAACAGGCCTGGGCAGCTTGCCTTGACTCGGTCGGAGAAGGGATGGCTTTAGCCCAGCTTTTGAGGGCTCTCTTCACTCTCCTCAGATTTTCTTCCCACACAAAGAAGGGGGATCCATTGACAGGGAGTCTCCAGACTTCCTTAACTTTGTCCAAAAATTCAAGCTGTTGCACCCAAAGAGCACTAAAACATAAGGGAATAGGCCCCAGATTCATATGCAGCTTCATCTCAAGCCTAGTGGGCCTGTGATCGGAGACCGGTGAATAAAGAATAGCAGAAATAACATCAAGACCTAAAATCAAGAAAGAACTTTGGATGAGAAAGTGATCTAACCTTGTAGCAATGTGACCTGAACCCGTTCTTCTATTGGTCCATGTATATTTTCCCTTGATTGGTTTGATGTCCAACAGATCCTAGTCCTGAATGAGTTATTCCACCCATTCTTTCTGGCTAGATCCCTTACAATACTGCCCCCTTGCTTCTCCCCTTGGCTTAAAGTGATGTTCATGTCTCCAGCGAGAATGACGTTATCCATCTGAATCTCATTGTTTAGATCCCTAATGGATTCCCAGCAGGATTTTTTGTCTCCCAAGATGACTGGGGCATAAATATTGGAAAGACCCACTATCTCTTTGGTATGGAGATGCAAAAACTGAGAAAAAATCTAGTTTGAGTTGAGTTTAACCAGGATTTTCTCAAAGCATGTCTTGTCCCATAGAATTCACAACCCTCCTGAGGCACCTCTAGAGGAGACAACAATACCTCCTCCTTTTCCCCAAAACTGTTTTCTTTTGTTGAGAAAGTCCCCTTCCTCCATTTTGGTCTTCTGGATGAGAAGAATGTTTAGCCTTTCCAACTTTACTAGACTTTTCATTGCTTCCTCTTTTAGGTTGCTCCCCATCCCTCTGCAGTTCCAGAAGACGATCTTCATTACTTCCTTTTTTGAGCTGAGAGGGCTCCCTTAGAGCCCTGGATTTGATCTTTGTTTGCCTTAGGGTTTCTTGCCAACATATTTTCTAGGGTTGGTTGGCTCCCCTGCAACTTCTCCTTGTAGGTTTCTTGCTCTCTCTTTTCACTGGAGGATTTCTGTCCCCCGGTCGATCTTCTGACCAAAGTTTTGGAATCCCCAATTTCTCCTTCTTCCTCCGACTCCTCTGAATCTAAATCTTCACCCTCAGAGATGGGCTCTTTCTCTTTCAGGGTTTCTCCAGGATAATCACAAATATTCAGTGGTTCTAGGGTTTCCCACATTTGGAGATCCTTCTACACGTCCCGTGGGTTGGATTCTTAGACTTCCTCTGTCTCTGAGTTGAAGACCGCAAAGCTGTTCTCTTGACCTTTCTGGGTGGGTTTGGCTTTAGGAATGCTCCTCGTGGGTGCTATAATTCCCTTTCCTTTCTTCGCTCCTTGTTTGAATGGCCTTGGCGTAAGGCTCGTTCTACATTTCTTGGATTGCTGCCATCCTTCTTCTTTCTTCTTTTCTGGGCCTGCATTTTTTGGGCAGTTCTTGACAAAGTGGCCATACTCATGGCATCCGTGGCATTTGAACGACAACTGTTCGTAGTCTAATTTATGTATATGGGACCAATTTCTCACCGTTATCTTAATGGCTTATGGCAACCCAAATTCGAGATCAAACTCCACGCAGATTCTGGCGCAGTCATATTGATCTTTGTTGCTTGCTCTGTCTATGAATTTTCCAAGGGCATTGCCGATTTTCTGCATTGATTCCCAGTTCCAGCAGTGCACCAACAAGTTTGGGAGCCTAACCTAGAGTGGAATTGCAAATGGAACATCCCCCGAGGGGTCGAATTCTGGAGTCCTACAATTTAAATATAGTCCTTGAGGACCCATGAAATAGGGTCCATTCCTGAGAATCAATTCGTTATCCTCCTTTGAGTTGAATTCAAACAGGAAGAAACCTCGCCCTAGAAAGTACGAGGTGATGTTGTTTGCAATGAGGGGCTTCCAATTTTGGGTGATCCAGGCTTCCGTAGATTTTGGTGAAGGCCATAAGCTCGTGAACTACCCAACGAGCGCTCGGTCCACAAGGGAAAGGGGCACCTTCATCGTACCCTCAGGTAGGAGAGCCACCGAGGGGATCTCATCCAATCTCTTGACGAACTTGGAGGTGCGTTGTTTTTTCTTCTTTGGCTGGGAAGCAATCAACAATTTGAAGGCCTCGACCTCAGGAGAAGGAGGAGGGGGTGGGGGAGGAGCCTAAGAGTCAACCATTGGGCTGAACCCAAGCCAGGGCAAGCACCCCGACCGACACCACCCTGCCGTAGCACCAGAAACCCTATGCGCAGGGTAGACCAGGAGGCAAAGTGCGGGCTCGGGCACAACGAATCACTATTCAAGCCCTTGTTATCTATATGAGAAATATAAAAAGGTTCTGCAAATAGGCAGTTGGAAACATAGATCATTGTACAATGACTATAGTGAAAGGGTTTTGGAACTTATTTTCAAGATAAAATCCCAAATTTTCCTTAGACTACTTGAGAAATCAAATTTGGGTAGGTTTCGCATGAGTGATAAGCTATAAATTTGAGAGAAAACTTTATATTTCATCAATTCTACTTCTTCTCTCTGAGGCAACGGACAAGGGACCCACCTCCACCTAGTGATTTGACCTCAAAATTCCATTGAGGTGTATATATTCTACCCCACTCTGGATTTGATCCTTTGGCCTCTTATGAAATGCATGTTCTTTACTGTCAGGCCCACTCAAGCTCTACAAACTCCTAATGGTCTACTTTACCTAACCCTACAGGCTCCTACAATTTACAAATTTTCATTTGGTATCAATATGTGACCATTGACCAAATGAAAGCACCAGACTACAAACATATTGCTTTAATGAGGCCTGGATGAGTAAAAAAAGTAGCAAATAGTAGTAAATCATAAGTCCAGCTGATCCCAAAATTATGTTAAAAATTTATTCAAGGCTTAGGAATGCTTTGTGTTGTAAGGCTCATGAATTCTTTTGTGCTTTACTTATATCCTCTTTAAACCTATCTTTGTTTTAAAGTTTTCTATTATGTATTTCGAATTATATTGAATTTGAACTTTTTTCACCAACATGCATTATTTTTGAAGAATTTGAACTTTTTAAGACTTCTTGGATTGAGTTACATATGCTCCACTTCTAATTGCAACTATACTCTCATAAACAGGGCATTTCAGTAATGTATGCCATTCATTCTCACATTTTGGTTGTGTTCTAAATACTAGAAAAATGAGAAGACTGAGCGTTGCATTTTTACCTTCTAATGTAAGAACTCAAGGTAATATTGAACTAATATGAATACAAAGTCATTATTGAACACTGATGCACCAGGATCTTGTCAAAATTTACTTTTAAAATCAAAACTTAAAGCAATATAGGCTAGGATTGTTGTATTTAGTAAATAATTTACAATGACATTATATCCTCTTGCTAGGATTTAGTTCCTTCTCTGATATTTTGTTTATGATGAATAGGATATGGTTGGTTAAGAGTAATGATTCATTGAAGGAAGTTTCATTTTTCAAATATGTTTAATAATATTACGTGTTTATATTTTTTAAATGTTTCTCTCTACCAATAAGGGAAACAATCCTTATAATCTACTTTAATGACTTTGCTTGCAGGCTTCTATTGCTTATGTTTTTGGTCCTAATAGTTCAAGATGTTTCCCTATTGGGACTTCCAGCAAGCATTGCTGTGAGAATTGACCCTTTCATTGGTACATCAACATTTAAGTAGAAGAAATGTTGCATCATCTAGGATAACATGCACTGGTATGAGTTAGGTGCATTCTTTCTTATACAATAGAATATTCACAATCATATATGATCTAAACTAAGTTACAACTAGAAGTGTATTTTATGTATGCAGTTGCAGTTTGAAATTTCAAAAATGCTTTCGAAACTAAATGAACTATACTTTAACTCTTGAAATGGGTAATTTTAAGGCATGGCTCTCCCCATCTTAATTTTAGTGTTGCTAACAAGTGGCGACTTTTAACAACTTTTATGAATTGACAGGTTATACAGTCAGTTATAAAGGGAGATCTAGTGAGTGAAGTGCATCAACAATTTTACCCATGGTTGTCACAGATTTGTTTCGAAACTCCATATCATTTAGAATCTTAAACATAGAATGAGTGTCATTATGAATCCATTGTGATGTTGGTAAATCATAGGAAAGTATAATATTGGATAAATTATTTAAATGGTTTTGCAACTTTTAGCTAGATCTACATTCAAAGAGAGCAATAATTGAAAGTATAATTTCTCAATGGAAAGATATTAGCTATTTATAGCTATAAAATATCAAAACTAGAATTTTCCTTAATGTAAATGTCAATACTCAGAACACTACTTTTTCTGAGTTGTGGGCTTCATCATCTTCAGTGGGCATTCTTCTTTGTTGATTTGTATAAGGATCCATGGTCTCTCAAAGTGAAGTTTTCTCTGCTCCTAATCCAAAATCAGATAGGCAGTGTAGTCAATCACTTTTTCCCCTTGAATAAATCGCAAGGGGTTTGATTGGACAGTTTAGGAAAGCTGCAACTGTCGCCGACAATAATCCTCACTTCAAAGCTAGTGAATGCTAGTTATAGGGCATGTCTCTAGGATAATTGGTTGATTCAGAATCCAAAATATGTCACTTAACCAATTAGTGAATCACAAGCATGGATCTAGTCTTAAATCCTTCAAAATATGCAATAAATCTACAACTTGTTCATTAAATTTTGACTGATCTGTGAGAATAACAATTAAATATGTGTGATAAATACATTAAAATCAATGAATGCGACAAGTAAATTGTCCATATATTTGTTGTTTTTTTGCAAGGGTATGTGTTGGGGGAGAGTGATGGGGAACAAGAATGACAATAGGAGACACAGGGTGATGGGTAGGGAGGTTGTATTGATGTGAATGGTAGCAAGGGAGCTGGATATGGATATTGTGCAGATGCACAGGCCTAGGAGAAAGGGCATAGGTAGAGTTTCACTAAAATGAGGAAAGTTGTTTCCTCGGTGATAGTGGTGACACTTCCCTTTTCCACTGGGCTTATCACCTTGTGAAGGATTTGATATAGTTGTCCCATTGACCTATTTTGGTCATTTTTGGACATTGAAAAAATTGTTTTCTTTATTTCCACATGTGCAGTAGAAAACACTAGTTTGGGATTAAATTCAAAGGAAAACGTTAGGGATGATAGTTGGTGTGGGATGAGGAAATCATGAAAGTGAAGAAGCATCGAACTCAATGCTGGGTAATTTCCAACTTAAAAATAAGGTATTCAAACTACATTCCAGAACTGTTGGGATCAACCTCTTTCATTGTTAGTTGTTGGTTGATTTTCCATGTCTTAATCTTACAAGTTTGTTGGACATAAATGCATTTTGTACTCAATAAACTACTGGAAATATTCTAGTTCCACCGCCAACGTGTCAATGTGGTTGCATTCAATAACGGGTTCAAATTACAATCAGAGAGTCATTGTCAAAACTTCATTTTCCATCTCCATTATTCCAAAATATGATGGTTCACAGGTTGTGTTCACTTTCTATTGATTCATGTATAATATTCAACCATTCCAAAAACTGGAATATTTACTTCCTATGCATCCATTTGTAGAGTTTGTTCATGCCTAAAAAATGGATTCTTCCTCAACATTAACTTATAATGGATATATATCATGTTAAGATGTGACAGGGGTGAATTGGGATTATGTACAACTACATAAGAGATCCAGGTTTTAGAGAATGATGTCGAAGAACTCCTGTGGAAAATGGTCAGGTTGTGAACAAAGTGGTCAAGCGTCCTTTTCCAACTCAACTGTCAAAACACTATAAAATGATGATGTTGTGTTACCTGGGAAGACTTATCTTATTGATAGGATAATACTTTGGAGTCAGTTGTACATGACATGTCATTAACTAATTCTAGTTCCATTCATGAAGATGTAATGGGTTCATGGTTGAACTACCCTATTGATGATTCATTAGAAAAAGGAATATTGCTTTGAATTATTTGGAGGGTTTTGCTTTCTATATCTCTAAATATAGGTCACTAGATCCAAGGTTATTTAATTTTCTATATTTTTAGTTCACCCATTTACTTATCTTGGATCCAAGACAAGCACTTAATTGAGTTGTCATGCTTGGGAAAATTGAATATGTATTGCTCATTTGAGGTCAATTTACAATGACTTGTGCCAATATTGAGATATCTTTATGATCTAAACACTCAAAGAAGACTAATTAATGTCAAAATAGGGTGAACAACCTACTTAATAATAAGTGGAACAATTCATGCCATTTGAGATTGATGTCTAGGGTTAAATTCAAGCCTTCAGATCTAATTTTGTTTTTGGTGGATATTGCATGATCCATGGTATGAACAACTTCCTGGTTATTCATTTAAGACCTCAACGCATGTGATTTATTTCTTGTATGTCATTTTACTCACTCTGTAGCAAGGTCTGAAATGTGCCATGTTACACCTTGATTATTTTAATGTTTTTTTTGCGCAATGAAGTATTGAACACCTTCTAATGCAATAAAATTCAACAATGAGCTCA
Organism: Pinus albicaulis; assembly: GCA_034641835.2. Taxonomy (NCBI): domain Eukaryota; kingdom Viridiplantae; phylum Streptophyta; class Pinopsida; order Pinales; family Pinaceae; genus Pinus; species Pinus albicaulis. Next base: position 84,375,920 of record CM076580.1, on the reverse strand, counting down.
ACAACCCACTTTATAATTCAACAACATACTCAGATTTTCCACTGACATAAAAAATTTGCTTTGGTTCTCACTGTTTCTCTATGTATTTTATGTGGTCAAGTCCTGAAGTTTATTGCATCATTGTTTGATGATATATGCTCTGAAACTGAGTCATATAACACTTAATTTCTCATCTCTTAGCATTGGTGATGAGGATTACATCTTGTGACATTATTTAAAGTGTCCTTAAAGCACATCAATACACAAGGTTGACAGAGTTTGAAGCAATTCAGGGTTTCAACTCCTTCTGAAGGCAAGCCAACAACATAATAAGTCCAAAAATCTAGACTATAAGGCTAGTGCCACACCTGATCTCAGACTAAGGCACCCTTAATCTACACCTAGCCCATCTAACAAAAAATTGTGTTCAAACTTAGTTTCTTCACTTTTGAGCATGATAATGACTTATTTTAGGCTAGAAAGAGTGCATGCTACAAATTATAAGTTTCCATAACATATTTATCCTATTTGAAGATTTAACAGAAAGCATCGTGAACTTTTTCTGATATGGGTTTCAGAACTGTAAAGCATATGTTCGGTTGTGCAGATATTCTAGAGATGGATAAAGTGGTTATAGGCAGTAATAAGAAGCTTGAAACTATCGATCTTTCTTTGCTACTTCAGCCTGTAGCAGAGATTCGCCCAGAAGCTACTGAATATTGTGTTCAGGCACAAGATCATGGTTTGGATATGGTACATTTGTGTGGGGCTCCTCCTTGATCCTGAATCAAACATTAGATAATCCATGCTCCCCCTTGTTGTGGCTCTTCCTACAATTTCTCTTCTAGCAGCCACCCTTTACATAATTACTATGTTATGTATCCTCCTTTCATGCAGCCGCCCTTCCGCATCATATAGAACTTCCATTGCTTTCAGACACAACTTTTTGTTAATGAGGGGGTTTTTCTGCCTTGGTGGTTTTGAGGGATCACAGGCAGGGGTTCAAATCTCCATCCCCCACTCCACGGCCTCTAGAATTTTCTTCACCATGATGTCTTGTTGCTCATAATCTTCAATCACAAGGTACTCGTCAGCTATTGAACCAAAATGTTAAGAGAAACAAAGGATGGATGAAGTGAAAAATAAGCAGACAGTGCACTGCAAAAATGAATTTGATCTGAATAAAAACTCCTTCCATTATCTCTTCCCCCATAAGGAGTCACCATCTTGCACACTCATATAATTAAGGGAGGCCTGAGTTAAAGCCTTGCAAGTGTAATTCCCCCAGTCACCTACTGGGGTGTTTAACTAACTATGTAACCCATTATTTGGTGATTTTTTTTCTTCAATTCACCTCCTGTAACATATGTTATCTATGTCTAATGTATTCTATGATGCATTTCTCTCATATACACGAATGTAATTTCATAATAACACCATTTAGATTACTATTCACATAAAGCACATAATAATATATAATTAATTATAACATAAGTCATATAAACATTAAAGATAAACACTTATCTGATAAGAGAGAAGAATTGGCTGCAAATCTTCAGATGTTCCAACTTCCACGCAGCCATAGACCACGATGCTCACATTTTCTCAACAACGGGTCACCCCCGGGCTGGGGCTTCGACTCCATAGGACAATGGCTTATCTAAATCTTGGCACATACCATTACTGTACATAACCAGTTCAATGTATCAAACCCAACAACGTCCAACCAATAGGCTCATTTCCCCATTAACCCCACAACCCAAGTAGTGCAACCCCTTTTCTACATCCATAGTCCATCGGCACATGCCACTACCCTTCCAAGGTGTCCAACTCGACCATCCAGGGATGTTCCAAATCCTTGTGGTTTCCAGGAGTTCCAACGGCCTCATGGGTCACCAGCCTAAACATAATATGTACATCACACATAGGGTTCATCCTTGGGGTGTTACAACAGGCTTCATGATGAGATTAAATGTGAATTACCTTATAATAGTGCCATTTAAAACTTTGATTCTTTTCCTTGATATTATCAATAATAATTACACCCAACCTTTTATTCAAGTAGAAGAACATTGCCATCTTTTCCAGCATATCAAACCCTTATTGGAAAAGAAAATCAGTTGCTATGTTTTGATGTTTTGGGTAATGATTTACGTTTCTAGATGCGAACCTGCTTGTAATTTCACCAACTTCATCTATAATGCAATTCAATCTTGAATGCAACATAAGCCCCTTGACTACTCATCCAGGCTCTCATGATTATGGCAAAGTCCTCTTCCAATTCAAATGAGAAAATCCTATTTGAAAATACAGTTTTAATCCCTTGAACATGCCTCTATCTTAGCTAGATTGTTACAGTTTCCCATAGGTCTATTGTGTCTTAAATATCATCCTTGTCTCTTAGTTTGATTGTTATGGCAGGTCCCACTTCCTTTGTCAAGGATGGAGGATTTAAGCTGCCTTGGTTTTTAAATTCAACAATCATATGTTGGGGGATTTCTCTCTCTAGACACAATGGCTTTTACTATTTCAATTATAAATGTCCCCACGCTTGCTACTAGTCTTTCTCAAGGGCTTCCTCATAGACTGATATTTGAAAATCCTTATGTTTTTTTCTAACCAAACTTCCATAGCTGGCAACATGTTTCCAAATTTCTTTAAGCTTTGGGGATTGTGATATCATATGCCAGTTTTGAAAGAGATCTGGTAACAAGGTAGGAAATCTCCATTTGAGGTCATGTTTCTCTTTAAAATGAATTGAAATGCGACAGGGGTACTCACAGATAAGGAGAAGAGGCAAAGGGGGCATTAAGAAGGGCCAAGGAAGTACTTTCCTCAGGATATGATCTTGTGTTAGGTTGTTTTTCAGTGGATAGTTGTAATAAAGTCTTTGCTTTAGTCAATTCCTCCTTCGCCCAAACCTTCTTCCAGGTTTTGTTGAAGTTGCACCTTCTTTCATGACCTCTCTTTACCATGTACAATCCAGTCTTGGAAGCTCTCCATTTTCAGTCATCCTGTCCCCCCTCGTTGGAATTCCGAAATTTATAGGATCTTTGTTGAGTGTTTTGTTGCATCTCTATTGATCTAGGTTCTAAATTCCTCCAATATTTTCCTATGTCTCTCCTTAAAGGTGTCCATATTCAGCTTCATACCTAAAGTTCCAAACAATAGATCCCAAGAGTTGTTGTAAGGGCCTCTTTGGACTTGGTAAATCTTCCATGCTAGAAAGATTTATCTTCAAGTTCCATGAGTTCTCACAACCTTAGCCTTAGATCCATCCTTGCTATCCCAAAAAATATAATCCTTAATTATGTCCAGGTTGTATCAAACGAAGCGCAGATGAACGAGCAGGCATTCTGGGGATATGGTGCCTATGTAGTTTGCCTTAAAGGTTGTTTTCTTCCTTGCAAATATGTCGGACCATATTTTCCATTAAAGCCTTATTAATCCAATCCCCCATAACATAGACCCAAGCCGCTGCAAGCCTTATACACATTCTTCCAGGCCAACAAGATAATATTTGTTGGTCTGTTATGTTCCTTATCGGAATACACATTTGCTGATATTTTCAGAATTTTTCAATTGTAGAATAGACTTTGATAGTTGTATTTTGCCAACTAGAGAGTCATTTCCCTTTCCAAATTGTTCCTTTACTAGATATTCCTTTAATAATATTTTTCCAAAAAGGAAGATAGACACACTGATTTTGTCATGACATAGACACTACTTTTGTAATATAAAAGACACTTATCACTGTTACAAACACCATGAAATACTTAAAAACATCAATTTCTTTGTAAACTGTAGCCATCACCGATTGCACAATCTGTCTATGTCTAGTGGGAAAAAAGATCACAGACTACCCATCAGCAAGTATTCACTTGAAAGTAAAGTTTGCTCCAAATAACACACATGTAAAGGCTACATAATCCACTCTTGGTGCTACAAACTTCACCGCTGAAATCATCCATAGGAAGCTGATTCTGACATGTTATATTTCTCCATCTTTTGTGGCCAAATATCTCAAGGAGGACTGCTTGAGTGACACTGATATCTGTATGCAAAAATTCTTGAATACTTCTAACTGATTCTGTGTGCCCTGGAGACAGGTGTAATATCCCTCCTGCCTTGTATAAACTTTTGCAAAAGGATGAATTCTTCCGCACTTTGAAGACTTGTTGTGCCTTCAATGATTGTTGTCCTCTTTGAAATTTTAATCTGACAACTGTCTTCTGTGATCTCATACTTAAAGGATTCAAAATAAAAAATCACTGTTATTTGTCACTGATTTTCTCCATTGTTGATGAATAGTGCTACCTTGTTAACTCCATGGGATCAGCCAACTGTGAAAATACATGAAGTAGAACCCTTATTTCCTTCATTTTCATATTCTGGATTTTTTGTGCAAACCCCAATATAAACTAGTGGATAGCATACCTCACACATGGGATTCAAAACTGGAACCTAATGGCATGAAACTAGCAAAATGCCTAGTAAAATTGGAAATGACCAGTTATGCCAAATCTTTGAGCTTGAAAATGTAAGAGGCATATTCAACCATGGACAATAGGCCTAGAAGAGGTTGTGTCATCTATTCAAAAGCTATAAAAATTTTATATCCTATCTTCTCCAATGAGGAAAGCAAGGAAAACTCTTAAGGCTAGTATAAATATGCATGTGTCCCCGGGCCATTCATGTTGGAGCCTTCCCAGATTTCCATGAGAGGCACTTTTCCTAACCCAACCCAATAACCCCAACTGATTCAATGAGATTATCATGGGTAGCATGCCATCTAGATCCTGAACCTGGGTCATCATCAGTTATCTGGCTTGCTACCAGATCACAGCCTCGCCATGGACATTACTCATGGCCTGTGGGAGAATATATGTAGTGAGGATGGCATTAAATCAGATTCAAAACTTAGAAATGTGAAGAATAAACAATCTGAATCAACAAGTGATAATGTTAGACAAAGTTGCAGCAATAATTTTGTTAATTCTGTAATTGGAGAGAAGCAAGATCTTGGAAATGTTCTCCATCTTGAGCATTGAACTGTTGTGGTTTCTGATTCCCCATTTGAGTTGTCAAGTTCACCTGATGCTGTCATAAAAAAAGAGCTAACTTATTTTTCCAATTCTATTATTGGAAAAGAAAAAGCTAGTTTTCATGCCGGGGAGAGAAAAATCAATGGAATGCATGAGAGTAGGTTGTCATCTCAACTGGCTACACATGACAATGGCACAGTGGTTGTTTATCAAAATCTGCTCAAAGACAAAAAGGGTGAAGTGTTAGTTGTATCTGAGCAGTCAACAGCAGATACGAGCAAGGTGTCTGAATGGGAATTACAATCAGAAGCTACAACAGTGCTCCCTAAAGCTGATATGGCTATTTTGTAGGAAAAACTAGGTTTTATGTCTGGTAACAAAGTTGTTGATTGCAAACAATCTTGTGGATATAGAAACAAAGGTAGGGTTAACCATGATAGTGCTAAATTACTCGGGGAAGGTTCAGCTGCCAATGTGAAGGCAATTGACACACAACATAAGGGTCAAGTATCCACCACTAATAGTGATATTTGTGAAACATCTGCTCAACTTCAGGTGTCATCTTTTCCTGTTGAAAGTGAAGGCAAGCAGGATTTAGTAGCTAGATTGACAGAAAAGGAGAATAAAAGTTCTTCCAATGTTTCTGTGAAGAATAATGTTGTAAATATTGGTGATGTTGCCATGGTAGTAGTTGTCAACAAGAAGAATAAAAAGAAGGATTTTTTTCAGTTAGGCATATGCTGCAGTTCCCACAGGGATTTATATAATAGGTTCAAGAGGAGGAATATGTGAACCTTCCAGAACCATCCAAAATAGTAACCGATGTTGTCAAGAGTAAGACTTCATCAAAAGAGCCTGAGAAGCAAGTCCTGAAAGAAATGGATGACTGGGAAGATGCAGCTGAGCTTTCAACTCCTATGAATCAAGTAGCTATTTTAGTTACTAAATGTTCAGGAGACAGAAAGTACTCCAGATATTTTTCGTTGGCAATAAAGGATTAGTGCAAATATCTACCAAATCATTTTAAAATTTGTCTAGACACTATTGAATTACTTGGAAATTCCCAAGCACTTGCAAGTCATGTAGGAAAGGCTGATGCATTAGCAAGCACTGCAAGAGGAATTGACAGGCAGCTGAGTGGGAATTATCTACTTGAACGTCGTGGGAGTAATATGGCCAGTTTGGATGATGATAGACGGGCCAAGCTGGTGGATGCTTTTGCTGATGGCTATGATATGCGGATGGATGCGGATCTTAGTGGTTCCTCTACTGTGTTTCGACCTGGCCAAGGTTATAATGCTGGATTTTCAAGAAATACCTGTGAAACACAAATGAGTATGAATTCCATCCTTCCTGGAGGGCCTTATGTGCAAGCACCACTTCCACAAGTTGGACTAGTGAGAAATAATTCTGATTTTGATAGGTGGCAACGTGCTTCTGGTTCACAGAGAACTGATATGAAGTGGGAAAGGTTTATGATGTGGATAAGTTGAAACAAAGACAAATTAAATCCATCCTTAATAAATTAACGCCCCGAAACTTTGAGAAACTTTTTGAACAGGTCAAAGAAGTGAACATTGACTTTGCATCATGTCTTCATGGTATAATATCTCAAATATTTGATAAAGCCTTGATGGAGCCGACTTTTTGTGAAATGTATGCAAAATTCTGTTTTCATCTTTGCTGCAGGAATACCAGAAATTTATGAAGATAATGAGAAGGTTGTTTTCAAGCGAGTTTTGTTGAACAAATGTCAGGAAGAATTTGAAAAAGATGAAAGAGAAGAGGCAGAGGATGAGAATGCAGAAGAGCATGGTGAAAAAAGCCTTTCAACAGAAGAAATACGGGAGAAGAAGGCTGCAGCACAACGACGAATGCTAGGAAATATAAGTTTTATTAGTGAGCTTTATAAAGAAAGTATGCTGACTGAAATAATTACGCATGCATGCATCAAGAAATTAATTGGTGAATTTCAACATCTAGAGGAGGAAAATGTTGAAGCTTTGTGTAAACTGATGAGCACTATTGGTCATATGATTGACCATTCAAAGGCCAAGGAACATATTGATGCTTACTTCGATAGGATGACAAAAATGTCCAATAACCAAGAGCTTCCCTCTAGGTTGAGGTTCATGTTGAAGGATCTGATTGATCTGAGGAGGAATGGACAACAACAAAGGACGAAAGTTGAGGGCCCCAAGAAAATAGAGGAAGTGCATCGTGATGCTGTGCAAGAACTACATGGACAGGGAGGCCGCTCTCGAGGTACCAATATGGGACATTTAGGTCGAAGACTTGTGACACCACTTGATCATGGTGTGAGAGGACCTGCGATGCCACCTTACATGGCAGGTGTACAGATGCGTTCATTTCCACATATGGGTGGGATTAAAGGGCCACAACCCCATATGGGACCACGTGACCATGGATTCACTATTCAAGATGCTCAGATTGTGGATAGGGCTCAATTTCAAAATTAGTCTATGCTAAGCACTTCAACACACAGAGCTTCTGATGATGGCCACCTGACTCTTGGTCGTAAGGGAGGTCTTGTCAAGGGAATATGATGGAGGGCTCAACCTTTGCCATATGATAAGAGTGCTCTAGCAGATATTCCACCATTCACATCTCTGAGTAATAGAAGAACAGGTGCAGGTCCAATTTTAGGTTGTAGTTCAAATTGCATGCTAGTTGGTATGAGAGATGAAATTTTGACAAGAACTTATGCTGCAGAAAAGCCTTTATTTGCAAAATCATGTGTCTAGGAATTGAATGTTTTGGATAATGACATAAGAGAGTTTAAGAATTCATACTCATCAGGTGACAGAGGTGGGAAGACTACAATTGTTGAATTTCAACTGTAAGAACATTCTTCTCAAAGAACTTTGAGTTCACAACTCATTGAGGTTCAACTTAGGAAAAAGGCTGAAATGAAAATCAAAGAATATTACAGGTGCATTCATTTACAAAGCTTCCATGCATTTTCATTATGTATTTTAGAGAATTCGACAAGTTTCCTTGACTTTTTCTTAATTTTGCATGACATACCATCCAGTGTGAGAGATTTGAAGGAGGCAACTTTTTGTGTAGATGACCTTAAAGCACCATTGTTCCATTCAACTATGGTTTTACTTTGGATATTAGATTATTTTGTCAGGAAAGATGTTGAAATTGATCTTCTGGGGAATCTACTTACACATTTATGCAAGTCTGAGCCTTTCTTGCTAAATCAAGGACAACTTACTGAAGGGTAGTGTGAAATTTTGTGTTTTTCTGATTCAAGTTTGAATTTATTTTATGACTGCTATAGTATATGGCCATTTGCGATTATGACTTATAACTATATATAATTTTGATGTTTCTAGGTTGGAGACTGTACTATTTTCATTGGAGGATGCTACTATTGATGCGGACAAGGCTCTTGAGTTCCTTGGTTGGATTCTCACAAAAATGGTTATTGAAGGGATATTATTTATTCAAGATATAGCAATGGAAATCAAGGATGGAGGTACAACGCCGGAAGCTGATTAGAAAATGGTCATGCAATAGAAGTTCCTAGAACTGTTTTGGAAGATATTAGGAGACTGAAGGGGGAGCATATATTATCTGCTTTGTACAACAAATCAGTTCATTTAGAAAGCTTCATGCCCAAGAAACGAGGGGATTTTGATGGATTTCTCAAGAAGAAAAACATTCAATGTTTGTATCCAGTCGGCATTAGTAGACATATGTAATTAAGAAAATTTCAAGGTAGCTCGCTCACAATTTTTCCTGATCAAATTTGTGGTTTATCTGTGCTATCTCATGTTGACAAGTGAATGGTTGGTTAGTTTTTAGCTCGCGCTCTAACTAAATATGCATAAAAATCTCACCGTCAACTTTTTTCCTGCACACATTTGTCTTTCCATCCTTTATATGAGTTTTGATGGAATAAAACAATCTCTACCATTAGATAGTTAGTAATACATTATTGGCCTTAAAGGAACTTCTTGTAGAGATATACATGAAGTAAAAAAAAGGCTCTGAAATATTACTATTACACAACCTATTACCTTTGTAACCTACCCTATTTTATATGCTCAAACAACCTTGCCCTGTGTCGGACATTGTTAAGCTTTGCACTGATTGATAGGAACCTAATTTTTTCATCTATGGGTCTTATTCCTTTTTTTCTTGCAAGATAATGTGTTTTTGGGAACGAAGTAAATCGGTCGCATAGTGCCCTGAAGCAATTAATTTTTTTTAAGGATTGAAAAATGGTCATATAGATCAGTCTGTATGTTGTATAGGGGTTGAATAAATTATCCACAAGTGACAAGGCTGTGTCAGTCATGGAAAAAATAGAGTGGTTGAAATAAGGGTCAAACCCTGCTGCCAACAGGAAAAGAAAACTATGCAAAGAAGGGGTGGCAAACATTCCGATTGGTAGAAAAGGATCTACCAACATCACTTCGAAGAAGCACGTAGTTTCGAGTGTATTTTTCCAGGAGAGGTGGGAAGGTATGGTCGAAATTCATTGGCGGAAGAACTGTGGCCTGCACACAAGCCTGCACTCGACAAAAACAAAACCACAGGAAGCATAAGGTGGAAACTCACTAAGAAGGAAGCAGCACGGTCTAGACTAGTTGACACCACTCAACTGTTGAGAAATCGCGAGGGAAAAGAGACACAAATGACCAATAGAAGGGCAGCTGTCAGCATAATTAGTTTGTGGATGGAGGAGTGCTATCAGAGCCAGTTAGACCTATGTCAGTGCAGGTTTAATAACCACCACACATGTGGTTGAGTAGCCTAGTTGAAGCCGCAGCGACGGGTCGTCAGGCACAATATGACTGAGAATTAGAGCAACTACAGTTGACTAGTGGGGAAGCGCATAGATCGTAGTAATAGGTAAGCAGGTGGGTTGTCGAGTCGAGTGCAAGAGCCTGCATAAAACTTCCCACGCCTACATCCAAAATAGCCTTGCCTTCAAAATGGTGCACGTTCTCAAATATAGTTGTTTAATAAGCATACATCCTCATGTGTCACATTTGGGAAAACATTTGTAGGGAATCTACACAATTCCCTCACTGCCCATGTCTTTCCTTGTACCAAATCACTAAAATTATTGCATAGCCTTTACTAAATAGCAAATATTTTCTCTCTTCAACATCTCATAATTATAATGAACAACTGTCTCAAGATGTTGTTTATTAACGAACTTTTCCTCATGAGAAGGTGTCTCATCTCAAGGAGCAATTTTCTCATCAACATACCATTTTGAGGCAATTTATAAAGAGGATGATAGAATAAATTTAAGAGAGATAGTTAAACATGACTTCATATTTCTCCAATTTTGTAGGTGAGGTCGGTAATGAGGCATTGATGGATTGAATATCAAAGGAAGAATGACAAACAATTTTCCATTTTTTCCAAAAGTATAAGAACCCTCAGCCACTTCGCAGGACAGTAGAATTCTTCTAGGGGTTCTATGACTTCCTTCAAATAGACCAACTAAGAATTGCTGAAAAATTAAAATACACAGGCAAGATTTGGGAGCTTTCAATTCAACATTTCAAACTTTAATCCCAAAAATTAGACAAGAATGAGATGATTTCAGACCCATATCACTATGTAATTGCATCTACAAAATCATTGCAAAAATTAGTGCATTTAGGGTCAAAATCCACTAAGCTGATTCCATAACATTAGAACAATTTTGCATCCTTCCTGGGAAGCAAATCCATTACAGAATAAGAGTAGCCCAAGAAGGAATTTATAACATCAAACCAAAAAAATACAAGCAATTTTAGTGAGTTTGTCTTTCCAAGGCATATGATAGAGAAAACTGGCTTTATGTAGGGCTACTCATCCATATAAGGTTGAATGTGCAATTGGTTAACTAGATAATGAGTTGTATTTCATCAATATATTTGAAATTATAATTAATGGCTCAGCCTATTCTTCTATCATGCCTACAAGAGACCATGTCTAGGTATGACTAATGGCTCCTCTGCTATTTTTTACTGTAGCGTAGGTGGTCTCAACAGAGTTATAACAGAGTAAAAAAGAACTATAAGCTTGACAACTATACAAATAGGAGTTTCCCTAAACTTGACATATTTACTCTTTGTTGATTATGTTTTGCTTTTGGGTGATAGGACCAAGGAAGATGCAATTATGCTTAAGGACCCCACCCTTGAAGAACTAAAATTCCTACCTTAAAAACTACCAACAACTGAGGAGCTACAAGAATCAACACCATCTTTGATTTGAACCTAAATAGTCTTATTATCTCTGAGTATTTCCCTAATCACAATGACCAGTAGATTCTTCTCATGGATTATTTCTCTCATTCTATTTATTAGTAAAATCCATAAAATGTATCCCTACATTTGAATCTTGGGAAAAAACATATAATTGTTATCATTTAAATTATCCATATCTCTTGGAGCCCAAAAATCTATTTGCTTTGGATAAGCTTTATCTATAACTTCAAAAGCAACCCTATTATAAGATAAGGGCCATTATGTCCTCTTGATTCTTGACGAAGTATGATGGAATGAAATTGGGTGAAGACCAGATCTAGGTTTACCATGTCAGAACCTAGCTTCATTGAGATGACGACCTTGGTTTGAAGATATCCACCATACAAACTAGGACCACCCATACTTATCGTCGCCATCTCTATTTCATCATCAAGATTAACATACTGAGGACCTATAACCCGTGGAGGCCCATGGTAGTCATTGCAGTGTAATTTATTTGAATACATGCCATTTCTTATTATGAGATTTACCACATCCAAAAATGGAATCATTCACATCATTTTCAAGAAGTCTAAAAATTAGGTCAACATAATTTTTTCACATTTATGACTTGCCTCACATTTGTTGGTTCCTGAAGCTCCAGCACTTTCATAACAAAAATAGGAAAAGTCAAACAACAAAAATGGTCCACCCTCTTTTCATTTTCTAATATTATAATGATGTTTTATTAGAGCCACTATTTGTTTTTTTGTTTTGGTTAGAAAATGGTTTGCTCTTGTTTTATGTGACTTTCAATTTATCATATGTAGCATGTTGAGAAATTGGAAAGAATAATGTGTAGCATTTATCTTGCAGAAATTGATGCTGAATGAAAAAATACATATTTTAACCAAGCTACAATTCACTCTGGTAAATTAGGAAAAGGAACATTTTAAAAAATGGCTTAAGAATGCACCATATACAACGTTTGACCATAAGTAATATATGCATTTTTATTTTGCAAATATGTTATTTTTTCTACCCAAGATATCACAACAAGAAAAATATTGATATTGTAGAAATTATTTTAGGACCTCATTGAGGTTGATTTTTTTGATGTCCTACTTGATTGATACTTTCTCATATGCCAGGAAGACTTTAAATATGAATTAATATGTTTATGAAAGAAATCCGATTCAAATTTTATAGATATAAAAGATAAAAACAAATGTCAATGTCTTTGTTTGATTGTTACTTGTCTCTGTTGTGGGCAGGTTACAGGAAAAGTGATTGGAAAAAGGATGGGGAGACAATGTATATCACATCTTGGATATGGTTCTTTCGTTGTTAGAGATCGCTTAGACACCTAAGCCATTGACTTTGGAAATGTTTCTAGTAGGAATTCCTATGGTTTTTAATGTTGTGGTTATTTCACCTCATGGTTATTTTGGGCAAGTAAATGTTTTAGGAATGCCAGACACGACATCGGTGGACAGGTAAACAAATTTTTTATAATTGAAATTTCCATTCCATAATATCCACTCTTTATTGTTTGATTGTATTTTGGACGTTTCTTTTTATTTTGTTTTTTCTTTTAACTATGAAATTGAAAATACTTAGTATCTTGTCCACTTAAACAACAACCAAAGCTTGAAGATGAAATTAGTATTACACTATATTGATTCGAATCCTTATCGCTATTTTGTGTTAAAATATTTTCAAGACCGCGTAGTCTACGGAGGCTGTGTTTTGACCCAGAATCCGGTAATGATTTTCAGAAAATCCGGCAAAGATATGCCCAGAATCTTGTTTACAGTTGTTAAACATTATTATTTTGAGTGCCCCAGGGGTTTTTGATAGTGCTGAATCCATTTCCACTATCAAAAATGGATTCCAAGCACTGCAACTACCCGATTTTTTAAAATTTAGTTGATGAGATTCCGGCAGATTTCTGCCGTCCGGGCCAAAACGCGGCCTCGGTAGACAACTCCTTTTCAAGGCTATCAGAAAAAGTTACTTTCATGTTGTTATTTGAATACATGTCTATATATTTGACTAATTTCATGCATTAGAAAATGAAATTTTGTTGTGAATAAAACGACAAGGATTAAACATCATGCCTCCGATTATTTGTTTTCACAAGTTATCTACAACTTGAGCTTTTGGCATATAACTTAGTTGACATGATTGTTCTTAAGCTTTTAAAGAAATTTGAATACTAAGTTACTAAGGCGTTCTTTTCTATATATGGTGACATTTTATTTTCTTTGTTTATACAGGTTATCTGGCCACATTATAGTGACCATTATCGCCACAATGAAGAAAATTTGTTCGAGTTTCTTGTATGGGGAAAAATGGTTTTCACATTGTTAATGTTGAAGTATATGTTGTATAAACTTATATTTATAGTCTAATTTAGTTTATATTCTATTGTTAATTGTCTTTCATGTTTTACACTCTGCATTGTGTCTTATTTTGTTTTAAGAAAATGAACTCAGTATTGATGGTAAGAAGCATGAATTGAAAAAAGAGGGGAGCAATAACATTTGAGCGACAAATGCAAAAAGAGAGAGAGAACTGGTCTGGTGATACCCTTAGAGCCAATATCCCACATAAGGCACATATAAAGACTGATGGTCAAGTCTTCAGAGTTGGTGAATTCACCTAAAATACCTTGAAAACACAATGATAATGTTTTGAAGTGTTGAAACACCATTTCATGTGTAAATTGTAGTCCAACCAATATTAAGTTGGAAACTCATATTGTAATACTTTAACATTTCATATAATATAATTTATGTAGTTGAGATGATTTATAGTTGCACTTGATATTGTTTAGTATTGTAATTAAAATATGCAATTTTGTGTTTTCATATTAGAAGAACATGCAAATTGTATGACATTTTTAAAATCATACAAATTAATTTATGTTGATTAATAATGTACACAAAATTAATTTAAAACTACTAAATTAGTAGTTTATATTGATTAATGATGAACACAAATAAAATGAATATATGACTAAATTAGTCATTTATAATTATTATTAATGAAAGTAAATGAAATTAAACTACTAAATTAGTTGTTTATATAATGAATATAAAACTACAAAAAAAGATAAATTACTACTGCAAATGATAAATTTGTGATTACAAATGATGACTAAATTTTGCACATATATGACTATTAGTAGCTAATTTAAAGTATCTTATAACACGACCAAAATTTAGTCATATTTTTTCGGTCATTAATTGATTTAAAACGATGACTAAAATTTTCATATATATGACTATTAGTAGCTAATTTACAGTATCTTATAACATGACCAACATTTTGGTCATATTTATTTGGTCATTAATTGGTTTTTTCAGGTGATCATATAGTAATATATTTTGTTGTATATTTGGTCACTAATTGTGACAATTAATGACCAAATAAAAGATTAAATGAATGACTAAATTAATGACCAAATTAGTGACTAAATTAATAATCAAATCAATGTCTAAATTAATGACCAAATCAGTGACTAAATTAATGACAAAATTAATGATCAAATCAGTGACTAAATTAATGACCAAATTAATGACCAAATATACTACTAAACAACAAAATTGAGATAACTAATTAATGACTAAGCTAAAAATGACCAAAAGTTGGTCGCGTTATAAGATACTGTAAATTAGCTACTATTGGTCACCGACCGAAAAATAGTCATTTATATGCAAATTTTAGTCGTTTTTTTAGTAACTAATTAGCCATTTTGTACTAGTGTAAGTTGTAGCAGCATTAATAATATTTTCCCTTTTCAGCACTGATTCACATGCTTGCTTATGGTGGTAGTACTAACTGTCTAATATTTCACCATGCTTATACATGTTATTTCATACACGCAATTGGTTATGGACTCATTCATAGTGGTTGCATGCACGTTTCCTTTCGAATCAGTGTTTATTTGTTCCTTACCATGTCAGTGATCTATTCTGAACTATTTTGCAGTTAAATTTTAACATGTTTTCTTTTGTATACGTATGACTGGGTTTTGTCTTAACAATCTTGCTCATGGCGTACCCCCTTTTATTTTCTTCTTAGACTTGCTTATATCTTTGTTTGTGGTTCGTCAATCTTGGGCTAATTTTTCTGTACTGATTCATCATTTAACCCTTGCCTCTGCTTTATCATCTTCACACCCGATAACCAAGAGTGGAAACACTTATGGCAGCAGCCAGGGCCACATACCAGATGGGGCTCCTATCCCAAATAGCATTAGTTCTAATTGGGAACTTTCACCGAGGAGACCCCCTTGTTGTCAGCGGTAAAATTTTTCCCATCAACAAATTAGTGCTAGAAGTAGGGCCAGATGACAAGATGAGCCCTTGTAGCTTGCAGTTAGTCTCATATCTATAAATGGCTCATCCCCAAGTCATTCTCCCAGGAGGTTTATCAGATTTATATTGTTCTCGATGCTCAATCCCTGATGAACCTCTTTATCACTTGTCCCAATTAAAGTTCGATGGTGAGAGTGGAATTTCCATAACCAAACAACTTTATGATTTCCTTGAGTTTTGTGAGAATTACGGGATTGATGATGAAGAGATTTATTTTTTGCTATTCTCCCTCATTCTTGAAGGTTGCGTTAAGCAATGGTGAAACACATTGAAAGCATCTTCCATCCATTCGTTCGGGCAAATCGCCAGTGAATTTCAACAAGATTTTCATAGGTACGATTTTCAAAATGTATTAATAAGGTTAAATGAGATGAGAATGAAACCTCAAGAATCTCTAGAGTAGTTTTCTATTAGATTTGTTTATCCTTGTTTTCAGTTCCTTGAAAGAGATGTTGATTGGGATATTTAATTGAACAGTTTCAACAGTTTGTTTTCATTTCCCTGCAACACCTTCCATTTGTAACAAATCCTGATCCTCATGTCTGTTATGATTATCTTTAAGTTACTAGTTGTCTCGATTCTATCCCTAATATTTCCTTTTCCATCTCCCCAAGTCCAGGACAAATTCAGGACTCCAAGAAATAAATTTCTATTTGTGAAATTCCTTTTCCTCCTTCTGAATTTCCACGTAATGGAGTTTTGTTCGTAAAATTTTTGAGTGATGATAGATGCCTCCATGAAAATAAAACCTGTTCTATCTCCTATGAATCTTTCACACACCCCGTAAAATAAAAAAAGGAAAACCAAACTGACTTAACATCTCACCGTGCTGATGAAACCAATCTCGAGTCCAGTTAACATGTGCCTGGATCTAGTTCTAAATCTCATTCACCTACCAACAATGAACTGGGGCTTGTCCAAGATAAATTTTATTTCCCTGCAAAATCCCTGGACCATGATGGGCACGTAGGTCCATTGGCCTCTTTGGATGACACTTATGTGTGAGAGGAAAGTCCTTGCACGATTGGTACCCGTGCATCCGAATCATTGAGTCCATTATTCCCTGATTCACTTATTCAGTCTGTCGCATCAGTAACTTCTTTAAATCATTCAAAAATTCCTTGTGATGGCATTTATCACAGTGATGAACACGTGGGTGGTGTTTCACAATCGCATTAAAAAATCGATGAATATTTTTTTTTATATCATTCATCCGCAATATTTAAATGACCAAGAAAGTGACCTTATGCCCTGGAAATCTCGAAATGTTTCTCTTATTGATTCATCCCAATTTTTAACCCTAGAGGAGACTAACATACCAGATACCCAACCTGATCAAATTGGCAGCTCCAATGATTGTGATTTATCTAAAAACATATTCACTCGCGCCTTTGGGGACTGTCATTCGTATCTATCTGTTGACCCTATGAAGCTACCACAATTATATGATTCATTGTTTGATGATTCAGGGACCCATCATGAAGTTGAGGAAATCTAGTTTCCACTAATGGTTATCTCAGGTCCTCACAATCCCGATGAGACCCCTGAAGCCATTTAGACTAGGGTTTCTGGAATCATGGTTTCTAAAATTATTGTTCCCAACGCACCACACTCTTCTCGGCATAACCGTGTCGAATTTCAGCTCATCTGGGAAAGCCTTCGATTCGAGTGATGTTTCTCTGAGCATGTATTTCCATCCCCTAATAGTTGATATGCAACAACCTCTATACCCTTATTTCTTCACTGGAAGGAAAACACCGAAAATTGTATCTAATATTTTTGGTTGTTTCCCAACTAGTACAAGTTGCAGTCAGGTGCTAACATGTGATTTTTTACAAGCCTCTCTATTTCCTAAAAGTCTTCCAGTCAATTCATCTCATCTTGGGAAATATAGAGAATATAGTATGTTAAACTGTCAATATGTCAGTTTTCAAACATTTCAATGAATTAATAATATGCTCACTCACGGATTTCACGTCACCACAAATAATGATCATATCAATTCACCAGTTGATCTCATGAAACCACTGAAGTTTGAAAGCCTCTCGTTGGAAGGCCTAGATTTTGTTCTTTATGGTGAGGCACTTCAGCCCCTGCTGAAGATTACGTCAGGCCCTCATATCACCAACAAAACACAGTGACAACTTCAAGCTAGGGTTTCCAAAATTAGGGTCTCGGCACTAGGAGTCGTGAGCACCTCAACCTCGCCTAGTGGATGCTTATTTTTCCCATTCCATCAAATCGATCATCCTCAACATGATGATGAGATTCTCGGCTGGATTGATGGATCCTTTCCGAAAATTATATCTACAAATAGGCAATGTATTACCCCACTTCCATTGGATCTAGGGTTGTACATGAATGGATTTGTGTCATTTATAGATAATTTTAGGTTTCAAGAACATATTTTTGTGTATCATGATGAAACTGCAATTTAGCTTGAACAATCCATTCTGGCACGTTCTCTGGTAAGTAGCCATGATCCTCTTGTTGTTGCACTTGATTTTCAGGTTAGTATTGATGTCGGTGCACAATTTTGTATATTGGTTCTGATTGTGAACATTGTTGTTCTTGCAGGGCGGGAACTAATGCAGTGGTTGCACTGGAAATCTAATTTCACATAACCTGATCGCCTCTCCGTTTATATTAAGGTTTTAGGTTTAGGTTAGCTAGGATATTTTAATGGAAATTTGTTGCTTGAATTTGTTAATTAGGTTTTACTTTCTAGGGTTTGATTTATGGTTTAAAATTATGTTGTCTTTTCTTACGATCATTATTTGTATGAATTGTAATTGTCCATTAGTTCGCGCTCACACTCTTTCATTTTTCTCATTGCTGCATATTATTCAGATAATCATTGCATGTGCTTTCCTTTGTTTTTCCACCTTCAACTAGTTGATCTTTCTCTCACATGGCATTGCATCGCGTCACAAGCCTCATCTATTGCATCACATTGTACAATTTCCACCTCGCATCATATGCACTGGTTGTTGACCTATCTTGGAAATGTTTTGTATATTGCACACCACTAGATAGGCCCTCATTCAACCTGGAGCCTTCAAACCCTCGGTGGCCCGACTAGCCTTCTTACTCCTCCTTGCATGTGTTTGAAGCCAGATGGATTGCTTTCACCTCTTTTCACACAACAATACCCTAATGGTCTTTTTTTCTCTCGTTCTCATAATTTTTGAAACCCTAACCCTATTCTCTATGTGAGGTTGTGATGGTTTCCCCAAGAGGAAACTTCTCTCATAACACGTCATCAAAGTCATGTCCTCTGCATTATTCCTACGATTCTAATTCATTAGCCAGGAAGATACGAGTAGGTTGCTTGGGGGGAACCCTAATCACTTTGAATGGCCTATATCCACAACCTGATTCTTGTGCCCAACAAATTATTGAATATCTTAATGATTTGTTTTGCATGTTTTTCCTCTGTGTAGGAGATAGGATGTGAAGGATTGGCATGAGGGCAATCCCAAATAAGAATATCTTTCAGTTTCTATCAAACAAAAAACAACCTCTCTTTCCCATAAAATAAGTTGGGATCCCTCATCTGTCCATGCAAAATAAGTCCCACGAGAACATACAAATAAGTGCTACAAGCACATGAAACAAATAAGGGTAAATTATTGAGAAAGGCTTCTTGTGCAGAGAGGTAACACAATGAATCCGTCGGGGTACTGACCAGGCTCACTGGTAGCAGAGAAACTCTTGTGATTTCTTGAGGTGACTTCGTTGGGGTATTGTCCAGGCCTGCTGGTAACAGAGCAACACTAGAGAATTATTTTAAAAGTATAAATATAATAAGCCCACTCCCTTTCTCTTTGCATCATCATCAAACTACTGGCATGCCTGAATTTATACTTGAGTGTTTTCTGATTAACAAGAACTAGCTGAGGCACAAAGAGAAGGCATATATGTAAAGGTCAAAGAAACGGAGGAAGTACCTAGATTGCTTTCCCAATATTCCTCTGCATCATCTCCTAGACTCGAGCCAGTATAGGGACATTGTCAGAGATGTTGGATTCTACCAGTGGTTTGCCAATTGTTGTAGCTACTACAACAACACCCAAAATTTTGGGTATATTCAAATTTTGGGTCCCCCCCCCTTATGCCCAGTCAATCCATCATGATTTCAATCAGATTCACAATCAGTTTTCTCCTCCCCCCTGCTCTGTCGAACCCTGATATTGTCCCCATGCCCCCCTAAGTTCGTAAATTTTTGATCAAATAACCATTTTCAAGATTTATCTTCCCATCAACATGCATCTACTAGGGATATGTTCGCACCATTGGTAATATTAAGGATGTGCCCTTGTATCCTTAAGCACTTTTAGGTGAAGCAAGATTACTCTTCTGCCCACATTTCTCAAAACCCTAAATCCTCATTATGAGAGTCTTGAGTGTATGTATCCCTTGCCGTTAGCACACTTTTCTCTTGAGAATTCAATAGGTGGTACATATCATCCCTTCATAGAGAGAATATAACTATATATTGCATCAATTACGATGATTAAGTTTGTTTTGGGGCCCAAATAGAAAATAGTTAGTGGTATACCAAAATAAATTGACCATGTATGTGTGTGTTCTTGTCATCCTTCTTGGTTTAATGTTAAAACACATGTGTTGTTACATATCTCTTCACTAACTTGTAGCCACTTTATGCCATGCAGATCTGACAAGAGCACTGCACTCAAGACACTTATGCAACCGAAAGGTTCTACCCCTAGTACACATGTGGTGGAGGAAAGGATATGTGAGGGCCCCACATGAAATAAACACCTTTCTACAAACTCATACCTGGAGATATCTACCCTTGGTATAAATTTAGGCTGATACGATGGAGTGGTCGATATAAAAAGGGCGGGTTGAAGGTGATAGCAGAAGTGTGGAACATGTAAAACTGAAACCATGGTAATATGAAGGGAATTTTCAGGGTTTTCAACAACCGATACACTACGACCTTGCAAAAAATGACTTGAGGGATGTGCTAATTTGTTGGGCACTTGAAAAAAGCATTGGACATCAGTTTAAAAGAATTTTTATACCACCCATAAACCCATTCAAGTGATTGGTCATGAATCTGTCAAAATCCACGTTTAAGGAAAACGCAAGCCCAAGTTTTGAGATGGCGATCATGTCAGCACACAATGAGTTGTAAAACCATACACAGGTTAAAGTTTGGAAGTTGATGCCATAACTGGTGTGTTGGAGATCCGCAACGCCATCACAATAGAGGCAGGGGGTCGAGACATGAAGCCTCTTGTGACATTGTAAGACCACGAGGAGTAGCTTTGTCAGAACATTGGAAACGTGAGGAAGTTGCACACTGTGTTCCAACACATTCCTGTGATTGTCTTAAAAGCTTGGCCTCAGGTGACATGACTAGCACGCATAGTGAGGGGAAATTAACAGTGGTGCTACTTAATGCAAAGCGTTTTCAGAAGAGAAGAAAATGAATCTGAAATATGCCTATGGTGACCCTAAAAAATGTTAAGAGGCCCATCTTCGAGTTGCTGAAGCAGTCGCATCTCACGTGGAGCGTCAACACTAAGGGATTGGTGTAGCCATGTTGTGCCGTGAAAATAAGTTGAAGGTTTTTCCTCTAGTCTTAGCTACCAAAGGCCTGTCCTAATCAATGGATGCCACTCGGATGATCACCTCTCCATGTCCGCTATTAATTTGGGTCAAACACTATAGCTCACAAATGTCAGGATGTTGGAGTTGCATCACGGAGGTGCGACTGTTGTCCCAATGTGACAAGTAGCTTAGTCACAAATATTGGAGTCATCCATCATTGTGACCTTGTAGCTGACATGAGGTCTCATTCTCCGTTGAGTCGTTGAGTCACAGATGTCGAGGAGAAACCCAACATTGTGATTTTGCGACCACCATGATGTCACAGTCTCCCTCAAGTCGTTGGGTTGCATTACAAGGCCTCAACCCAAATTCCAAATTTGTTTGATATGCGACTCAACGACCTCTAATGAGTCGCATTGCCACATGGGTCACACCATCTCACGACAGAGAGAGAAAAGGGGGTTGCCAGACTTGCGACCTCTTTTAGTAGTTGGAGTGCATGATTCTGATATTTATGACATGAAGGTTTCCTCTGTTGAAGTTTTGGAAAGGGAATGAAATGATTATTGCTACTTCGGCGCTAAAATAATAAACATATTAATACATAGAATTAAGATTGTGAAATTGCAAGAAATTTCTAGGAATTATTTTTTATATATAATATTTACTTCCTTCATTTAATGAAAGTACATTGGTCTAGATGTTTAATTGATACTTGTATCTCTGTGCAGGATTAAATCTACTAAAGAACATCCCCGATATTTAGGCGAGCACTCAAGCCAAGTTGGTAGCTAAAACGACCCAAGGGGATGATATTGCAAACAACAACTATGGAAGTATAATCAGCTTCAAAGAAAAAATAAGGAAGAGATATTTTGGTCTATGTAGAAAGGCTAAGGCTTATCAGGGAGATTACATGGTTGAGGTATCCTCTGGCGAGCAAGGTGGGTCCTCAAAACACTGAGAACCTCATAATAAGCTCAAATACACATATAACACTCGATCATTTGCGCAAGAAAAGGAATTTATGTTCCGCAAGGTCTTAGCCCACCAAAAGAGAAGTGTAAAAGGGAAAAAACCCTAGGTCGCAAACCTCCCCAGGTCACAGGTCGTAGGTCGAAAATGACCCAAGTCACAAGCCATCCCAATAGTTGGGGAGGTCAAGAGTCAAGGGCATCTCAAGAGTCACCTCAGCCTATATGTGCGGCTTCAGGAAATCAACAAAGGGACTTTTAGCTATAGAGTTGAAGCGAGGACGAGAGAGCGAATCGGTGCTTCAAAGCTAAAGGAACTCAACTCTTGGTATCAAGTAGAGGGAGTTGTAGTGAGGCTAGGGTTTTGGTATGAGGCTTTCAGATGAATAGCCCATGTTCCACTATTGGGTTTTGACGAAGTGAAAAACATGTATTTGAAGTTGCAACAGCATTAATAATATTTTCTCTTTTCCGGAACTGATTCACATGCTTGCTTATGGTGGTAGTACTAGATGTCTAATATTTCACCATGTTTGTACATATTCTTTAATACACGCAATTGGTTATGGCCTGATTCATAGTGGTTGCATGCACGTTTGCTTACGAATCCGTGTTTATTTTTTCCTTGCCATGTCAGTGATCTATTCTCAACTATTTTGTAGTTAACTTCTGGCATGTTTTATTTCTTGTATGTCTGACTAGGTTTTGGCTTAGTGATCCTTCTCATGGCATACCCCCTTTTATTTTCTGCTTAGACTTTCTTATATCTTTATTTGTGGTTCGTCAATCTTGGGTTGATTTCACTACATTGATTGGTCATTTCACCCTTGCATCTTCTACATCATGTTTGCATCCGAAAACCAAGAGTGGAAACACTTATGGTGACAGCTGAACCCACATATCGGATGGGGCTCCTATCTCAAACAGCGTGAGGTCTAATTGGGACCTTTCACTGAGGAGACCCCCTTTTTGTCAGCGATACAATTTTTCCCATCAACACTTTTGTATATGCATATATCTTCGGTATATGTGTATATCTTGTGTATATGTGCAAGTTTTGTAAATGTGCATATCTTTAGTATATGTGTTTCTCCCATATATGTGCATATATTCTGTATATGCACATATACAGAATATATGTGCATATACAGAAGATATACATATACAGAGGAAATTCATACACACAGAAGTTGCACATATACTGAAGTTGTGCATATACGGAAGTTGCGCATATATAGATACTTGTGTATGCATATTACAAAATTTATGCACAAATTTGGATATGCACATATACGGAAGTTACTTATATATCTAAGTTGTGAATATCTTCTATATATATACATATATTTTGTATATGCACATATACAAGAGTTGAGCATATATAGAAGTTTTGTCCAACTTCCGTATATGCGCATATCTTCCATATATGCGCAATTTCTATATATTCACATATCTTCTATATATGCGCAACTTCCGTATATGTGCATATATTTCGTATATGCACATATATTTCATATATGCACATATATGGAAGAAACACATATACGAATGTTATGCATATACATAATTTAAGCATATATGGACATGTGCATGTCTTCTATATATGCACATATCTTCTGTGCATGTGCAATTTCCATATCCACACATATCTTCTATATATACATGTAAGACAACCAGCATATCTTCTGTGCCTATAATAAATAATTGCATATGTAGAAGAATGACATAGATGGAAGACATACACATATATGAAAGTTATGCATATATGGAAGAAATGCACATAAATAGAATTTTGAGTTCTACGCAATGTTAGTATAAGCGCATATCTTACGTATATGTACAAATTTCGTAAATGCAAATATATTTCGTATATGCACAAATTCTGTATATGTGCATATCTTCTGTATATGCACATAAATTATTATATTCACAACTTATTTATATGCGTATACACGGAAGTTGCGCACATATCTGGAAACTTTTTATATACAGAGGTTCGAGTTGTGCATGAGTATGTTCATATATAAAAGTTGTGCATATACAAAACATATGCACATTTACGGAAGGTATGCACACATACAGAAGATATGCTCATATACAAAAGTTGTACATGTATGAAAGATGGAAGTTTTTTTCTAGTGGAGAGGGATAGAAGTATGCGAAAAATTGAGATTAACATCAAAGTCACGATGGTGAATGATTTCAAGGCTGTAAATTTCAATATTGTAGCCTGGGTGAAGATGAGAGAGGATTTCCCATTCATTCATTTCCATGGGGTCAAGGGGGAGGTAAGGAGGGGTAGACACAAGGGTAGATTGATCTTTGGATTATGGAGTTTGTGGGTTTTCAATTTCGCAATGTACATGTCATGCTATATATGTCCCTTTCTTTATTCCCAGTGTGCAATCATTTCCTCATTGGTGGATCCAATGTCATTGGGGACTGTGCGGAAATTGAAACACAATATTAATTCAGATCAATAAAAATTGGCATAACAAGGATCATTAGGGGAAGGGACTGTGGTGTATCATGGCAAGACATGTACAATCATTAGCCGAAATATGTGTTTCCATTAGTTTTTTTTCGAAGAGAAGATAATAAAAAAGAGTGTGCAACTGCAAGGAGGGGAAACAATTCTAGTGAAGCAGGTCTATTCATGTATGCAAGAATGAAGGTTGGTGCTAAGAGGGGATTTTCATAAGCATGAAAAACACGTCTAAAAATATTTCTATTAACATTCATAGAAACAAATGTACGACTCCAGAGTGAGAGTGGTAATATCTGTAACATATGGCATATTTTTTGTGCCCCAATGTCTCTATTCTCTATGGTTATTGTAAGGAGTTTCTGGACAATAGTAATAGTAGGTGCTTCTAGAGGGACATTATGCAAGGGTCGTGATAACATTTGGCGATAGTTTTCTTATTTTGTTTCTGCTTTGGCTACATATTTTGAAATATAGCTTAAGATGGCATGGCGTGATACAACTGGTTGCAAATCAACATTTTCTCTCCATATGGAATGTAAATCAACATTATGTATGTTCAACCTATCATCATTGATAGCGAGGGTGTAGGTTTTCTGACCTTTGCTTTCTATGAACAATGAAGATGTTGGGTTTAACTCCCACGGTATTCCATAACGACATTGGAGAACATTTTTTTTTTTATGAATACAAGAAGTTTCATGACACTTTGTATGATGTTGGACACAATTAAAAATCTCTTCATAGTCTTCAGTTCGGGTTGACATGAAGATTGATGTTGTGTCAAGAAGACATGGGTTGTGCTCTACTTATTGGTGAAGTGCAGAATCGCGATGCTGGGGGTTTCGCGAGTTCCAATCAGTCAGGTAATGGTCAAAATATCTTTGAGCATTAAGAACTTCTATTTCACTATTCCAGTCGAGGGTGTTCATATTTGGTGTGTCTCACAACCAAATAAAGCCATGTATGTGTGCAGATCCTTTATGCTGCCATTCATACCTGAATGTAATATTGAAAATCAATATTGGTTCAGATGTGGTTGTAATGTAAAAACATGTTTAGAGAGGAATGGTAATTAAAAACACCTGCACCAATAATCAACTCCATGGAGGCCTTTTTGTTGGACTTCTTCAAGGAAAATTGTAAATCTGCAATGCATATATTGGGATGTTAAATGTGAGTTTTTAATTATATTTTTAATTCTCCATTTTTAGTGATTGTTCAAATTGGAGGGAACATTAGTAGGCGTAATCTTGTGCAAGTCACGCCATTTTGTATCAGTTGCACTGAGAGTGAAGAAGAATGTTGGGCTTCTAATTTGTGTGATCGTGGCAGTTAGCTCATTCTCACGCTTGTTCTAGAAAGTTCGTGTTGCTCATATGATTGAGCCAAAGTGCATGAATTTTTCAGGAATTCTTGAATTTGGGAACTCATGAAGACATTGTCACAAATGTGAAACAGTTGTTGACAAGTTGTTCTCAATGGTAGTGTAACAGGTGCAAAGCATATTTGTGCATTTCAACTTTTGTAATTCTCGGTTGTGTGAGCATGGAAATGCCTATAGGAAAGAGTGTAGGGAGTTCCATGGCAAAGAGGCTCTCAATGGTGTATTTGTTGATAGGTGATAAATATATTGTAGGCTAGTCGATTGAATTTTTTGATTTTGGATGTGTAGAGTGCAAATAAGAATGAATGTGCTCAAGATCAGTCCACGAGCTTGGGAGAATTGGAAAAAATGAAGAAGTTTGGATATCTAATGGAGATAGCAAGGCATGAGGATCATAACTAGAATCGACTATGGTTTGATGGGGTATAAAATAGGATGTGGTTACATTATGAAGAAGAGAATAAATATTTCTAGGTTGATCTGGTAGAGCAGAAATTCCAGATGGGTTGAGGTCGACATCTTTGTAGTAGGGATCATTAGCGAGTTTTTATTCAAGTACTACAAGTACATGTGATTTACACACGAAAAATTCATAAGTTGTTTCAGAAGGATTGTGCCTTTTCACAATGAGTATGTCCAATTCAAAAACCATTCGAGGTAGGTATTTGACAATAGTAGTGATTTCTTGAGGGAAGCTGATTGTATGGCCGATATATTTGTATTGACCACCACAGGCATGATTTACTTGCAGAATGGAATTTACACGTGTGATGAGAATTTCCTCAACTTGTGTCAAATTTTGAAGGACATATGGTTGTTCGTGAGGGTCCATGTTGTTCAAATGAGTAAAACGATTGGTAGATTTAGATGATGCATAATCCTTTAATTTACTAAAAAAAAAATTTGGTTAAGAGGTTGACTGCAAAAAATCTTGAATATACTTAATTGGGATAGGGATTGTAGTTTAATTGGACAAGGAATGAGCTTCAACCTCATCTATATCATTAACAATTTCTATTTTTTCCTATAAAATGTTTTAAAATTATAATATTACCAATATTACACTTTTTTTTATAATTTTTTATACTATTTTTATTTTAAAGCTTTCAAACATTTTAACCAATAAAATTATATATATTTTTAAAGTTTTATCTAATCTAATACATTCAAATAAATCCCACTTATTTATTTAAAAAAAAATATATTTTCCATAATGGAGATATAACTTTAATATTTATATATAAAAAATATTATGATTAAAATTCTTAAAGAATAAGTTTTGATGAGAGATTAGAAGAACCTTAAATAAGATAATTTTGTGTTCCCACCATTATTTCATGGAATATAAGGTGAAATATTTATAAATGTCTTCCATACCCATGGGAAAACTAATTCGAGAAGCTAGTGAAAATTAAATCTTATATGTTATGAGGTTTGAGGTTCAAATCCCCCTAATTTAAGTGTTCTTGTAAACATAAGTAGTGGTAGTCATTGGAACCCATGTTAGATTATTCCTCTAGATACATAAAATAGATAAATTTAGAAATATCTTTCATTCCTATTTTTGTTATCCTCTATGTCATGAAAAGGTGGGTGATAATATTATAAAAGGTGTTGATTCTTATTTTTTTCTTGTCCTCCAAGTAACATGTTGCATAATATTCTAGTTTTGGGTAAACCATAAAGTTCCATATTTATCCTTCACACAGATGTTAAAGAAAAATATGGTTGAAAAACACTCTCACACCTTTGGACTCTTCCAAGGCATAATTTAGAAATACCTTGTGACATATTTGTTCATTTTTTACCCATTTTATAACAACATGAGAGCCACCAAATATGTGTAACCCATTAATTCATTTTTCCTTTAAGGGAAACAATACTATTGTGTAATGAATTCTTCATAGTTATTTTATGTCTCCCCAATCCTACCGTAAATGTATTAGAATGGATATTTGCAAAGAATATCATTCCACATCCTTCACATACAAAAGGAATCCCTTTTAATACTCCATTTAAAAAAAAAACATAGGGAAAACTCTTTAACCACCACCCCTACTAAATTTTCTTCTTTACGCTATGGGAAATGGCTCCATATAATAAGTCCATTGGTTGCATAGATTATTGTTAGAATGTTTTTTTTTTAAGTCACTAACATTATTTATGTTTATTATAATGAATTGATATACATTATTATTTTAATAAACAGGTTTATTTTGTAATATAATTTTCAAATTTTTAATTTAAATATCAATAAATATAAAGTATATGGTAAATACCTAACCTCCAAGAATATGTTAGAATATTCATAAATTAAAGTTGAGATTTATCTTGAAACTAGTTATATATTTTTGTTCTTTTAGTTAAATTATTAATTTTAAAAAATGACCATAGCATGGTATTGGTCCATAATAATGTAACAAAATCCATTTATAAATTAAGATGCTCCATGGTAAAGTGATGTTAAATCTACATGGTTAAAGTTTTTGTTACATGTTTTTTTAAATATATTATTCATATATTAATTCTTTTAATAATAATAATAATAAAAGTATTTTTTTTATGTTTTTATTTTAAATTTTAGCATGTGAAATGTATTTTGAGGTAAGTGTTTGATTTCTATACAATTTAATTTATATGGTCATCTTAGTCTAGCTTATACAAAAGAATATGCCCCATCATCATCAAAAAAATGACCATATATTCAATTAAATTAAGAGGATTCATTTATAAATTTATAATTGTAATTAAGATATAACTTAATTTTTTATAAGATATAACTTAAATATATTATTAAAATATTTTAATAAATCATATTTTATGGTAAGAAATAAAAATTCAATTTAAATTGTTATTTTTTTTATTAAAATTAAGATGGAATATTATTACAAACTATATCATGTCATGAATTCATAAACATTATTTAAATTGAAATCATTTTTTTTGTTAAATTTAGAATTATTTTAATAATAGATATAATAATTTAATTTTAAATTTATGGTTGTTTGTGAGATAAGGGATTTTATCAACATAACAATTTGATTAAAAAGAGTTTATAAAATTTAAACATAACCTCAAATTCTAGTTTATTTATCCATCTATTCTATCTACATGGATATGTGTAGATGTACATATACATATGTATTTTTACATAAGGAGACACCTCAATCAAAATATATAGATGAATCAATTTGGTCTCTTCATACCTTGTAAATGTGTAATCCTATAAATATGTGTTTGAAATATTCACTTTGCTATAAACATTATTCATTACATTTAAATTAAATTTTTTTGTTACTTTTAAACCCAACTCACAATAAAATCACAAATCTCTATCAAAATTCAAAATTCAATAAAACATTATTTGTTATACATACATTCTCTTTCTATTCTTAAACCCAAATCACAATAAAATAACAAATCTATAATCAAGAATCAAAAGTCCAAAGTCAATAGAGAGTTATTTGTTATACATAAATTCACTTTTTATTCTTAAAAGCATGTGGTTGAAATATTTACTTTGCTATAAACATTATTTATTACTTTGAAATAAAAATTGTTTATTAATTTTAAATTCAATTCACAATAAAATCACAATAGTCTATGAAGCTTTAACTGTAACCATTAAGGGAATTTGGAGGTCTAAAATGGGCCCCCTAAGGAAATAATAAAATAATAGCTAAAGCAATAAAATAATTTTCTGAATTTTCAATTCACTTTTTGCACCACAATCCATGTAACCATAGTTAAATTCAATTCAAAAGTTGTACCAAAATAAAATTAATAAAAAAATTGTATTGATGTGACTATAAATAAGAATGAGTTTTTCAAGAAAAAGTCATTATCATTGAACAACTAATGTATTTGTCCTTTGTACTTAAATAACTTAAAATAAAATATAAATATAAATTTATAAATTCTTAATTATATTATATGCTATTAATTAAAATTTATATTATTTAAATTGTATAATAACATGTAATTAATATACTATATAAAAATAATATAATATAATATAATAAATGTATAGGAATATGCATTGTTTCTTTCAAGAAATATGAAATGACAATAATATATTTTTATTCAAAAAGTGTGAAATGACATTTATTATGAGTACTTTACTTTGACTTTAAAAGTACTTAGAGCACTACCATGGTTAATCATGAGTTTTTATCCACCATTGAGAATGTGACAAGTAAGTACCTTTAACTCAATCAATGCCACCTCAACCATTAGTGATGATGTCATCCCCTAAAATGTGATTGGTTCTCTTAAAGTGAATTTTTATTGTACATTTTCCTTAGGAGGCCCATTTTAGACCTCAAAATTCCCCTAATGATCCTCTTTTTTCACCCTCTTGTAAATATTATTTTATACTTAGTTATGTAAACTGATATAATTTATGAAGAATTGTAAAAGATGATTATATTGAAAGTGGACACAAATTCAAAGTCCGTTGAGGAGAAGTTGTTGGAAGCTTGCTTCGGAAAAGAAACCTATGATGGGATCTAGGAGGTAGAGAGACATGACACACCAAAAGGGTGACACATGGAGGCACAGTGTCATGGTGAAAAGGTGAGAGCCACGGTGGGGGTTTCAAATGAATTTGTGGCATAATATACTCTAATCAAGGGTTTCATGGTGCAATTCTTTGCTAGTGTGGCTAGGTTTTAATTTAAAAAATTTAGGTTGTACGTAACTTTCGTAATATGAATACACAAGTCTCTATATATGTGCAACTTATGTATATGCACAACTTTCGTATATGTGCATATCCTCTCTATATGTGTATCTTATGTATATGCACATATCTTTTGTATATGATCATATACAGAATATATGCACATATATTGAAGAAACGCATATATGAAAGATATGCAGACTTACAAACTTGCGCATATACAAATGATATATGCATATACGAAAGATATACGCATGTATGGAATTTGCGCATATATGGAAGATATGTGCATATACAGAATATAAGCACATATAAAAAAGCTATGCATATATGGATGATATGTGTTACAAAAGATGCACATATATAAAAGTTGTGCAACTTCCGTACTTGCACATCTTTCGTACATGTACAACTTCTATATATGAGCATAACTTCCGTATGTGCGCATATCTTCCGTAAATGTGCATATCTTCTGTATACGTGTATATCTTCTATATATGTGCAACTTTTATATATGCACATATGCATGCATAACTCTAACCTCCATATATACATAGTTTCCACATATGTGCACAACTTCTCTATATACACATATAAAAAATTTGTGCATATAAAGATGTTGTGTGCATATAGAGAAGATATGCACATATACAGAAGTTGTTTATACATGGAATATATGTGCATTTACGAAATTTATATATATACATAAAATATGCACTTATACTGACGTTGCGTAGAACACCAACCTCTATATATGCGCATGTCTTCTAGCTACGTGCTTCTTCTGTATATGCAATTCTTTAGTATAGACACAAAATATATGCACGTTGTCTTATATGCATATATAGAATATATGCGTATATATGGAAATTTCACATGCACAGAAGATATGCACATGTCCATATATGCTTAAATTATGTATATAAAAACATCAAGAAATTGCACATATATAAAAGTCGTGAAACTTCTGTACTTGCACATATTTTATGCATGTACAACTTTTGTATATGAGCATATCTTCCGTATTAGCGTATATTTTTCATAACTGTGAATGTCTTTTGTATATGCGCAACTTTTATATATGAACATAACCATGCACATCTCTAACCTCTGTATATACACATTTTTCATATATGTGTGCGACTTCTGTGTATATGCATATAAAGAAGTTGTGAATATAAAGAAGTTATGTGCATATATAGAAGATATGCACATATACAAAATTTTTACATATACGGAATATATGTGCATTTACGGAAGCTATACATATATAGAAGATATGCGCTTATACTAGGATTACGTAAAACTCCAAATTCTATTGATGTGCATGTCTTGAATATATGCATAACTTTCGTATATGTGTATGTCTTCCATCTATGTGCTTCTTCTACATATGAAATTATTTATTATAGGCACAAAAGGTATGCAGGTTGTCTTATATGCATATATAGAAGATATGTGTGCATATGGAAATTGCACATGCACAGAAGATATGTGCATATATAGAAGATATGCAAATGTCCATATATGCTTAAATTATTTATATGCGTAACATTTGTATATGTGTTTCTTCCATATATGTGAATATCTTCTATATATGTGCATATACGAAATATATGTGTATATACGAAAGATATACACATATATGAAAGTTGCGCATATACAGAAGACATGTGCATATATGGAAGATATGCGGATATACGAAAGTTGCACAAAACTTATATATATGATCAACTCTTGTATATGTACATATATAGAAGATATATAGATATACAAAAGATATGCACAATTTATATGTATACGCAAATTCCATATATGTGCATATACAAAAATTTTGCGTAGCTTCTGTAATATGCATACACAAGTCTTTATCTATGTGCAACTTCTCTATATGCACAACTTCTGTATATGTCCAAATTATGTATATGTGCATATCCTCTGTATATGTGTATCATTTGTATATGCACATATATTCTGTATATGTGTATATACAGAATATATGCACACATATGGGAGAAACACATATATAAAAGATATGCACATTTACAGAACTTGCACATATGAAGAAGATATACACGTATACAGAAGATATACGCATATATGAAAGACATTCACATATAAAGAAGTTTCTCATGTACAGAATATATGTGCATATACAGAATATATGCATATATGGAAGATATGTGATACAAAAGATGTAAATATATAGAAGTTGTGCCACTTCCATACTTGCACATCTTTCATACATGTACAACTTCTATATATGAGAATATCTTTCGTAAATGTGTATATCTTCTGTATATATGCAACTTTTATATATGAAAATATCTTTTGTATATGCACATACCCATATGCGCATATACAGATGTTGCGCATATACAAAAGTTGTGAATACACGGAAGATATGTGCATGTACAGAAGGTTTGCATATATATGAAAGATATGTACATATACAGAAGATATGCGCATATACGAAAGTTTCAAAAACTTCTATTTATGCTTAACTCCTATATATGAAGGTCGTCGTACATGTGCATATACGGAAGATATGCATAATTTAAATATATACAAAACTTCCATATATGTGCATATATAGAAGTTGTGTGTAACTTCATTAATATGCATACACAAGTCTCTATATATGCGCAACTTCCATATATGTACAAATTCCATATATGTGAAAATTTTGTATATGTGCATGTGTATCTTCTGTATATGCATATACCTTCTATGTATGTGCATATACAGAACATATGCACATATATGCAGTAAGTGCATATCCAAAAGATATGCACATTTACAAAACTTGCGCAAATACAAAAGATATACGCATATACGAAAGATATATACATATACATAAGTTGCGCATATAAGCAATTTGCACATATACAAAATATGTGCGCATATACAGAAGCTATTCATATATGGAAGATATGTGATGCAAAATATGCACATATATAAATTTTGTTCAACATCCGTACTTGCACATCTTTCGTACATGTACAACTTCTATATATGAGCATATCTTTCAAATGTGCGCATATCTTCCATAAATGTGTATATCGTCTATATATGTGTAACCATTATGTATGAAAATATCTTTTGTATATGCATATACCCATATGCGCATATACAAAATTTGTGTATACACGGAAGATATGCACATAAACAGAAGTTGCGCATATACGGAAGATATGCACATATAAGGAAGTTGCACATATATAGAGACTTTCATATCCGTATTACGGAATATGCACAAAAATTATATATATGATAAATTATTTTATATGTGCATATACATGAGATATGAACATATAGGGAAGATATGCACAACTTACATATATACGCAACTTCCATATATGTGCATATACAGAAGTTGTGCACAACTTTAACCTCCTTCTATACTTAGCTTTGGTAAGTATATAATATAAAATTCATAAAATATAACATCAAATAAACATCTTGAATTTAAAATTCAATGAATATGTTGTCGTAAATAGAATTCTATATTCATGTATTTGTATTAAAAAATGGTTCAGCTATACATTCTCTTTTTTACAAAATGGAACTTCATTCCCAACATAGATAATGGAATCCCATGCCTATAAATAACATAATGGAAAAATGACATCATGATTTATCTATAATATGGGTCTATAAGTCACCCTCGCCCCTCTTGGCACTTCCAAGTGCATTTCTAAATTGATATTGCTGCAAAAATTACATTAATCAATTATTTGTAAAAACAAAGTGCATAAGATTAGTTTCATCTACATGATACATTTACATCAATATCATGTACATAATATATGTTCTCTTCCATGGAAAATTTTAAAAATAATTTTTTTTCTTAAAGTTTACAACCCTTGACGAAT
Source organism: Pinus albicaulis (assembly GCA_034641835.2). NCBI lineage: Eukaryota > Viridiplantae > Streptophyta > Pinopsida > Pinales > Pinaceae > Pinus > Pinus albicaulis. The sequence continues at coordinate 84,341,299 of CM076580.1, read as the reverse complement.
CTTCTTGGGTCCTAATATGAAATTTATAAAAGGATATGTGATATATTTTTAAAAGTATTGAAATTTATAATGATTTTATGTTGTATCTATAAAATATTGACAATTTTTAGTGTAAAAAAAAATTATTCCATAAATTCTGGGCGAATAATTTTTTAGAAAATTTAGAAATTGGTGAATCTTTTTTTTTGAAAAAACATGGAAAATTAGCCCACTTGCTAATATTAGCCGTTGAATTTTTCCATGCTCTCTTCATGTACATAATACATCTATTATTATAAATAATCAAAGGTTCCATGGTAATGATATGTCTTCGATGTATTGAACATCGATCAAGGTATACATATACATGATACATTTACATCAATATCATGTACAAAGGTAAGATAAGGTGTTTTTTTGTGCTAAACGAGTGTGGTTATATCTATATTTTGGGCCAAAATTATAGCTTTAGTTACAACAACTATGATAGGTCTATCTAGTGGGTTGAGTGGGCTAGGCGAGCTCCTCTACCCTAGACGTAGTCTCTCCAAGAACAACGCAAATAAAACATGGTTTTTAACCCTTTCTAGCAGGTCGCGACCCTAGATGTAGCAGGTCTCAGGATTGCAGGAAGCCTTGAGGACGTATACCAAGCCTTAAAATACTATATTTGATGTCTGATGGGACAACAAAGGTGGCAGAAAGATTAAGTAAGGTAACATAATTATTTTAAGAAGTGGGTTACGGCTGGTGTTATTCCCTAACCAGTCTTCATAGTGCCAAAAAATTGAGGAAAGAGGGAAACAACAATATGGTTGCAGATGGTCTCTTAATTGAAGGGTCAATTCCTAATTGGATGGGTTTCCTAGTGTGGAAAAAATTATTTCAACTTGTGGAAGCCAAGGAGGTAGAGTTGACGTGGCATGTTAGAAGCCTTAATTGGTGGGAAGTTTCCACAGTGAATATGGTGCCTAGATATGTGTAATACCTCCTCTAATGTAGAATAAAGGGTGGTTTATAAGATACTGTAAATTAGCCACTATTGGTCACCGACTAAAAAATGGTCATTTATATGAAAATTTTAGTCATTTTTTTAGTAATTAATTAGCAATTTTGTACTAGTGATTATAAGCTTGCAATCCAAACCTTGATGAAAGACAAACTATGGTGCATCATCTCCTACTCCCTTAACACATTACAACTCCAAATTTTTTTTGACAAAGACAAATGCTATAAGATTTTGGATATTTATATGTTAAGATGGAAAATTGAATTGCATACTACAAAATTATATGGATTCATTAATTATCATGATGGAATGGGCTCTAATAAGTATTTGATAGAGCATATGTATAATGTATTTACATAACTAAAGTTTTAAGCTATCTACATAGATATGTAGTTTTGGTTATTGTTGAGTTCATTCATAATTAGATAATAGATAGTTTCTCCAAAATTAGAATATGGAGTTGAGTTATTGCTAGCTTGAAATTTAGAAAGGAAAGTGTGTATATCTCTAGTCAAGGACATCTATGCATCAATTCAATTTGAGCTAAATGGAATAAGCAATTCAATTTGTAGTGTGTTATGGCTTTGTTCATGTCATCTTTGTTGTTTTGTTTCTTCTTTATTTCTTTTGTGTTAAATTTTCTAAAGCATTGTAGTTCTTTTGAGAGCTGATTACTAAAAGGATTTGATAAGAATCCACGGGAGAGAAAATTTATGTATATGTTCCTTATCATGAGTTTCTCTTGCTAAGAGAATTTCATGAGGTAATGACTGTGGTATTGTAACAACCCATGGTTGATTTTCAATGTAAATAAAAATAAAACCAAGGTCATGGGACACATATTTCAAGCTGAATGTTGAAAGAAAAAAATGATGGTTATCACTAATGATTAATTAATGGCTATGGAAATTTGCAAAGGAATTAGCAAAGGAAATGAGGAAATAATTGATGTTTTATTTATGAAAATAAAGGAAAATAGGAGAATTGGATATGAAGGGTCACAGATCTAAATGAGAGGGAAATTGAAGGAAGAAAAAAATGGAGGCCTCAATGATAAAAATCCTTCTGAGGATCAATTCACAACATTTTTCCAATTGAGTTTTGGCGCTCTCTTCTATTCTCTCTTGATCTCATACTCTTGCACTCTTAGATTTTTCTTGAAGAAACCTTCGAGGATTTTTTACATACTTTGGGTTTTGAGAAAGAGGGAAAAGGAAGAGCAGGAAGCGTAAGGAGACAGTGGTATCAACAACTACAATGGATTTTATTTGAAATTATCGAGTTGCATGTATGTTTTCCTTTCTAGTTTTGAAATGCATGATGTATGCATGTGATTATTTGGTTATGTGTTGTCATTAGCGTGGAGGATTTCCTAAATTGAATGTGGTTTTAGTCTTGTCTTTCCATTTCTTGAATACTAATGGTGTTGTAGGTTTTCCCATTTGATTTTTTTATGGTTGGTGCTCATGATTCCTTATGGATGTGGGTTGGAACAAACACTCTAGAAGCCTTGGAATAACTTGGTTTGAGGTACTAGTCCTGGAGCCTAGTTTGGGACAAATGTTTTGGAGCCCTAGAGTTGGGTTGGAAAAACACTCTCGAGCCCTAGAAGGTTGTGGGTTGAGTTACTAGTTCTTGGAGCCCTGGAAAACTTGGGTAGAGACCGACCTGGTTGGTGTTAGTGATGTCTAAACGTGAGGTGGAATCATTGGTTGAGTGTTGAGGTTGTTTGGCCTCTAGAAACCCTGGTTTGGTTTTTCTTGGTTTATTCCATGAGATCCCACATTCATACTTGGAATATGGTGTGGGGGTGATTGGATGAAAAAGACATTTTGTTTAGCTCAATCTATGGTCGGGTGGTATGTGGAAGTCCCTGACTTGGTTGTTATTTTCATATATTAATAAAAAGTATTCTTCTATTATGATTTATGCATATTTTTAGCGATTATGTTGGTGATATTGTCATTGAGTTACCATGGTTCCTATGTTGGTTATTTACTAGTTAGATGACGTATATTATTTAAATGGCTTATGTCATGAATTTTGTAACTATCAGTTGGTTGATGAATGTATGGACTAATAAGTGTTGTTAAAGATATGTGGACATGGCATAGGGCCTTTTCGATGATTCTAAAATGAATCTCACACTTTTATGATTATAGATGCATTCATGGCCTATATCTTACATGTACACCATGTGTTTAACGAAATTCCTAGTGTGTTCTGGTCACTCAAGCTATATTTTTGAGATGATATTGAATGTTTAGCTTTTCCATTGTGTCAATTATGATTCTCTGGTGAGCTTAATGAATTAATGAATAGATATGTATTTCTTACCTATACGTAAAATGTTCACAAAGGGTTTGTATAAATGAGTAATTTGGACCTCTAACTTCCTAGGTTATAACTTCTGAATACGATCTCTATTTAACTATTATAATGCCTTGTTTCGAATAAATCCATGAGGAGACCAAAATAATCTAGTAAATTGGTCTTTCACTTTTCTCGTCTCCTGTTTTCCCTAAAAATGTCGTTTATAACCTCAAACGGCCTCATAAGTTTAGAACCCGAGAAAAATACCAAAAATAGAATGCTCTATCAAATTTAAGGAGACAAAATAGAAAACAAATAATGTTGGGTCAAGTTGGGATGATAAAAATGTGATCATGTGTCATTGGATGGTTTCATTCAGTTCTGGACATATGGAACCAATTTCCCATAAGTGCATCTTAGCAATCAGGTCTCACATAGTAACTCTCATCTTCATACTTACCCTAGTGAGCAGGTTAAAGTGGGTAAATATGGGGTGAGGTGGTTACATGCATAAGGTATTATATTAGGGGATGAATGTGATATGTCTACTACTTGAATGTAGAAGGTTGTGCTCTTATGAGAATGTTCATACAAATGGCCCCATGTCTATATGCATCTTATCTGCATGAAGTGGAACAAGAGACATATGGAATGTACTAACAATGTTTATGCAGATGGCCCCATGTATTCATGCATCTTAGAGGCGTATGGAATGAAATAACATTGGTAGAGCATGGACAAACTAGTGCATCAACGAAAGTGTTAGGGAATAAATTTTGTCATTAAAAGTGCTTATCAAGGGCTAGAGACTAGGCTAATAAATAATTTGAAATCCATTTAAAATGTATAACAAATATGGAAAATAAATTTCCATACATTAGATATTTATGTTCTATCCATGTTTTCATCTACCATAGGGAAAAACCATTTGAAATTTTGGAAATTGTGTTTTTTTTTTAATTATTAAAACTAATGAAATGCTTTTGAAAATATATTATAAAACAATATAAAATAAAATATTGACTAATTATACCCACTTGCGAAAGTATTGATAAGAGAGTCTCAAATATACATGTGTGTTTGTGACACAATCATATATATATATATATATATATATATATATATATATATATATATATAGAGAGAGAGAGAGAGAGAGAGATCTAACCCTAAATATTGGTAGAAAATTATCTTGAATGGCTACTCAAGCCAAAATTTAAGTCCATGCAATTTGATCATATTAAGAAAATGGGATAACACCATGCCAACTCCTTAGGGAAAAAAACCTTGGTGGGGGCCTCCATAACCTTAACAAACTCAAAGAAAAATCTTCACCAAGACATAAAAAAACCTTAGGGCGAGACACCAAGGAAACCCTAAACTCTCTTTGTAGACTAGAGTTCCATATACACAATGTGTCTTCACCATTATCTAACTGAGGAGCAAGATTCTAGAAATATCCCCTTTCCTCTCCATAGGGCATAGTAACAAAGACAAGACCTAAAAGAAAATGAAAGAATGGCAATTTCCACAAAACTTAAGGTAATTAACATATTTGACACAACTTTCAAAGTTAATTATTCCCTTCCAACTCACAATTCTCACACCAACCTAATAATGACCATAACAAAATTTAAGGTAGGTAATATGTTTAGGCATTTAGACCTACTTCTATTGGAAAGACGGGGCTGAATTTTAAATTTTTTCATTACAAATATTATGAGTATGCGAGATATATATATATATATATTGTTTAACGAAAGCTTGTAATTATATTAACTAAGTTACTTTTACTTTATGAATGTGGATTTATGATGATTTGTGTTATTAAAGGTTTTCTAGTTCTGTAGATAACTTCCAACCCTAAAATTTGAATTCTTGCCAAGCATATTACCATAGTTGTCATTCTTTCATACATTTGGGTCCTAAAATTATGGGCATTCTTTGACCTTTTAATTTACAAGTTTGGGTTGGTTACCACAAAATTCAAACCACCATTTAACTTACATGGTTGCACTAGCCATTACGAAATTAAAACCATGTTATACCCTTCTATCTATTAACTCCCACAAGCTTATATGTCACACAACTCCCACCTAAAATAGACATTATCATCTCACTTACCCATCAATCATGTTTTATAGCTATATATATATATATATATATATATATAATTTTTTGTAAGCTTGGTGGGACTACATTTTCATCATCTCCAATATATCAACCAGATCCAGGGGGATTGGATTGGTGGCTTCACATCAAAAAGTGCCTTAACAAGGTACCCCATCTCTCTCTCTCTCTCTCTCTCTCTCTCTCTCTCTCTCTCTCTCTCATCATTATTATTAATATAAAAAAATCATATTCATTTATATATATATATATATATATATATATATATATATATATATATATATATATATATAATTTATCAATATTTTTAATATTAAAATAAATATCCCGAGAAATCACATGATAAATTATAGAACCAACGCTTTTCGAACTAATGAATGTAGTTCATCATCAGGATAATGAAGACCGGCTGATCGGACTATCCATATATATATATATATATATATATATATATATATATATATATATATATATCATGCAAAGAAAAGAAATGGTCAAAACCTATGGAAAAATAGATGTTAAAAAATAGAAAAAAATGAAAATAACCAATAAATAAATGAATGAAAATGAAATAAATCCCATCCTAAAGTAATAAAATAATAAAAATAAACACCAAGTCAAAAAACAAATAAATAAAATAAAAATAAAAATTAAATAATCAAAAATTAAAACTAACAAAATATTCAAAATCACAAAAATAACAATAAAGACTAACTCAATAAAAATAAAAATAAAAATAAAATAAATAAATAAATATATATATATATATATATAATAAAATCAAAATTAAAAATAAAGAATTAAATAAAAGGATTTATAAAAATAATACTACCTAAAATGAAACTAACCAATAAATAAATGACTGAAAATTAAATAAATCCCATCCTAAAGTAATAAAATAATGTAAAGTAATAAAATAATAAAAATAAAGAGAAAGTAAAAAAAACAAATAAATAAAATAAAAATAAAAACAAAATAATCAAAATTAAAACTTACCAAATAGTCAAAATCATCCAAAAAAAAAATAATAATAAAGACTAAGTCAATAAAAATAAAATTAAAAATAAAATAAAAAGTTGTAGTCTAACTTGACTGCTTTTTCACTAAATCATAGAAATTAATTCGCCAGGGATTTTTGTAAATCCACATTATAACTATAAAACTTTAATATATTCAGTGCCTTAGAGGTTTTTGATGGTGCCACTATGTCAGCAATAGATCTATCCCCTCACTCAAGTCCTAGCCACTTGTATGAAGGAGGAGGAAGACTGGAAAAGAAACGCTTTTTCTGTCAAATTTGGAATGGATCCACTTGAAAAAAAAAAAAAGGATGTAGAATATAATTCAAATTTATTACCTTCAGTCTTCATGAAACACAAAAAAATATTTACACATAGAGATAAAAATATGCAAAAGTTTCAGATCTATACAAAAAAATATTTACAATATTTTTTTTAACAAACAGACTGGTATTTTAAGAAACACGTATCGCTGAATGTAGACAAAGCAATTGATGTGGGTACTCAAACTGTATTGAAAATCTCCTTTCATGGGTAGGATACGCCGACTGTTGTAAAATCGCTCGAGCAGGGTTGGAATTTGAACTTTTGAAGAATGTTTTTCCCATTCTTAAACGTATTGGAAGGCGAACGAAAACTTTGAAATTTATTATGGATAAATAAAATTTAAAAACCATTTTGAGGTTTAAGTATTTAAGCTATAAGTCATCAATTTTAAGGAATGGTTTAACTTTTATAAATACACAAGGAAATACCCAAAAAAATATTGTAGTAGTGTTATTTTTTAGTGGGATACCGCTGGCATATTTTATATGGTATTATTGAATGTTATTGCTTTTAAACCTATCTCCTATCTCCCAATTTATTATGGAAATATTTAACATTCAAAAATTTACATAAACATAAAATATAAATGACTATCATCATAAATTGGGAATATTTAACATTCAAAAATTTACATAAACATAAAATATAAATGACTATCATCAAATTTTTAAATTTTTATTCGAAAGGTACAGTAAATTTGAAATCCACCCTTGTTTAATTCTTTTAAATACTTTTACTTCTCCCGAGAATAACTACCTTCAAACCTATCTCTCAAATTATTAAAAATGGCATATAATTTTTTAGTTCTTTATCTATTTATAAAAACAGAGTGATAAAAAAATAAATTTGGTGATGATTAAATTTAATTTCAAATTCCAAGCATGTTGTAACTTTATATAGCTATATATATATATAGCTAGTAAAATTATTTTAAATCCTTCTATTGAATTTTTTTATTTGTTTATGAGACTTGGATTAAAGCTAAAGATCACATCCACTTACAATGAAAGTCCATTTAAATCCTTTTATTGAATTCTTTTATTTGTTTACGAGACTTGTGTTAAAACTAAAGATCACATCAACTTACTATGGAAATCCCCAGACAGGAAACTGTACATATTTTACACTTACAAGCACTTCCTGCTAATGAGAATGATAAGGAGAAGCAAGATAGCAACATACGGAAATTAAATATTTACACAGTGTTGATTCTGTAAAGCTGCGGCCAATTTTATTCTTGTTTTCTCCTTTAGGAAGAACACAAATGGTACAGATATGTCGTTAACATAATGAATAAATAATGTCAAATTTCAATATGAATTACAGTAAGTTAAATAAATATGGCTCAATAATGCAGCATCTTGTTAAGGGTCAGGCCACATCCCATGGTCGAACAAGGCAACCTTCCTACTCTCTCAATCCTTTGTGCAAACATCAACCCCATCCCCATAAAGAAATGGGCCTCCAAATCACAGTGAAAAGCCCACACCCCCGGATTGTCTGCCTTAAACTACAGATCAGTCCATTCGCAGGGAAACAGCGCCACTGTGTTACGAAGCCGAGGATTCACCAACTTGTATTTCTTGGGATCTTTTATAGAAGTCTTGTATTTATTGACAAGATTTTATTATCTCTAGGGAAGATCCTATCAATGGCTCACTTCTTGGCTCGAGACTATTGGCTGACCTCTTCTCCTCCCACCTTTGTGCTTATCGTATAGAAAACAACCCAACGGAGTGCATCACATCACCCCAAACATCTTCCTCACTTCCTGCAGATTCTAGATTCTCAACGGCGCTGAAGATTAACTATACGCATATGGACTCCCATTTCTACCTGTTTCCGCATCGGCTGTGTTGATCGCCGCCCAACTCGGCTTGAAAGCCATATTCACCTACTATTAGTTCGACGGAACTTAACCCCTTTCTCTATAAATTTTGTAACTCTGCTCAAGGCCAGCTCCATTTTTCTTGCCTTCCATATGAGAACCACTGGCCTGAAGAGGTAAGAAGCAACACATGGCTGGGTTTGTGCATGAACCTTGTGAATCATGGAAATCTATATGAATAAAATAGCGCGCTTTTAAATTCAAATGTGAATCCAATATAAATCCAATTCAAATGTCGCCAGAATGGATTACGTTATGTATATATGTACAAGATCATGTGTCATGCCCATCTATGACCGCAAACATCAGTCTCATGTATGCTATGGCCATGAGTCTTCTCGTCGGTATCGTATGGTCATGGAGCAGTCACAAGAAATATCTTCCCCATGGTCACTTCACATCTCAGCAAACGAATGATCCATAGCATGGTTATGTAATGATAAGTGGCGCTATCGGGTGCATTAGCTGCATCACTAACTAAATTAACTGCATCAACCTTGACGAGTTGTGACTTGGCCGGAAAACCAAAATTCATGCAACATGGCTCGATGGTCCATGGCTGGATGGATGGCCATATGGTAATGTTAGTGAGCTATTAAATATCGTATATATTAAGAAATATTGATCGCTGTTATAAGGAGGCAGGTGAATCTTAAGTTAAAAATAAATAGTCAATCGCATAAAAATTAAAATCGTAGGTACACGAAATTAAAATGGGAGGAGTCTGGGAGGAGTCTTTTGTTCGACGAATTGGGAGTTGTCACAAATAGCTCACGATCTGTCTCTTCTCGCGACCCCCTTTCCTCTCCGGCATGATGGTGGGCCCTGTGATCAACGACACTCCAGCGCCAGATGGCAGTAGATGGCGACGACATTCCAGCTCTCGACAGACGGCGACGGCAACGGCAGCGTGGACCCCACCCTTCGCCACCTCTCTCCCTCGCGCCGCTCCTCCCCAACTCGCCACCCCCACGACACCACCACTCCGCACGCGGTTAAAATTTGAATTTTGAAATAGAACTCATTCCTGGTAATAACCTCACGACTGCCTGTCATACACAAACATTCATTGCGACACAAGCAACTCAGCTCCATCCCAAGTAGCTCGGCTCCGAATCAGCTCAGCAGCTCAGCTCGTTACAGTCCAGTCCGAGGAGCAGAGGTAAATGTTACTCCGCAAAGTTTTAAAATTCGGAGCTCAATTGCTACTTTTGTCCCTGTTTTAAAATTAGCATTCATTCTATTCTCCCTTGCTTATTCTAAAAAACTTGGAAGGTGGTGGCCATCTCCTCGAAGAGAAATGTTGTTCATAAAACACAAACACATACCACAGAAATCCTTGTTGTTGGAGTCGGGCTATTAGATTTTTCAACTCTCCACCATCCCTTCTTCATCCACAAAAAATTGACAAACACTATATGTAGGCATGTGGCAGTGTAATTTCCATGAACAATTCAATCATGGTTTTTTAACATATTTAATTTACAGACCTTTGATGAAATGGCCTTAGTGGATTAGATAAAACCACGTTGAGTGGCACCTACATGAAACCATCCAGTCAAAATCACATTGGGTAGCATGCATGTTGTTTGAAAAACTTGTCTTCCTCTGTACATTTGGTTAGAATTGGTGTTATTTCATAAATTTATATTTTGAAATTTCCATGATTAGTTTTCTGTCTTCGAGAATGAGTTCTATTTCACTGGTCTTTTTTTATAAAGATTTATGGTATAAGTTGTAGTTATTATTGTTCAATATATTAATGGCTAGGATTAAGGTTAAATTATATTTTTAAATTATGTTTTTATAGGATAGGGTTTGGATTATGAATATAATGGATTTTGGTTATTTTAATATTAGTTTGGTTGATAAACTAGCCTTTGGCAGAGTATTGCAGATGGAGGCTTTTTTAAAGGTGTTGAATAAGTGCATATTGTAATTAGAACTCGACTGAAAATTAGTTGTGATAGGATGTTTAATAGAGATATATGCCACAATTAGGAGTTAGTATAAGTGGTTGAGGTGAATTGCACCATTGTTGATAGTGTTGTGTTATAAATTGTTGTTGGAGGAGGAGCCTCATGGGGAGGTATTTATCCATTGTTCCAAGGAGAGCTACATAAATAAGAGTTGAAGTTGCGAGGATGAGTGGTAGAAGAATCCTAATATGAAACATATTTGTGCATTAATCTTTGTTAAGTGGATATTTGGTATGCATTTAATTTGTTTTTCTTGTAGGTGTCGTCACCTACAGGAAAAAAAAATTATATGTTTCTTGCTCAAGGATGTTGGTCCAAGAACTCTGAAATGTATTGAAATTTTTATGTTTCTCACCTCATTTCTTATAAATTCAAGGAATCTGTACACAAGCATCATAACATCTTTATAGGGTGCTTAGCTTTTTTCTAGTGTGAAAGTCTGACATTTCTAACATGAGTGCTTTGTAGCTGAAAAATGTATGCACTGTGAAACTATGATGTTTCATTGCAGTGTGTAATTTCTAGCATTTTAGCACCTAAGCCAATGTAAACACCAAATTTTAAAGGTCATTCCCTTTTTCAATGGAAAATAAAATTTAGGATAAAGGGTGTGGGAGTATGAACTGAAGGTGTAACTATTCAAATAAACCAAAGCTAGTACCCATAACAAAGCATTGCTGAACAACTTAAAGAAAATTATTTTCATGATATGGATCTTTAAATTCTTTAGAAAAATAATGGCTAATAAACACTTATGTGGCTATACCCTGAATGACCAAGGATATTGGAAGAAATACCACAAATTGCAAAACAAATACAAGGATAGTTGATCATGCTAGTTGTGTTTGTTGAGTATTTGGAGCATTCATATGTGTCATTCTAGACTCCCCTACCTTGGCTTCATAAGGTCTTAATATTGAAAAAGCTTTTCCTAAAAAAAGCCATTTTTTAGGCTTGTTCAACCCTAGAAGTTTCTATTGCTACTTACAGAATGTTCTGTTTGCATGCCATTTCCCAATTTTCCATCCAAGCCCATACCTATCATGCCACACCTTATAGTTTAGCTTCATTGCATTATATCTGACTGGCGAGGAGGAGAAAAAAATGAAAAAATTAAAATGCTATTGCAATGAGTAATCTTGAATATAGAAATCTTATAAGTTACCAAAATAGCAACCAAGTATAAAATGTCCCTTGAAAAGCAATAACACAGAAAGAGCATGAAAACTCTGAGCAAGGAAATAGTCTATATATCATGGTCCAGACTTTGTAGTACTTGGATGGCGCACCACAGGATGTGACCATTTCATAATTTTATCCTTGCACCACTTGGACTCCTCCTATTTTATAAAAACTTATGTGGCTATATCCTGAATGACCAAGGAGTCTTCATTCCATTTCTCATAAATTCAAACAAATCTGGACAAATATGGTGCTTAGGTTTCCGAAGTGCAAAACTCTCACATGTATTGTGCATAGTGAAACATGGTGTATAACCTTTTCCCTTTGCCCATTGGAAGTGTGGAACTATTTGATGGTTTGAGAGTACAGAGCAAGGAGCTAGCAGTAACCATTTCAATGTTTTGATGTCTATGTGCACTATGCATGTGATGGGTTTGTACAGTTATGAAGAGTGAACCATGACTATGGAATTTCCCAATGTCTTCAATTTTGTGTCTCACATAGTGATCATGACATTCATATCTGGTGTTTATTCCTCAAATTGCCAATGTGGAGCTCTGATCATGGTGTTCACCTCAGTGAAATCTATGGGAACAAATCTCTCTTAATGAGCAGGGATGGAATTGACAGGCAACTTATTTGTGAGAAAGGTTATTTTCTTGTTCAATATAGTCAAATTTTTTAGCATCCCATTCACATTCTATGTTAAAATGATTAAAATGAAAATCAACCTTCCATGTTAAAATAATTAAAATGAAAATTATAGTTGATAAAATTGTCTATGTAGCACAACATTTTTGAAGCTGGGGTTCTTTTCTTACCACTTTGCACATACGAAAATATAGGATTTTCTCATTTCTACAGCCAAGAGATGGCACATGGAATGTGGTGGACCAAAAGAGTCAAACATTTTAAACTTCAATGGGACAGTGCCATCACGTGGTATCATGTGGGCAGACAGCAATTTCAAAGGTTTGTGAGAAAAATGACTAACTTATTCAGGTAGGTTAAGTGCCAAGCACATGGCCAGTACAGAAAATACCTAGATTATGGTAGAGGGTTTACTTTTCCAATAGGGAAAGAGCTTCTGAATTAGTTCAGTCTAAGTTGTATAGGAGTTATGCCCATAACCCATTATTTATTTTTTCTTTGATAGTAGACATGCATTGTGCACATTATCACAATATATATGTTTAGGTCGTTTGCATCCACTTTCTACTTTGAAGATTAGACATTCTGCAACCTTCCCATCTTCAATATTTTCTTCAAGTTGAATATGTTTGACATTGATTCAAGGAACATTGTCAAATGATTGCATGCTATAGGTGTAGAATAGGGGATGATATAAACATTATTAGAGGAAGATTTGCATGATGTTTAGCTTTAAGGAAGTGAGGTACCCTGCAATTTTGGTAAATTTAGGAAGTGTGTTCATGTGTGCAAGGTGCCTTGATTTTATAGATTGAATCTGAGATAAATGCATACATGTATGATATTAATTTTTTTTTTTTATGTTGTAGGTTTTTTAAGTGTGGACAATGGTTGAAAAGTGGACATTGCGTATCGAAGTTTCTTGTCGTCCAAATCCTGGACAAGCCACAGTTAAATATGTGCTTTACAATCCAGCCCGAAATCATGTCATGCACAGAAAAATAGATCTACACGAGAGGACAACTAATAATGAAGCCTACTATATCGCCCTTATTGAGGGCTTAAAAGAGGAAAAAAACAATGTTGTGAATGATATTGCAGTTTACATGAACTCGCAACTCATCTGCAATCAGCTCAATGGCATATTTGAAGTTCGAAAAGAAAAATTAAAACCCCTATACAAGGAAGCAATAATGTGGAGCTCTCAGTTTAAATCTTTCAACATACAATGGCTTGCATACATTCATAGGATGTCCACTGATATATTGGTGGCAGGAATGTCAAGTGTAGATGCAGGTGTCAGAGATGACACCGGTTCACGGTTTATTGCAAGTGAAGTCATCAATCATCATCAGGATAACTCTCAAATATGTGGATGTGTTATTCTTATAATTTTTCTTCGGGCTATGATGGCATCGTTCTTTCACTAGAGAAGAACCGATTGTAATTTTTTGATGGTTTGCGATATAATACATGAATCTTTTTGAGGGTATAGTTATTTTCTATTGTGTTATTTTTCCATTTTTTTGTTCGGTAAAATTTGTTTTTGTTTTTACTTCCTTGGGATCTAATACATGATAGATTAACATGGATATTTTTCAGAATAGTAAAAGTAAAACTTAAAAACAAATTTGACACTCTATAGTAGGAATTCTATATAATCAAACAACCGAGCAAAGAAGCTCAATAATTCTATATAATTAACCCTCAACTCATTCAACACTTCTATCTAATCAAGAAACTCAACAATTCTATATAATTAACCCTGTGCTCCATTTAGAAATTCTATATAAATAACTCTAACTGATGTGCTGCATTCAAATCATTGCAATAGTACATAATAATGAAACCCACAATGTCAAATGCAAGTCAACTTTTCAATTCTCATGTAAAGTTTTATCACATATTTTTGATCTCTTTCGTATCATCCCATCAATTAGAAAACTTGCATTTTAAATTCACATATAGTCATCTCAATCTGAAACAAGATCAATAGGGAGTGGCTCCAATAGGGCAGCACTTGCTCACCTTTTCATGAAGCTAATCTCCATGCAAAAAGCTACAAAGGCTCAATCTAACTAGACAAACAGTGACTTCCTACCACACACTATTCTATTTCAGTTGTTCCACGGTATTCATTCATGAATGTGGTCTCCATATCATAAATTTTCTTATCAATGCCTGAAATATGATGAGCTCAGTGTTTCCATAACAGATTGCAGTTGTTGCTTAAAAGTCACATGGAAAATTGTGGCTAAAAAGTCACATAGCCATCCTAGTTAGTCTGCCTCTTAGTCATAATGGTTAATAGAATGCGGTGTCAAAATAATCTGAGATATTTAATAGTGATTTTATATGTAATGGAAAAAATTTAAAGAGGTATGTTGGTCCAGCCCCTTTGTCTTCTGCACAATCCATGAACATGAACATGAATATGGATTTCTACAACTCAATGGCTTTGCAGCAACAACATCAAGTAAAACATCCACAACAAAAAAAATTTGCCCATCATCAATAGTAACAAGCAAATAATGATAAATGATGCCAACGAAATGTGCTATTGAGTATTTAGTTATGCAAAACACATTAGATTTGACTTGTATTTAGTTATGCAAAACACATGAGATTTACCCTGCAAAAATGCCATGACATGTGAATCTTAGATAGACAATGGTGCAGTGGGTACTGTCTTTATTTGGAGATGAAGACTGACCAAATTTGCGTATGGATTCAATGTATCAGTTTAATATTAAATTACTGCTATTTCTCATGTAGTATATATATGAATAAAGAAAGTGATGTTCTGAATTAACATTCTCCACAATCCAATCTCTAGAAGTAAATGATTGAAGGATGGAGATAAACTTGTCAGCTCAATCTCTTTACATATTTGATTAGATAATGAAGATAAAATTGTGTGAAAAAAGCATTTGAATTCCCAAACCACTTTGATATATTCAATTAATCTTCTCCACCATCTAATGTTTCATTCTCCTCAAACACATTTAATCAAAGGATGGAGATAAAAATGTTGCAGTGAAATTTGAAATCAAAAAACAGTTTAAGGCATTTGCAGAAAGCACGCCAATTCTGCTACTCCAATGATGTGCCTATGTATTACAGTACTATCAAGAAAATTTATTGTTTTCCAACATAACATTTAAAAGTAAACCACAAATATCCATTAATTGCATCATCAAATTCCTGATGTTCTCTTTTCATTTATACAGAAAAATGAAGTACATGTACATACTTGCAGTTTATCAGAAGCTAGAATAATTTTAAGCTCTCCTAACCCTAGCTAGGGAAACCAATATAACTCTAACAAAAAAGTCCTGCACACTAGGAATCACATGTAACCAAAGCTGGCCACTCCACCATGAATCCTCACCAACATAGCATCACAACTGGAATGACATTCATCGCATGAATGTCGATATGTCAGACAATAAACAAAAATATGCAGTTTCTATCACAACGTTTTTCTGAAGCCAATTTTTGTGTTGTCTCCAAGTTTTGTGATGTCAATGACCCAATCATCTTCAAATAGAGGGGGACCCATTGAAGAGGTTCTTGTTTCTGTAACATGACAATGCATTTTTCATCAGAGAAGATAATAATATGTCAAGTAATAAATGCATCAAAATAGAGAGAATATCAATTAAAAGTCTCGTCCTAAGCACCTTGACTCATCTGATAAAAATAGTTATAGTGTGTCTTTGAAAATCCTTCATCTGAAATCACATTAATTTGATGCTCCAACCCTGCAAACATTAATCAACTACATTAACAAAATGAACAACAACCAGTGCTAAATGTTAGGAGCAAAGAGAATGTAAACAAACATCGAAATTCACCAATTTCTGTGATGTCAGTGGCCAAATATTATTCTAGTCGAGGGTGGGGCCAATGACGAACCAACTGTGTTTGTAAGATGACAACACAGTTTCCATTAGAGAAAAAAATAACATGTCAAATAATAGATGCATCAGATTATATAGTAGATCAAATAGGAATCTCGTCAAATGTACCTTGACTCATGTGATCAAAAGGTTGATTGTGGGTCTGTGTACATCCTTCATCTGTAATCAGATTAATCGGATCTCGTGGCCCTGCAAATGTTACAACACTAGATTAAGCTAAAAGAAATAGGAAAGATCAAAGACATTGCAACAAACTTGAAAAATTAACAAAGCGATCTAAACATAGCAACAAACTTGGAAGATCACCAATTTGATCTAAACATATTAATATCGTCTCCCTATAGAACTTACTTGGCACACTAGAGGAAGCATTGTTGGAGGGAGGATGACCACGCTTGTCAAGGTGTAGAAACTGAAATGGTTCATCTTCGGATGCAGAGACATTCAAATAAATATTCAAGGTGACATTCCTTTTCCTTTTATTTGTTTTTTTTGGACTAAAGAAACTCTTCTTCCTCTTCAAGGACGACTCATAAGTACCCAAACAACGGGCGAAGTCATAATCCATAATATTAGAATTATTAGCATCATCCACAAATTTTTTAGCCAGATCAATGAACTCTTTTGTCTTGCTCACAGTAGAAGGAGGACTATTCTGAATCAGGTCTAGATAGCCAAACAATTCCTCTCTCAACACACCATGTTCTTCAACATTTTCATCTTCAATATTGATTGGGATAGTATATGCATGAAGGTTTGGCGCCTCTATACTTATTTTAAAAGGGGCATTCAATTCATTGGGTGTGGTATGAAGATCCAATAAAGGGTCTAAATCCATCAAGGAGGAATGAAACCAACCTAGCTTTATAGAATTTTTGCAAATGTTCCATCGAATAGACCATGGACAATCGCAAGTGATAAAACTTGTGCGATGAAAAATGACAAGATATTACTTGTTGGCTGTGCTTTGACTCCTTACCCAATAAGCATGAGATATGCTCTCATGAGGCCTTCAATCACTATCTGGAATTACTCTAGCCTTTTCCATTGATGATTCAAGCAGCATCTCTTTCTTGTGGTTGTTATACTATCCTTCTTTTCTCAAATTTTCCTTGAATCGATAACATGGCTCAACATTTTTTAGGAGAGTGTAGAATAGCCAATCCATTCTACGAGAACATTTATTTCTCTTATCACATAGAAATGTTGCTTTCAGATAACTGTGGTATGATTGCACAACATTATTTGTCTCCTGGTTTGCGTGAGGAAAATTTCTGCAGCCTTTAACCCACATGCCTACATGGAAAGAGTCAATTAGTAAATATAAGTTGTCCAACATAAATAACAAACATACAACATAGAAGGAATATTATGCAAACTTATGAATCTTGTCACCGACAATCCAAGTCTTGTAGAAATAGTCCAAAAACTTTTGCTCAGTTTCATATTTGACGATAAAAGCATTGATTGCATCATCCACTTCATCGGAACAACAATCTTTCATGATATGGCCAAGTTCATTGAACATATCTTTTGCTTTCTTTGAGCTGTTAACCAAGCGATTAACATTCTTGAGCCATGCCCTCCTTACATGCCAAATAAACAAGATCACTTCACATTTCGTGATTCTCCTGCGACATTTAATTCATTTTGAGTGAGAAATTCTAAAAACAAATGCAATTCTAAATGTCAAATAAGAATATTGATGTTATCTCAAAGCAATGATTTCATCCATAGCATCATCAACCATGAAGGCGTTGACCCTCCAATCGAGATGAACCTGAAAACACCTAAGCATGAGGCTCTCCATCCATACTGCTATATCTTGTTATGTATTACGTGACATCACCACCCAGACAACTCGTACCCTGCTTTGTTTCTCATCAAATACCCAAAGCGTGTACAACTGATACTGTCATATTAAAAAAAATGAAGTTAATTTTAACATAAATTATTTTATTGAAGCAATCATTGGAGAAAAAATCACCCCATATTTGTTTGTATTGAATGTTGAGTCCATGGCTATCACACTATTGTGGGATAACTTTACCATAGTTTCCAACATCCATTTTGTTTGTATTCTAGCTATAAAAGGGATGTCTAAACCATTAGGCTTCTGGTAGAAGAAGAAACCATCCTGGTTTCTTTGATACCAAAGATTCACACTCATTTCATCCTTGGTATGCAATTGATAACTTTCTTTCATCAGACGATTATAAATGTTTACAACGTATTTTCTGCGTAAGAAGAAATCCCTATCTCTGGATGTAGCATCTACTTCAAGATAATTCTTTATATGTATTTTACAAACAGAGTCAATTGGTAGTTGAAGAAAATAAGAAATTTCTAAATAATAAATCATGTCCTTCGAAAGTCTTGGCTTTCTCTGAGTAATATCATTAGTTAAAGTGTTGTCTTTTCCATGACAAGGCCATCATTACCCATCTTCATGATCATACTGATTGTATGTTATTACTGCTATGTTAGGATCCTGAACCATAATCTTTGCAATAAAATGGCATTGACATCCCCTCTCTTTGGCATATGAATTCCTTGCTTTTATTTTCCATTCTTCTCTCTTGTCAGCTAGACCATATGAGCAATGATAAATACAAAAGAAATTACAGGAATGTCACCAAATCTGGTAAATATAAAGCATATTTAATATCAAAATCCAAACAATGTAGTTCTAAAATACTTACAGCTCATACTGTAAGGCTCTTGTGCTCGAGCGTTTGATTTTTAGACGCAGGAAGGAACATGGAGCATCTGGATTCGATTCCTCTCCTTTTTTAAAACCTTCAACTCTTTCTTTAGGAATTTTTGCAACATGGTCAATATTCATGTCTTCTTTGTAGATTTCAGCCCAAACTAAATCTTTACTAGAAAAAATGAGTTTTTCTTTTGGGTCTTGCACCTCAAGAGCCATGACTGACTTCCATTTATTTGCCTGCTGGATGATTGCCTGCAAAAAAATATGAAAACATATTAAAGGGAGCCGGAAATGATGAGAAGGTGATTTGTACATATACAACATAAAATATAGTAATTGCATCTCCATGAAATTATGTAGTGGCAAATGATTTCTAGTACTCCTGTAGGTACTGGAAAATCAATTTCCAAGGTACTATAAAATCATTTTCCAACACCTACAGGAGCACTAGTACTACTGTAGGTGCTGGGAAATCAATTTCCAAGGTGCTGAAAAATCATTTTCCTGCTCCTGCACTATAGGTGCTAGAAAATCATTTTCCAAGGTGTTTGAAAATCATTTTCCAGCATCTACAGGAGCACTAATACTGCTATAGGTGCTGGAAAATAAATTTCCAAGGTGCTGGAAATTCATTTTCCAGCACCTACAGGAGCACAAGTACTCTTGTACGTGCTAGAAAATCATTTTCCAGCACCTACAGTAGCACTAGTAGTGTTGTAGGTGCTGGAAAATCATTTTACAGTACCTACAGGAGCACAAGTACTCTTGTAGGTGCTGGAAAATCATTTTCCACGGTGCTGGAAAATCATTTCAGGCTTGGGTTAATTCAGGCTTGAAGATTTTGTCTTGCAGTCCTAGGATATGGCCCTAGGACTGTACCAAGTCAACTATGGACAATTCTACCATCCATGGTAATGGGAAAGGTGGTCATCTAATGAGACAACCATGGTCCTGGTAATGGGAAAGGTGGTCAAAGGCAAGTCTATGAAAAAGTGATTAGATGCAGCTTCCTTGAGGAGGGTCTGCCTTTCTAGCTACTTGCTTTCATAGTCAATGCGCAATGGGTATGTGCTAGGAAATAGATTAATAATATTATTAAGCTGATTATTGACACAATGAGGTGACCCTAGATTGTTACTCATGAGTCCTAGGACATCCACTCATTATTAACAGTCAAAGGCAGAGAAATAGAGGTAATTTCACTCAGTCTTGTATTGTATGTTGACATACACTGTCATCAATACTTGGAAAATTAAGCATACTGTAAATTGCCTTCTTCTACCCTTTAAACAAATGCATTGCATTTTTTTTTTCTTCTTTTCTTCACCCAAGAATACAATTTTGCTGCAGGGAATTTTGTTTACTGGTGCTCCAGGAACAGGAAAGACACTTCTGGCCAAGGTGAGTAAAGCTTTTAATTTTGTTAGTATAAGTATGTTTGTTGCAAGCCCCTACTCTGCTCCTGCTATGCCCCTGCTCTGCTCCATAATAGGAATGTTATTTGTAGGTTTATTAGAGAGTGGCCACCTCCTTGACATGCCAATGGTCCTGGTAATGGGAAAGGTGGTCAAAGGTAAGTCTCTGAAACAATGATTAAATGCTTTTAATTTTGAGTAGAGATTTTAATTTTCTTAGTATAAGTATGTTTGTTTCAAGCCCCTACTTTCCTCCTGCTCTGCCCCTGCTCTGCTCCATAATAGGAATGGTATTTGCAGGTTGATGAGAGAGTGATGACCTCCTTGACATGGCAATGGTCCTGGTAATGAGAAAGGTGGTGAAAGGCAAGTCTCTGAAATAGTGATTAGATGCCAGTGGGAACAAAGTTTTGGGTTACACTACCAACTTCTCATATTCTAATAAGAGGTTGGATATGCTTTGAGATGAGAAGTGATTCAATGTTAGTTTTGTTCATACATCAAGAAAAAATATATTTAATTCAAAAAATTATAAAACCCAATGCAAATTCAGTGCAACAGAAATATGCTAGATAAATATTTCGCAATAAAATATTTGGAAGTATAAATGTATTCAATATATATACAAATTAAAACTTAAAAATACACATTGGAATTTTGTTATTTAGTTTTGAGGGCTTCCTCATTTTTGGAGCAAGTCCAAATTTGAAGTAACCTTCAAAGCTAGTTTTGGTTTATCTACTCATTCCCTCATTCTTATATATATCATTATAATCACTAACATAGTTGGCATCATTCAATGATTGTTAGAAAGTCAATGTGAGGAAATATATGTCATTCCGTGATTCCGAGGATTTAAAAAATTCCATAAAATCAACCATGTACTAATTCAATAAAATATGAAAAATACATATACTAACCTTCCTAATCCATAAGATCTAAAATAACACAAGGAAATGATATTAGAACTAATAAATTCTTATTAGACCTTATAAAGTTTGAGAGGAAGTGGTTGAGTGATTATATTAACCATCATCCAATAATAACTCAATGCAAAACAACTTGAAATTATTGCATGAGCTTTATAATCTAACATTTTATGGCATTGTGCAAGGATAAAATAAATGAAGTTATATAGTAGCTAAAATATTGTTTCTTCTACCCATAAGCTGAACCAAAAACAATATAAACTCATATATAAATATGTTCTATTTTCCCTATATGATTCTAGTACGTTTTGATAATACATAAGGAGATCTTCAAAGCTATAGTTAATTCTTATTCAATATGTTTCTTCTTATATGGTTTACTCCATCTCAAGATTTAACCCCTATCCCTAAACCCAGTTTGACAATAAAATAAATGTAATGTTTTATCACAACTACATTTGGATTTGAAATCATTGATAGGGCTAGAATAGTTTATTGGCCACGTCAATGCATATGTTAAGTGGTCATATCAGATAATTAGAGTTAACCATAAGGTTAAAAAATCGAAATTATAACAGTTCATAGGATGTGATGTGGGTGTGACCGGTTCTTGTCCACCTTGATCACATTTTGTCCACGTGGGTGGGGCCGGTCCTTATGGAGGTCCACTTCAAGTGTGGATGTCTTACACCGCTCCTATGTGCTCCAAAGTGTTGATGTTTTACACCGCCTTAGCAACTACATTATTTGTGAATGTTGTATGTTATTTTTCATTTGATAGGAAGAGCAAGTTCATACTGTGTTTCTGAAAATCATTATCTAGATTTTCTTCATCACTAGAACTATATACAAATAAATATTCAACATTTGGATCAGAATCAGAAGTAAGTTCCCATTTTTCTGGTACATATGACGATTTGAATAGATTAAACATTGTTATCCAGACAAAGGTTGGCATCATGTGTTTCTGCATTCTTTCTATTAGATTCCATCTATTTTTTATATGCTTGGTCCTCATATCTCTTATTAATACAATGGAACTGGTGTTATAAATGTTAGTCGCACTGATCTTATCAAACCCCAATCCTACATTCACGTTGTCCTGCATCTGTTTGGGAGTAGGAACTTTTCCTTCCATCCACCTTGCAGTCTCTTCCTTATGCATGCTTCCTGAATCAACCTTTCATTAAACTCTAGCCCTTGAGATTTATAGTTCTAGGATATTTCCAAGGATTCATTTTTGAAGTTGATTTGAGATTGGTTGGATCTCTTTTTTAATTCAATAACATAACCTTGGTCTTGCTTATGACAACTTTCATACCCATTTTCATGCAAAAACTCTCCAAAGATGCTAGAGGTTCTTGTAGGCCATGTAATTTCTTGGTTGTTAAATGACATTATTTGCATATAGTAGGATCTATTTGAGTGGGATCTATTTGTCACTTGTTTACTCCATGACCTCCTTTCTCATAAATCCAGTCTTCTAGTTTATCTAGATAAAGTCTGAACAATATGGGAGAAAGGGGCAACTCTGTTTCACTCCTCTATTTCATTCATACAATGGCACTGGTGTTATAAATGTTAGTAACACTCCTCTGTTTCATTCTATTTTCTAGTTTCTGAGGGTTGTATCTTTTTACCTTTTTTTCCCTTTTCATTTTCCTAAAATGTAGACATATTTTTTTCTCCTTAGAAAAAAGAGTTGTAACTCTTTATTTAGATATGAAATGTGTACAATCTGTAAATAATTTTATTTTCCCCATGTAACCAAGTATCTCACTATGCATTTTGTAGGCATCGATAAGACATTATTCAGGGCTCAAGGTTTTTCAACCACCATGGATAAGACATCTGTTTTGGAATAGGAACTTTTCCTTCCATCTACCTTGCATTCTCTTCATTGTGCATGCTACATTGGAGTAAATCATCTCCTTTTCGACCAGTGATCAGGTCTCTGTTAATAGGTGAAATTTGGTGAAACATATCAAAACTATGCTTTATTGAAAGATAACTTATGCAATACAAAGTTTGGAAACTAGCTAAAAAATTATTGTAACTAAGAAAGCATGGTCATAAATTTAGTTCCATTGGCATCTATTTTCTAGTTTGGGAGGGTTGTATAATTTCACCTTTTTTTCCCTTTTCATTTTCCTAAAATGTAGACATATTTTTCTAGTTTATCAGTGCAGATTTTATGTTTTTCTCCTTAGAAAAAAGAGTTG
Organism: Pinus albicaulis; assembly: GCA_034641835.2. Taxonomy (NCBI): domain Eukaryota; kingdom Viridiplantae; phylum Streptophyta; class Pinopsida; order Pinales; family Pinaceae; genus Pinus; species Pinus albicaulis. The sequence goes on along the minus strand of CM076580.1, from coordinate 84,317,620 downwards.
TAACTCTTTATTTAGATATGAAATGTGTACAATCTGTTAATAATTTTATTTTCCCCATGTAACCAAGTATCTCACTGTGCATTTTTTAGGCATCGATAAGACATTTTTCAGGGCTCAAGGTTTTTCAACCACCATGCATAAGACATCTGTTTTGGAGTAGGAACTTTGCCTTCCATCCACCTTGCAGTATCTTCCTTGTGCATGCTACGTTGGAGGACATCATCTCCTCTTTGACCAGTGATCAGGTCTCTGTTAAAAGGTGAAATTTGGTGAAACATAGGAAAACTATGCTTTATTGAAAGATTTGTCAATTTGTGATTTCTGATCTCTATGTGAAAAAAATCCTATTAACTCCTCGAAGCATCCTTTTTTAATGCAATTTACTAGGCACCTATAGATTCCAAAGCATTGATTGTGATTACATTGTACAATATTGTCATGGAATTGGTAAAATCAAATTAAATATAATTGTTTAGGTTACTAACCTAGAGTTTTCTTATATCCACCCTTGGAGCTCCATTAAACTGGAAAAACATATACTCTTCAGGATAACCACCATGACTACCATTAGCGGCTTCCAAAAATAATGATTATGATTTCATCAAAATGAATTTCACCTATAGAAACCAAGACATTCATTGCAAGGTTGTTTCATGTCATTTCACTTTTAGTTTGAAATAAGAACTATTTGTTCATATTTTTATAGCTCCTACAATTATAACATTTTTTTGTTGTCCCATTGACTTGGGAGGCCTATGGTAGAAGTCACATAGCTCTTTGGAGTACCCTTTTCGAATGGACTATAATATGCACCTGTAGATTCTATAAATCGCCATTGTAAGACTATAGTCTTATCATTATAGGAGTACTTTTAAATTAAAACTCATTGTTCATATAAGTACCCTACAATTGTTGTATAACCATACTTTCAACACCATTTGATATAATATTCATGATAACCACCACAACCACAGGGAATACAAAGAGAGTGCATTTTTCCTCTTCTTACTAATACTTCCAAAAATTTCAATCATGAGTTCATCAATAGAATCAAACAAACTTTTACCTTGTAGGAGCAAAGGCATTCATTGGAATTCTCTAGTTATCTCATTACACTTATTATATTGAAGTAAGAGCTATATTTTCATATTTATATTGATTCTACTCTTAGAACGTTTGCTTTGTTGTTCCATTAACTTGGGAGGCCTATAGTAGAAGTCATATAACTCCCTAAAGTGCCCCTTTTGAAAGGAATTTGATATACACTTGTAAATTCCAAAAACTATCATTGCACTGGTAATTTAAAATCAAAACTTACTATTTGGATCAATAACCTATAATTATTCTATAACCATGCTTAGAGCACGATTAGATATGCTCACGATAACCATCACAATTGCACTACATACAAAGAGGGTGGTTGTTGTTCCTCCTCTTACTAAAACTTCCAAAATTATCAATCATGAGTTCATTAAAAGAATGAGACAAAATTTTATTTTCAGAAAGAAAGGAATTAATTGCAAGGCTCCTGTCATCTCATTGCACCTATTAATTGAAATAAAAAAAATATATTCATATTTAGACAACAACTAAGCTTAAAATATTTGTTAGGTGTTTATTTGTTTTAGTTTGTTTGTTTGGAATGTAACATCATCGGGTAGAGTTCATGCACATTATGACTGTCTTGTTGCATTAGTTAAACTATATTTCTGATAACTACTCATGTTTTTTTGATAGATGGGCAAGACTGGGCACCTATATCGTTATGAGCCGGATGGAGCTTGTGCATTCGAAATTTATGGTGCTGATGAATTTCCATATTTCAACGAAGCAGGCTGGTTGTCGATCATTAAGTTGTTCAATGGGCATAAAATGGAATATTCTTATAATTTCATTGATAATTTTGATGGTAACAACGCCAAGGTTGAAGGGCTATTCTTTCCTGTAACAAAAGAAATCATTACAAAAGAAAAAAACATAGCAGCTGAGGGAGAAAGGTGGTTCAAAAGGAAACTAGTACAGGGGGTAAACCTGAATTTATTCCTAAAAGACAGTTGTCATGACCCTTGCTGGAGCATTGGGGTCCACTCTTGCATTTGTTGAAAATGCAGCAAGATGATGGATCTTGGTGAAATGAAGTCGCCTTCACTAAGTGGGCCCGCAGGCAAATTCTGGAGCAAAATCTATTTTTAGACTATGTCTATTTTTAGACATATGGAGCATGGTTCGGGGATTCCAGTTTGAGATTCTTGGAGCATTGGTAATTTTGGTAAAAATAGATGGGACTCTATTTTTTAGGTCAAAGAGGTCGAGGTCTATTTTTAGACTGCCTCTCCTTAAAATAGGGAAGTCAAATATTATTTACCCTTAATAATATTTGGACTATAAACTTCAGTTTACTCTCTTGGAGCACTTCAGTTCGAGCTACAGAAGTGGCTCATGCATCTGACAGAGGAATTATTCTATTCCCAAGGGTTTGATGGCATCATGCATGGTTGACTTCAGTTAGGACTTCAGTGGCAGAAGTTTGGTGGAGTTAATGAGACAGCTAGTGGAGTTGTGTTCTGTTTATTTTAGTTGAACTAGTTGAGATTAGTTTAACTAGCTAATCAATTAGTTATGAGTGGATTGAATTAAATATTATTTAATTAATTAATTAGTAACTCATTATTCAACTCAAGAACACATCAGTTCACTACAGTGCATGATCAGTTCAGTGGAGACCAGTGAAAGAGGTAGATGAAAGGGTGGAGTTAGCTATCAGTGGCGACATCAGTTGTGCATGAGTTTTGCACCACACTTGGAGGATTTGTCCATGAAAATTGCGCAGTCAAGCCAAGGATAATTGAACCTTGGATCTCTATATAGACAGGCTTGGATTGCGCAATAGAGGCAAGGAAATTGGCGGTGAGTTTTGAACCAGTAACCTGTTCAAAACTGAGCTAGATTGTGGGTAACTTTATGAGAAAGTACTCAGTACTTGTGAGGAGTATTGTACTGAGTTTGTTACATTATTTATCCATTATAATATACACAATAGCTGCGGGGTTTTCAGCTATAAGCTTTCCCCATACATACTGTGTTAATGTGTATGATGATTTGATGTGTTATCGCTTGATTTTTTATTTCCGCATGTTTGATGATCTGAGTGGAAGAGATTATGTGTTGCATATAAATTCGAATTGTATGTGATCGTAGCCTTCATTCAAGTCTGATAATTAATCATTATTCAGCAAATTTCTACATGGTATCGGAGCTATTGAAGCAAAGATTGATCATCACAGTGATTACAAACTTATTTCGGTAGACAGAGTCTGCATGCGGGCTAGGTAGCCTCCGGATTCATCTTTCTTCGGAAAGTGAAAGGTCTGGTAAATGCCCGTTGTAGTCAATCTATGCACTATAAATAATTTGTTCTCACAGATCTAGAGCGGCTGAGCTTTGAAGTGGAATTCCAAATTTTGCAGCAATTTTTTTTCTTGGTGCCGGTGTTGAAAATGTCTTTCAACGGTTTGCGACTCGAATATGCTCTTGAAGGCAGTTCGAATTATGTTGCATGGAAGGATCGCATGGAAGCAGTATTAGAAGATAATGGTGTGAAGGAGTTCATAGATACGAATGTCCAAAAGCCTACTGATCCTGCTGAAGTCGAAGTATGGCAAAAGAAGATGGCAAAATGTCGAAGGATCCTGTTGGAGGGCGTCAAGGATCATATTGTATCCAGCCTGCATGGAAAGGCTACTCCATTTCTAATGTGGAAAGCTTTGACGGATCTATTCCAGAGTAAGAGTGACCAAAGGAAGCTGGCGCTCAAAGATAAGCTCAGGAACATCAAGATGGAGAAGGGCGACAGTATCGCCAAATACCTCACGAGGTTCACTCAATGCAGAGATGAACTGGGAAGTGTGGGGATTACTGTCGATGAAGAGGACATGGTCGACCTGGCTCTCCTTGGTCTTCCGAAGGCTTGGTACTCATATCAAGATAGTGTCAATGGTCGGGAGAAGCTGCCGGGATGGGAGCGCCTTTGGGCGGATCTCATGCAGGAGGAGATAAGGAGGACTACTCGAGCTGGATCTTCATCAAAGGGAGCTGATGAAGAAAATTGTGCTTTGGTGGCCAAAGCAAAGAAGGGGAAGGGTAAGAAGACTTCTCATTCCGGTGCAAAGGGCAAGAAGCAGGATATGGCGAAAGTGAAGTGTTTTCACTGCCATGATCACGGACATTATGCTACCAATTGTCCAAAGAAGAAGAAGAACAAGCAAGCGGGAAGATCTGCAGATGGAGAAGCTTTGGCTTCACAGTTCGAGCTTGACTTTTCACCGATCGCATGCTTGTTTCAAGTGTGTTGGGATCGGTGTGGTTCTTGGACAGCGGTGCGTCATTTCATATGACGGGAGATCAGGATTTGTTCTCGGATCTGGAGGACAAAGATTTGGGTGTGCACATCGAGATGGGCGATGATGGTAGATACAGTGCGACTGGTATCGGTACCATATCCTTTCAGAGGGAGTCTGGTAAACCCTTTGTATTGAAGGATGTCATGCATGTACCTGGATTGAAGAAGAACTTGATCTCTGTGGCGATGTTGGAGGATAAGGGGTATGATGTGGTCTTCATCGAAGGAAAAGCCTTCCTGCGCAGTAAGACTACTGGAGAGACCCGGAAGATAGGGGTTCGAACCAAGAACCTTTATCAGTTGCAGGTAGATGGTTGCGCAGCTATGGCATGCAAAGCGGGAGAAGTGGTGAGCCGGGATGATGAGGGCGAACTGTGGCACAGGAGATTGGGCCACCTTCCCCATGGAGCTTTGAAGATTCTGCAGCAGATTTCTACTGGGATTCCTAAGGGCACTCTTGCGCAGTCAGATCAATGCAAGGGGTGTACTTTAGGGAAGTATGTGAAAGCCACCTTTCACGAGAAGGATAGTCGCGCCACGACGATCCTTGAGAGAGTTCACACAGACGTGTGTGGTCCTTTCTCTGTTGCTTCGACAGCAAAGCACAGGTATTATGGGATCTTTGTTGATGATTTCTCTCGAAAGTGCTGGATCTTCTTCATGTCGAAGAAGAGCGATACATTCGCGAAGTTCTGTGAGTTTAAAGCACTGGTCGAGAAGGAGTCGGGGAAGAAGGTGATTGCTCTAAGGAGTGATAACGGTGGTGAATTCATCTCGGCTGAATTCAAGGGGTTCTGCAGCGCAGAAGGGATTCGGAGAGAGCTCATCGCACCCCATAACCCACAGCAGAACGGGGTGGCTGAGCGGAAGAACAGAACGATCGTGGGTGCTGCACGGGCGATGTTGCATGATCAGGGCCTACCCCTTCACTTGTGAGCTGAGGCATGCAATACAGCAGTGTATGTGCAGAACCGTTGTCCTCACAAGGTTCTTGGCATGAGTACACCAGAGGAGGCTTATTCTGGCAAGAGGCCTGATATTTCCCATTTGCGGATTTTGGTTCTCCTGTCTACATGCATGTGACGAAGGATGCGAGAAGGAAGCTGGATCCAACTGCTGAGGTTGGAATATTTGTGGGGTACACTGATACACCTCACAACTATCGGGTGTATTTGTCAGACAGTCGCAAGACTGTTGTGCGACGGGATATAAAATTTCGGGAGGAGAAAGCCATGCAGTGTTCGCTTGAGAGGGAGCTACACTTGCATGCAGATGAGGAGCTGTTAGTTCCTAAGGAGGAGCTTCCGGATGTGGATCAGCCACAAGAGGAGGTTCGGGAGGTGGAAGAAACCACCCAGGCAGCGCCAACCATCAGAGGGCGCATGCGCACTACAGAAGCTGAGCGACTGGCTCGGGATGCAGAGAAGGTTGTAGGACCACCTACGGCACAGCGCAGACAGAGACAGTCACCGGATCGGTACACTGGATACATGGCTCTTATGAGTCAATGTGTTGTGACAGAGCCATCCTCTTTTGAGGAAGCTGTGGAGGAACCCGCATGGGTTGATGTCATGATCGAAGAATATGATTCGATCATCAGGAACAGTGCATGGGAGATTGTCCCAAGACCGGTTGGGAAATCAGTTGTAGGTTCGCGATGGATCTACAAGGTGAAGCAGGCGGCTGACGGGAGTGTGGAGAAGTACAAGGCGAGATTTGTCGCCCGTGGCTTCTCACAGATCGAGGGGATCGATTATGAGGAGAATTTTGCACCTGTCGCAAGGTACTCTTCCATACGGACGATCCTTGCTCTCTCAGCGCAGATGGGGTGGCACATCCATCGGATGGATGTGAAGACTGCGTTCCTCAATGGAGTTATTGAGGAGGAGGTGTACATAGAGCAGCCTGAAGGTTTTGAGATCTTCAGCAGTGAGTCGCATGTGTGCCGACTCAAGAGAGCACTGTATGGGCTGAAGCAAGCACCTCGTGCTTGGTACACTCGGATAGACAGCTACTTCACCGGGCTTGGATTCTCCAAGAGTGAGGCGGATCCAAACCTGTACCAAATAGTGGTGGAGGGGAAGCTGTTGATCATCGTACTGTATGTAGATGATCTGATTTTGACTGGCGATGAGCATTTGATACTTTCATGCAAGGAGGATCTTGCATGAGAGTTTGAGATGAAGGACCTGGGCATCCTTCATTATTTCCTGGGATTGGAGATTTGGCAGCGCAGTGGAGGACTGTTTGTTTCTCGGGGCAAGTATGCTCGGGAGATTCTGGAGAGGTTCAACATGCAAGGCTGCAAGCCTGTTGACACTCCTCTTCCTGGTGGTTGGAGGAAGGAGGATGCTACTTGAGCGGAGGTAGTGGATGCCACTGTCTATCGACAGTTGGTGGGGTCGCTTATGTATCTGGTCAATACACGACCCGATATATGCTATGCAGTTAACCAGCTTTCGCAAGCTATGGTTAAGCCTACCAAGCTCTTTTGGAAGGCGGGCAAGAATGTATTGCGCTATATCAGAGGCACATCGGGATATGGTCTATGGTACAGACAGGAGGATGGAGTGAAGCTTTCTGGCTTCACTGATGCAGATTGGGCGGGGAGTCCAACGGACCGGAAGAGCACTTCTGGAGGAGTTTTCAGCATTGGGGTCGACAGCAGTTTCCTGGTACAGCAGGAAGCAGAGATCCGTGGCACTCAGTTCAGCAGAGGCCGAGTACATGGCACCAAGCTTGGCTGCATGCGAGGCTATTTGGATGAGGAAGATCCTCGCAGGTTTGTTCAGGTTGCATTTGGAGCCTACAGTGATCTACTGTGATAACCAGAGTTGCATTAAACTCTCGGCTAATCCAGTATTTCATGATAGGTCCAAACACATTGACATCAGGTACCATCATATCATAGATTGTGTTCAGCGGAGAATCATGATGCTTTCATATGTTCCCACAGAGGATCAGGATGCCGACATCCTGACGAAGGCGCTCACCAGGAGCAAGTTCGAATTCCACAGAGGAAGGATAGGGGTTGCAGATAATCCATATCTTGCTGAGAGGGAGTGTTGAGAATGCAGCAAGATGATGGAGCTTAGTGAAATGAAGTCGCCTTCACTAAGTGGGCCCGCAGGCAAATTCTGGCGCAAAAATCTATTTTTAGACTATGTCTATTTTTAGACATATGGAGCATGGTTCGGGGATTCCAGTTTGAGATTCTTGGAGCATTGGTCATGTTGGTAAAAATAGATGAGACTCTATTTTTTTAGGTCAAAGAGGTCGAAGGCTATTTTTAGACTGCCTCTCCTAAAAATAGGGAAGTCAAATATTATTTACCCTTAATAATATTTAGACTATAAACTTCAGTTTACTCTCTTGGAGCACTTCAGTTCGAGCTAAAGAAGTGGCTCATGCATCTGACAGAGGAATCACGTGGTTCCCAAGGGTTTGATGGCATCATGCGTGGTTGACTTCAGTTGGACTTCAGTGGCAGAAGTTTGGAGGAGTTAATGAGACAGATAGTGGAGTTGTGTTCTGTTTATTTTAGTTGAACTAGTTGAGATTAGTTTAACTAGCTAATCAATTAGTTATAAGTGGAGTGAATTAAATATTATTTAATTCATTAATTAGTAACTCATTATTCAACTCAAGAACACATCATTTCACTACAGTGCATGATCAGTTCAGTGGAGACCAGTGAAAGAGGTAGATGAAAGGGTGGAGTTAGCTATCAATTGTGACTATACTGTTGCTATTTGCAACACACAGATAGGTGGAGTAAGCCCATGAGGATTGCGCAGTTCAGGCTGGTGGTTTATCTATATAAAGAGGCCATCCCATAGCATTGAAACATGAAATAGAGGCAAGGCAATTGGCGGTGAGTTTTGAACCAGTAACCTGTTCAAAACTGAGCTAGATTGTGTGTAACTTTATGAGAAAGTACTGAGTACTTGTGAGGAGTATTGTACTGAGTTTGTTACATTATTTCTCCATTATAATATACAAAATCGCTGCGGGTTTTTCAGCTATAAACTTTCCCCATACATACTTTGTTAATGTGTATGATGATTTGATGTGTTATCGCTTGATTTTATTTCCGCATGTTTGATGATCTGAGTTGATCTGAGTGGAAGAGATTATGTGTTGCATATAAATTCAAATTGTATGTGATCAGGATAGTCTCGGTGGATAATTAATCATTATTCAGCAAATTTCTACAGCATTTTAAAACTAGAGTGGGAAAAACCAATGCGGGATTCTCAGCTTTATTACACATGTGATGGTTGTTTCTCTAAGGTCTTCCTTTATCACATGAGATTTCTGGTACACATGGCTGGGTTCAATAAGATGAATCTCCCTTATTTCTTGCATCAGAGCTTAATAAAAATGGTTTCCTGTGAAATAAAAAGGAAGATTTTATATCTCCATGATGTTTACCACCATGGCCTCATTCATATCTTGTATCTTCATGTTTTAAAGAAGCAAGCACAACAATCCAGTGAGAGGGTAATGAGATAGCCACTTACTAGAAAACATAAGAAGGAAAGGGCTTTACCTACAGAGGCTGAGAGCAATCATCATGCTGCTGCAAAAGCCATTGACAACGCTAACATGAAGCGTAGATGGTTGCAAACAGAAGTCAAAGACAACAACAAAGATGAAACAATTGCAGAAATTTAGCAGACAACTGAATAATGTAAGAGGCCATGAACAAGGCCTGAAAACAAATTGAGGTTGGGGTTGAAAGCCAAGTTAAATCCAAAACTAAAGGATCCAATTTTGATTATTGATGAGCTTCCAGTAGAAAGTGAAAACAATCGCAAGCAATTCAGAAAAAGTGTAAAAGAGTGAGGAGGGCAGTGGTCGACAATAACCCCCTCAAAATCTTTGTAGCAGTAGCACAACTTGCTGAAATCTGAAAGATGTGAAGATTGGAGTTTTATAACCTTTATTAATGTTAATGTTATGGTTCTTCTAATGTTATGTTTTGTTATGCCAACTTCCCAAAATAATCTAATATATTGGAAGCTCCTGTATGTTTGTTTTATATGCTCTTGCTTCATGTTTTTCATAATGTATCAAATTTCATGCCCTTTCCACTTAGATTTCTCATTCCCAGAAAAGTGTTATTGCCACTGACTTCAATTATTTCTTGTTTCTGTGAATTACATGAATGGGTAAATTATTTCTTGTTTCTGTGAATTAAATTCATGGGCCAATTATTTATTGTACTTGTGAATTACATGGATGGGTGTTTGTTGGATGTATACTTCAGAGCCATAATTGAGAAACCATTCGTGGAACTAAATTTTGCTCGGAACCCTAATATAGTTTGTAATAGTTCAGACACTATAATCTTTGGAAGATTTGTTTAAAAGTAGTGTCACCATAGTGCCAACTAAAGCCTAAAAAGCATAAAGTGATTGAAATGAGTTCTAAAAATTTACCTGGAATAACAAGCATAACACACTGCACATATCCCATAAAAAAGTACACAAAAGATGATGGCAGCAAACTAACTCAAATGATGTGTGGGAATCAAGAACCAGGACTGTCATAATCAATAGAAATGAGAATCAATTGCTATGATATTTGGATATTTGATTTGTATTACCTCTTTTATTACAATGTGGATTCCCATTATCCAATTTTTCCAAATTTATGATCCAAAGTCTTCTCTTACAAGTTTGAATTTTAACACACCCATGATTCTTCATTTCATGGTTTTCTATTGATGAGTAGTATGACACATAGTTATATCCTTTACATTATGAAGTCCTTGTTCAATGCACTGTACCAAACCAGTCCTAAACCCACCACACCTACACCTGCACCTGCATGCTCTTGTGACTTAGAATAACTTGCAAAGCATAACCTATTTTTTTTGCAATGCAGATTTTCATAGTTGTAATTCATAATGAAAAATAAGTTTCTATAGAACCTGTGTTAATAATCTTTGAAATCTCCAAATATTATTAACAGAGGTTCTCTAGAAACTTATTATTCATTGAGAATAACCTTCTTCAAAAAACAAAAAGCAACTTTTCCTTATTTATATTAAACCAAAATACTTCTATTGTATGGAGATTTCAACCCACAGATTTGACTAAACCAATTTCATTGGCATTGCTTAATATGTTGGACCAAGACCTTTTTTATCATTTGTGAAAAAAAACACTAACCACATGGTCCTAATTGCGAAACTTTATCTACTAAAAAAAGGCTTCCTATTCTTCCTTCACAACTTATAGGGAGATTAACTAATCTTCAGTATTTTCTTCAATCTCATCCTATTTCGCTAAACCTTCTCCACATATATGCTGCTGCAAATGTCCATGATACCTGGTGTTCCCATTCATCAAAAGTATGATAATTGCTCCAAAACATCTTGAAATCCTCACCTGAGTTAGCCAAAACTTTTTTGCACTTCCTCTTCTTTTTCATTCACGAAAACTCATTCCACCTCACCATGGAATGACGAAGATCCTTTTTCAAAATGTACTTTATTCAATCCTCATCATTCAATCATACTTCAATAGTGATTTGTTCATCTCTTCCTCCACTTAAGGACTCTTTCATTCTATGTTTCACCACTCTTTGTCTCCATATTTCCTCTTAACTTGCAATTCCACAACTATATCTCTATTTAGACCTTTATGTCTTACCACAGCCATCAAAATTGAAATATCGTTGTACCAAGAGAAACAAGGTACACTATCCAATGAAGCGAAATAGAGGTGTCACATAAAATAGAAAAACAAATTGACCACTAATTTATTATTAAAAAGAAAAATCTTTTAAGATAATTAAGAAGGTAAAATATTTACATAGATTGAAAAAAATAAAATCAAAATATCATAGAGATCCATATAGAAAGTAACTGATTCATTTTAGTTGTGTGGGGGTATAAAATAGATCCATTTTCTATATGAAATCAAATAACCCACATCTTATACTTTAATGGAAGCATGAAATGTATTTCCTGGAGGCGCTGGAAAATGATTTTCTAACGCCTACAGGAAAAAAAATTACACTGTATTTTTAGCATTTTACACTGTAGGCATTGTAAATTAGGTTGTATGTTGCATTGACAGAGCATAGTACTCTCACAAGATTCCCTTGCCATTACCCTTGTCATGTCTGAGACATCACTTCTGGCTTCTAATATATGTATTTATCTTGGCCCATAGTTCCTTCCCTGCAGAGCTCCAGTATTAATGGCAATATCATTTGACATTCTCAGGTGGTTATAGCAAAGGGAATGTGAAACCCTAGGAAATTAGGAATACTGCAGGGTAGGTGTCTGTGAGCCTTGGTCCACAATTTCATTTAAGAGATCCTTGTGCTGCAATTTTCGGAATGGTATATTGCCTCAATGTGGGAGGCTATTCTCCTCACTGTGAAGAACCTCCATCATCTGATAGAGATCCTGGATCTATGAATACCCATGGCAACAAAGAATTGTGGCAATGGTGGTGGTGTTGGATCAGAACCAAGAAGGGTTGCCTGTGGGTAGATATGGGTAAGGAATAGTTGGACATGGGTTGTGGCAAGATTAGCTGGAGGCATTTGTTATGGAATCTCAGAGCCAAGTTGAGAAACATGATAGCTACAACAAGGACATAATAGAGATATTCAAATATGATGCTGGAAGCTATGCTCTGAACTTTGATGATGGGTGCTGGCAAGAACTGCATGAGCATTTCTTGGCCTACAAATATCATGCAAATGCAGGGCACCCAGTAGTACTTGAGACATTCAAATGCAACTCTTAGTTCTGATAGTTTGGTTGGAAATACTGTGAAATTATAGTTGGTGGATGTCTGGAACAAAATAGCAATGGAGTAGGATTATTTTATAGAGTCTTGGAATAGTTTCTTACTGTTTAGAAACATTTTTGTCAATCGAATATTTATGAAGTCTGGCCACTTCTGAGATGGAAATTGTAAACTTTATGAATAGGTATTGGCCAATAGTTTTATTTCATCAATAGAATATATGTATATCATCCTCTTTAACTCTATTTTCATTTCTGTAAATACATATCAATGGTATTGATAATATTGAGCATTGGTAGATGCAGTGCGATTTCATCTTTTCAGTTTTTATTCTATATATATTATTCCCAACACTTCAATTATCTTTTTAGGGATTTGCACCTTGAATTTGAATTTCAAATTTATATGATACTTCATAACATTGCAAGACTCAATTAAACTACTCCATGAACTCACATGAATTACAAATTCGACACAATTTGTACTCGTATGGTACAAGGGTAGATGAACAAGGGTTTTAACAAAACCAAAATTCATACAACAATTAAAAATAGCTCGAATTGATAGATTTAAGGGTTCCTTCCTGGTTTTTATGCTCAAATCGAATGTATAATTCCGCGTTTCTCCTTGATGCTCCTCCCTCGCAATTGAGCTTGATGCTCCTCCCTTGTGACTAAGAAACTGAAAACAAATTTGGAAATTCATCGCGCGCGGAAAAAAAAAATCTATATGTTCGGTGTAGCATTGATGGAGGTAGGTGACGGGTGGTGTCGTGGGAGTGGCTGGTGGGGGAGGAGCAGCGTGAGGGAGAGAGGTGGCGGAGGGTGGGGTCCACGCTGCTGTTTTCGTCGTCGTCCGCTACCGTCTGGAGCTGGAGTGTTGTTGATCGCGGGGTCCATCATCGCGCCAGAGAAGGGAGGGGGTCGCTGGAGGGGGCTGATTGGGAGCTGTCACATCAGCTCCTGATTCATCGAACGAAAGACTCCTCCATTAAAATGTTGGAGTTTTTCTAAAAGTGCACCACATAAAAAAATCTGATATGACGATGTTTTGATATCGGAAGATGTTTCGAAAATTAAAAAAAAAAATCGGAGGTTTCAAAATCAAAGGTTTTATATCAGGGTCTAAAATGGGGATTTCAAATTGGGGTTTCAAAATTGGAAGTTTTATTTCGGAATGGAGCAGGTGAAGTGAAGTGGGTCTATGTGAAATTAAAAATTATATAAAATGAACTATATTTGCTTTGCAATTTTGAGATTTTGGGTTTGGTAATTTCTTTTCAAATTAGAGTTCTGTAATAAATTATCAAGAACTGAAATGTGTTTTTAACTGTTCCACAATTTGGATGGATCATTTTGTAAGACCATTAATGAAAAATGAAAATATTAGTCAAAATTAACTAGGAGTCAATATTTACAATGAATTACTATTTTAATTAAAAAAATTAAAATATGATTCATTTTGTACATTTTTAAACCTAGGTGACAAAATAACCAAACTTCAAAGGAGTGCATTTTTCAAACAGGGTAACCAAATGAGGTGAAACAAGTATCGATGGAAAGCTTCGTAAAAGGAGAATTCATTGAAATAATCAAAATATAAATCTGAAAAAAAAATGAAAAAATGAAAATTTTGTAGGACAATTAACCAAATGAAAATTATTAAAGGTGTTTTAGCCAAAAATTAATGGAAACGATCGTCATTAATTGAAGTAAATAAGTCAAAAAGAGGGGTGTTGGGTTTTCCTTACAGCATATTCTTTGAAACATTTGTGCATTCCTAAGAACACACCCATTCATGATGCCCAAATCACCACTTTGGGGCCATCATTTTTGTGCCTCTTCCCAACAATGTTGATAAAATTGTATCGCGATGTTGGTGTATGGATTACCTTCAATGAATTACTAAATTTTTGTGTGTGTGTATATATATATATATATATAATTTTTATGAAAAATTCATTATCATATTGTATCATTTGGTGACAGATCATACTATTAAATTGTAAGTATTGATATTGTCAAGGAAAATAATAAAGTTTGAAGCATTCAATTGTTGCACATTTTTTTTTTAAATTGTAAAATAATAAAAAAGTCTATGAACATATGAGAAAATTGAAGGATACATGTAATTAGTTAGCAAGATTTAGAAAGAAAATATATAAAAAAGAAAATGTTTTTCATATCATTTTTCGAAGTCTTCCTATTTCTTATGAACAATTAATTGTCATTTTTACCATTTGGTGACAAATCATAATATTAAATTGTAATTATAATTGTTGAGGAGGTAAATCCCCTCTGCGGACAGAGGCGATCCCTACTAGCCCAGCAGGGGTCTAGCAACAATCACGAAATGTTATGACGCAAGTTCCTAGTTACGAATGAAAGGACCAAAGATGGAGGCCTACCTGGAATCCAATGCTACGATCTGAAGAAGAGAGCGTTCCCGTTCCTCAACCTCGGCAGATCACGATCCTCCACGATCTCCGCGGATGGACACCTGCACATGCAAGAAACAAACAGATACAAGCATAAAATCCAGCATACGCAACTAAATATCAGTCAGAAAGGATATTACTCATATTGACATAATCGAAAACAGAGTGGAACCATAATCGTAATCATTCATTAAATAACAATCGAAAGAGATTACAACCAATGTTCTGACGTCGTGGTCTCCTTCGGATGGGTCTCCAGTCGTTCACGTCTCGCAAAGCTTGCCAGGGAAAGGGAAAACCTCTCCAGAGTCTCTCGAAGATACTCTCCTTACTTGAGTCAGCCTTAAGGGAAGAAAGAGGGCTCTTATAGCACAAAGGCTCTTGGGAATTTGGAGATTCAAAGCTTAGGCACTTCAAGACTAGCTTGCCATGGAATTGAGCAGGCTTTTATAGATGGGGAAGGAGGGAGTTGGGATCCCTATTATGGTGGGATTGGCTCTATCCACAAGGAAGGTTCCATGGGAGGTGGCAAACCACTTCCCTTCCATAGAACTCCCGCAGCCAAACCTCCCAACTCAAGATAGGCAATGGTTTCTGAGTTTGTTGAAACACAACTTCCGCCATATTTATTTAAAAAACACTCCTTAAATTGGTTGGCGCGACTACTGCTCTGGGACAGAGCGCCAGTTGGCGCGGCCTCTTTGTAGGATTTTCCCCATTGGCGCGAGTGATGAACTGTCTGCCCGCGCCAATGCAAAAGGAGATGTTTTCATGATTTTTTTCAAGGAGATGTCTTTAGGGCAATTGAAGCTCATGCTTAGAGGAATGCATTGATGATGTTTTCAAGGCATGACAATGTTCACAGGTCACAAAATGGGTCCTCCATTGTGCGAGATGGGGAATGGTAGGGACGGTGACAAATTACTGTGTAACAGATGCCCCCTAAAGTATGAGGCCCGAGAGAGAGAGGGGTGAAATGCTTTACGAGAACATGTTCAACTGAAGCCCCGCCGTCAGAAAACCTGCGCAGAAAAATACAACTGATATCTCAAGTACATGATATATATGTGGTATGGGCGCAGCCATCCGAAACAGAGTACACTATAATCCGGATCCAGGGTATGGGCGCAGCCATCCAGCGAGGATCAAATAAATAGACTCAAGTATGGTCGCAGCCATCCAATCAGTGAGTCATGTACATAATGATAATAATCCACAATCGCAGCCTGGATTACAACAGACACAATCCAGGGTCTTGCGCTCCATCTCGACCCAAAAAAAGTACAAGTCCAAGCATGCGAATATGTGAGCTGAAGTCGAACATGCAAGAACATCATCTGATTACCAGCCAATGATGAAAGTTGTTAACAGACGCGATAGAAACCACCAATAATGACAATGGTCCTCAAGGTACTATAGGTACAATCTACGGCGTGTGAATAAATGAGTTGGCATCGAACACCCACAGAATCACTCGATCAGAGGCCAATGATGAAAACCTCATGTCGAATGCGACGAACCTGCCATTGAGGCATGCAGGCTCCAAGGTACCATAAAAGAGTCTCTAGATCAACTTCCTGGATAATGAGCTGAAGTCGACAGGAAGTGATCTTGATCGAAGGTGGGCCATAATGTTTCCCACATCATCGACACGAGACAGAGGAACATGATGTTTTGTTGTGAATCAAGATCGTATGAGAATCAGAGGAAGGTTGATATTTGCAGAGGCCAACTTCTCTTGAACATATAAACGACACGACAGTGGACTTGGCAGTATTTGACATCAATAGATCAGAGGTCATGGTGACAAGGCAATGAGCAGAGGAGAGGTAAAAAGGGATTATCCAAACCCACGGAGGCAAAGTGAAGAAACGAGATGAGATGTCCCCAACCCGACACGAATGCAGACAAGTGCCATGTTCAAGAGCGACATACTGCCGACGACAACGAAAATGGTTCCATTTTTCCCCACCATTTCTGGCAAGTACCCCAATTATTTTTGATAACAAGCTTGAAGGGGATAGCATATGCTTGTAATATAAGTCCGCCCTTCGGGCGAATCCATCCTAGTGCATTTAACGAGTCCTAGGAAGGAGGAACTCGGAGAACGTCATTTCGACTGGATCCGATGTCATCAGGGTTTAACGAGTCTGACAAAGGGAGAACTCGACATCTTTTCATGTTTAGAGAGTTTGAAAAGACAGCAGAAAAGTAAACTCCACAGGTCCCTTTTCGTAAATAGTTCCTCAGATCCGAAAAGGTAGAAAACAATATCCGAGAAAACCTCATAGTCGCGATAGGCTAGGGTATTCCTTTTTTGTAATCAATCCATCCCAGCCCAAAAAAGGGGTAAACGTATACTGGGTAGATGTCGATTCGTGTCCATTTTAACGAGATCAAAATGACAAGGGCCTCGGCAATCTTTTCATGTTTAGAGAGTCAGAAAAGAGCTAAAATATGACTCCAAAGTGACTTTTTCGTGTATTTACCGAGTCCGAAAAAGTATAAAATACAACTCGTCTCCATCGTTAAAGTCGCAAAAACCTACTGCTGCACATACCAAGCAAGCGTAAAACCCATTTTCGACATAACATATTAAAATATTTGATAAAAACGACTTTTTACAACTCATTTTATGTCGAAAAGTTATAAATATGCCAAATTGCTAAAAATAAAATTACATTTACTATTTACCTTTGTAAAAAGCAATAGTGATCCATTTGGAGCAGAAACGTCTGACGGCGATTGCGACAGATCCGGTTCACCATTCAGTTTCTCGTCTGCTACAGGTAAGAGGCGCTTCCCTGCTCTACATTTTCATCCATTTTTTAATAGTTTTCCTTTGTAAATCAGTTCTCTATGGCCACTTTTGAAATTTTAGGGCCGCGCTCATTAGCGCGGTTATCGGGCACGGACCCGCGCCAATGGGCTCTTTTATACAAAGGGCTCGCGCCACGTGGCGCGACTATTCATAAAACAGCCGCGCCAGCGGCCGAACCTAAAATTCCGCCTAAAAAATCAATATTTAAACCAAATTGCATGGAATTTGAGGCTTATCAGAGATCTAACTAAGGGTTTAAGACCATATGGATGCAGGTAATCAAGCAAAATGGTGATTGAATGGAAGGAATGAGAGCATGGAGAAGAGGATGAACAGGCCATCCAAAGTGAGGCTTGCATGGACGCCCTCAGAAACTGTGGGCTGAAGAAGTTCTTCCTTATGCCCTGTCTACGAGCTCAGCCCGAGCTCCTCCAGTATTTGATCAGTATTTGGGATGAACATGAAAAAATTTTCAGGTTACGAGATCAGGTATTAGAGCTGGAGGTTTCTGATGTTTATTTTATCACCGGATTGTCCCGCAGAGGTCTGATTCCTGTGTTGACTGGAAGCAGACCATTTGGGGAGAAGATGGAAGAAGTGATGGCACGAGTGTGTCGAGGAGCACAAATGGGATCAGGAAGCAAGAAGTTGGATATCCACACTATCCCTGATCTGGCATTGAGAGTGTTCCTACATACCATCACGCGGGCTGCAGGGTTGCAGGCACCGCACGAGGCCACAAAGGCCCAACTCCTGCTAGCCTCAGAATGCATGAGTCCCTTACTGTTCGACTGGGCAACAGCAGTAACAATCAATATGAAAAGGCAGCTCACAAAATGAAAACAAGCTAAACCGAAACAGTTTGGCTATGGTTCCAACCTGGTATCGTTCATTCTGGAACGCTTACCAATCTTCCAGGGCCAAGGGGCCTCAGTAGCAGATCCGATACCACGAGAGCCAAGAATGGCTCGTTGGGCAGCATTAATGCCCAAAGCTGGAGGCGGCCAATAGATGTCCTGGAGGCCGGAGTTCTTTAGGTGGTTACGGCGCCAGCTGATTGTAGTGGAAGACCGGCCCTATGCAGGAACTGACTTCACCGGAGACCCAGATCTCCCACTGCCAGAAGGAGATGACTGGGACGAGGAGTTGGGTATGACCTCATGTTTTTGATTTTATGTTTTATATATATTTTTTTAATACACATTCGTCCTAACACATTTTTTTTATATATGTATGCAGATGTGGGACCCGAGAGACCAGCTGGGATGTCTCCAATCTCACGGAGGACTCAACTCGCCCCTGATCCTGAGGGAGAGGGCACCGGAGGAGAGGAGTTGATCCAAAATCTCGAGGGCATTGCCCGAGGGATCCCGGACTATGCTCGGCTGGCGAACGTACCGATGGAATACCAGCGTCATACGGTGGGAGTTCCAAGTCGGATCCACCGAATCCTAAGACGTTTAATGCGTGCAGTCACATGCTATCATGAGCACCATGCAGATTAGCTCTTAGGATTTATACCACACCTATTTTTTGAGAGACGTATCATCTCCGGATGTACTTAAGACGATTATGTATATTTTGACTTTATGTGACACACTCTATGTAAACATTTCGATATCTATATATATATATATATGCATACCTATTTCTGGATGGATCTTTCTTTACATGTGATGATGATTTATAAATTGTGCAAATGTCTATCTAATACCAAATTTGCTACTGCATCTGTTAATGTATTCAAATGCCTGGGTATATGATGATATGTAATGTAGTCAAAATTCCTTTCCAGTAATCGAATACGCAGATACAGACGTAAGATGGACGGGTTTCTTACCGAATAGTGTCCGTTCAGTTGTAACACCACAAGCTGTGAATCTAGATACACGAGCAATTCACGGACACCAAGGTTTACTGCCTCGGTTAATAATTCTAACACAGCACTATATTCCACGATGTTGTTCGTGGTACGTCCTAGACACACTCCTTGCAGGTTGATCAACTCACCAGCAGGATCGTAGATTACCCAGGCTGCTGAATACAGATTCCTGGTACTGCGGGAGGCACCATCCGCGAAACCAACAAATGGATGAATAGACATCTGCACAACCAGGAAGACCCGATCAGCAGAAATATGTTTACAAATCACACCACACTATACATGCACACAAATGAAAATCACACACCTATGTACACAAACCACAACAAGAAATCACTTCAGGCATAGTACTTTTTAAGGTACAGCCCATTTCTGGGCTGCGACAGCAGAACTCCTTCATAATATATAAGCTCGTAGGCCCCATTTTTCAAAACACGCTTTAATATATAGGGCCCATGCCACATAGGCTGGAACTTACCGGCTCCAAGCTTGTCATGTGCTTGATCGTACAGGAGGACGAGGTCTCCTTCGATAAAGGAACGAGGAGAAACAGATTGATCAAAATGAGTTTTGACCCTCTTCTTTTGTGCTTCGATAACCAAAGCAGCCAGACGATGGGTTTCATCTAACCGTTCCAGATACAGAAGATGTTCTTCCTCAGCAGAAGTATTAGGTAGAAGCTCCACAACTAATTTCAATGAAGGAATCTCGCATTCAACCGGAAGAGTTGCTTCCAGGCCATACACCAATTGAAATGGTGTGAACCCAGTTGCACTCTTTGCAGATGTTCGGTATGCCCAGAGAGCTGAGAATAGTTGGAGATGCCAATTGGATTTGTGAATACCAACTGTTCGCTGAAGCATAGTGACCAAAACCTTGTTCACTGCTTCAACCTGACCATTCGCTTGAGGGTAGTATGGTGTTGAGCTGTCGTGACGCAAGCCCAACGTTGAAGTCAGCTCCACCATCATGTAATCTCGGAAATGAGTACCGTGATCAGTGACGATGGCTTGAGGAACCCCGAACCGTGCAATAACGTGGTTGAATATAAATTGAGCAGCCGTTTTCCCGTCAACAGCTAGTGTAGGCATCGCCTCGGCCCATTTGGTGAAGTAGTCGACGGCGACAATGATATATGCATGCCCCCCGGCCGAGTGAGGGTTACACGTCATAAAATCCACGCCCCACTTCGCAAAAGGACCGACGGTAATAACGGGGTGCAATGGTAAAGGCGGCGCACGCATCTTGCGCTGAAATATCTGGCATGGATGACATTTACGGACTGCAGTGATACAGTGTTTGAATATGGAAGACCAGAAATAACCTGCTCGCAGAATCTTCTGGGCAGTAGCATACCCGGACATATGTCCACCACAGGCGCCACTGTGGTAGTCATTTAAGACCTTTTTAGCCTCTTCCAAGGTTAGGCATCGCCGGAGCACCGAATCTACTCCAATGCGGTATAAGGTATCTCCTACTATACGGTAGGGCTAGGACTGGTGCCGAATCCGACGGCGGGCAGCTTTATCCAACTCAGACCGAAATGTCGAGGTTCGAAGATACACTGTTATGTCACTGTACCAAGGGTCACGAGTGCTAATGAGGAAAAGCGTTTCGTCCGGTATATGATCTTCAGAGTGTGAGGGAGTGGAGTCTGTAGGGAGGGAACATATCAAATCCGCGAAGACCAGTGATTTAGTTGACTTAGCGGTAGTGAACTCTAAGTCAAACTTCTGCAGGATCACAATCCATTTGGAGTAGCTGCCCCCCAGTAATTGTCTAGAGATAATATACGTCATAGGGTTGCAGTCTGAAACCACTGTTATCGTACGCAAAAGGATGTAATGGCGAAAGCGTTGTACAACATGTACTGCTGCTAATGCCAACTTCTCGACATGAGCATAGCGCGTTTCTGGATCGAGAAGGTTCCGTGACAGGTAATAAACAACATGTTCATCACCGTCATCGTCATCCTGCACCAAGACCATGGCTATGGTGATAAATGCGGCGGCTATATATAAAGTGAAGTCGCGGTGGTAGTCCGGAGGATGAAGCAACGGAGCATTGACAAGCAACGTCTTCAGCTTCTCAAAGGATTCCTGAGAAATTTCATCCCAATGAAAGGGAACGTTTTGCTTCAACAAACAAGTGAATCCTTTGGCCACCTCAGCATAATTCGGGATAAAGCGCCGAAGAAAGTTCGCTTTCCCTTGCAGACTCTGTAACTGATACAGGGAGGAGGGTGATGGGAGATTTATGATGGCCTCGACCTTTAAAGGGTCAAGGCGAATTCCGTCTTTCGAGACTATGAATCCTAAAAGACGGCCAGAATCAACGCAGAAGACGCATTTATGAGGATTGAGCCTGATATTGTAGCGCCTGCAACGAAGAAAGATCTGGCGGAGATGCTCAGGATGGTCCTCTCGCTTACCCGAATGGGCTGGCAAGTCGTCCAGATAAGGCTGAACGATATGGCGAATGTCATGAAAAGTGTAGGACATCGCACGCTGAAAAGTGGCTCCAGCGTTCTTCAAGCCGAACGGGAGTTTTTTATACGCGAAAGTACCCCACGGACAGATGAATGTGGTCTTGTGTTGATCCTCAGGTGCAATATTGATTTGATTATATCCTGAGAAACCGTCCATTAAGGAATAGATCTCACTCCCGGCACATTCGTCGATGATCTGGTCTATAAATGGAGTGGGATAATTATCCTTTGGACAGGCGCGATTGATGTCGCGATAATCCACACAGACTCTAATTGTACCCTGCTTTTTATCGACAGGGACAATGTTAGACACCCATTCTGTGAGGGGGATGGGATAAATAAAACCCGCGTTCAGAAGTTTTTCAACTTCTGCCTTGATGGCGGCGGCTTTCTGAGGATGCATGGGGCGCAAGCGTTGGCGCACGGGTTTCGCACCTGGATAGGTTGGAATCTCGTGCACTACAATACTAGGATCAATCCCCAGCATTTCCTCGTAAGACCATGCGAAAACATCTCTGAATTCTTTGAAAAGCTCAGTATAGACTTGAATCTCGTCGGGAGAACAAGTCACACCCACGTGAATATTCTCAACGATCCCAGGTTTAACGGAGATGTTGATTGGAACAGTTTGAGTAATGTTACTCAGGTTACCCTCCGAAAAAACCTCGTGCGTCAAGATGGGCGTTTGAAGAGGAGGGGAAGGAACCTGAGTAGCATAACGCTCCAGACAATCAGTCATTGCCCCCAAGCTAGGCATAAACGAGGAGCGATGATTTCCATCACCCCAAGGCAACTCCTCAAGAGACATAGTTTCGATGATAGCCTCATCTGAAGGAAAAGTCTCTCTGAGAGGATCAGGTGAGTCAGCTTGACCAAGCCAGGGGGATTGAGAGTAGACGTCAAGAGCCATGCTCAAAGGAGCATGCTGAGGAGGTGGAGGATCTGATGCAGCAACAATCTCACAGTATTTGATCTCTACAGGCGTTAAAGGCATGGATTCCCCAAACTCATATACCTGCTCAGGCGTAGGAAGAAGCCAGGGATCATCTAACCTGGACAACATGTTGACTTGAGCGGTATGTGGTGGCGGTGCGGGAAAGATACCCATGAGGACTGGGTCTTTGAAGAGACTAGGTCCTACACTGTCTGGGGGATTCAGAATTTGATCCACGTATGGCACGTTGTTCTCAGAGTTAGAGGTGAAAAATGACAACTGATCCACCGTGACAATCTTGCCCTCGTGAGGGAACTTAATGAATCAAAAGACAGTAGATGGCACGCAAAGCATGGCATGGGTCTAGCTGCGGCCAAGAAGTATATTTTAGTTTAGTTTAGCGTCAACCACTTCCACTTCTACGTTGACAGTCTTTCCCTGTAATGTGATCGCTAGACTCTCGAGAACACCCAGGGGTTTAGATTCCCGACCATCAAATGCCTCAAGGGCATTGGGAGATGATGACAGGGCTGGAGAGCCGATGGCCTTCCAGCAAGCGGAGGACATAACACAGGTAGATGCACCCTCATCCACGATGGCCCTATGAATGTTCAGACTGTTAATCCCGACTTGAATAACCAGAGCGATTTGATGTGGAAGCCGGGGAGTGAAATTCTCCAGATCGAAGGTGAGAAGGCTCGAGTTGGCGGGATCGATGCCACCGATTGCAGACAGTAAAGCCTTCCATTGTGAAGGACAACTTTGAAGAACCTCAAGTGCAGACATAGCACACGGTGCCTGTGCCAGATCCTCAACAATACTGTAATGTTGAGAAGCACGAGCGTTTGGATTATAAGAAGATCTCCGAAGAACACCTTTAGGAGGTGGCTTCACAATGGGTTCGAGAGTAGGCTTCTCGATTTCCAACGGACCAGAGACAGGTGGGGGAGGCGGGCCATCCGCAACTACCTTCCCGGGTGCCTACCGCGGTTCATTGTAATCCTTCGACCGCGTAGCGACAGAGATAGGTGCAACACTCTTCACCATGAAAACCTGAGACCCAAACGGTGCAGATGGTGATGACTGTTCGACCATCTGGGTCTGCTGAGATGGAAATGGCTCTTTTAAAACAACCGGAGTCCCTTTAGGGCCCTTAAGAAGTTGACTAACCTTGGATCGTCGTGGACAATCCTTAGTATAATGGTCCCCTTCACAGATGAGGCAAGGGTACTTCGGTTTACGCTGGGAGCCATCCTCAGTACAAGATTTAGATTCTGGTTTCGGGGCAACAGATTTAGATTTGCCTTTGCCCTTCTTCTTCCCCTTGGAGGATTTGTCCACAGGATTGGCCTGAATGGCATTCACCTCCACGGTTTTGCCAGAATCGGATGAGGCAGGATTAGCAGAAGTATTATTGGAAGAATTAGCCTTCTGCTTCCCATTCGAAGATTTCTTCGAATTTTGAGAGACAGAACCAATGACACCATCCACCGCAGGGGTAGGCGGAGCCTTAGTGGTTCCGGGTCGTGGAGCATCAGTCAAGATGTCATAAAGTGTGCTGGAATGAGAATAGACAAGATCCAGGTACTGGGCACGCACGATGGCTTGTTCCTCTGTCACACACGCTCCCATCGCGATATCCTCAGCGATTTTATTCACAAAGGAGGTGGTGAACCAGTGAGTCAATATCTGATCAGGTATGTGAAACTTGATCAGTCTACGACGGTGTCGCCACTCATGAATGTGATCTGAGATGTGAGTGGCTTTATCCTGCTTCAGGGAAGTCAGGAGGTGCGTCCCGGCCTCATAACGAACCATTAACTGGAAATGCGTGAGGAAAGCCATGGCTAAAGAATTGAAATCTTGGAAAATGCCACGGGGTAATTCTGTGTACCACTTAGCAGAAGCTCCAATTAAATTACACTGGAAAAGACGTAAATGGATTAAATCATCGACCCAAGAGTTAGACGAACGCCAAAGGTGATACGTCATCACATGCGCCTGGGGGTCCTCTCCAACTTTTCCCTCGAACTTGGGACAATCACCTGGTATCTTGGTGGGAACCAGAGGCCAATATGGATTATGTAGAATCGGATCATTGGTCAACTTTGGAACATCCGGCAGCTCCAAGGTAGCCAGGAACGGCAATGGTGGATTAACCGCCATGCCAGGCCCAGGATGAGGTCCGGTACCCATACGCCACGATGGTTGTGAATATCCTTTCCCCCACGGGTTCTGTCCCGCAGGATTTTGACCGTAGGGGGTGTAGGTCTTATAACCAGACTGATTTGGATGCTGGTAACCATAGTGTGGGGCTTGATAACTAGGGTACGGACCTTGATTAGGCGTCGGCCCTGTGTAAGCAGCGTTTGGATTTGGCTGCTGAGTGTAGGTAAAACCGGGTGGAGGAGGATAATACTGAGAGCCTCTGGGGTGGTTATAGTTCGGTTGAGACTGACCATGAGGATAATAACCACCCTGAGGATGAGTAGGCTGCTGAAAAGTGGAACCCTGTGAAGCCTGATATGTAGGGCGCAGCTGTTGATTTGGCTGCGGCATTGAATGAGTCGGCTGTTGAGCAGGGTGAATGGAATGAGCGGGCTGCCTTGAATGAACAGGTTGACCCGACTGAGAGGGCTGACCTAAATGACCAGGTTGACCCGGATAGACAGGCAGTGCCGGTTGCGCAGGTTGACCTGGCTGTAAATGAGCCCCAGGTTGCACTGGATGGGCTGGTTGGCCTGGAAGCGGAACACCAGGTTTTACCGGATGAACCAGTTGGCCTGGTGGTGGAACAGGACTAGGTGCTTGCTGGAAACCGGTTTGACCTGAAGCAGAACCATAGGATGGTCCTGGCTGATATGCAACGTTAGAAACAATAGGATACTGCGGTTGCATCGGTAAAGAAGGCTGGATTTGCCCCCCAGGACCATAGACCGGTCCCGGTTGGTACCCCGGCTGAGGCTGGACAGGTTGATCGGAAGGGCTATAATACTGTC
Organism: Pinus albicaulis; assembly: GCA_034641835.2. Classification (NCBI taxonomy): domain Eukaryota; kingdom Viridiplantae; phylum Streptophyta; class Pinopsida; order Pinales; family Pinaceae; genus Pinus; species Pinus albicaulis. The sequence continues at coordinate 84,291,885 of CM076580.1, read as the reverse complement.
CTTGCGGACTGTATGATGGCCCTTGCTGGCCCGCAGGGTAGCCCTGGATGCGCTGCCCTGTGGGTCATAGGGATAACCAGGTTGGCCTGCAGGTTGGCCTTGGAAAGGTTGCCTTTGCGGGTTATAAGCCTGGTGATGGGGTAAACCTTGAGCATAAAGGAAAGCCTCAGGAGCGGGTAGACGTAAAATCTCCCCGTGCTCGTCATACTGACCTGGAAAAGCATACACGGGAGTACCATCCTGTGCATAGTGCGAAAAATAAGATCGGTAGGGATCTTGGGAGGATGGCCCAACCTCAGCGTTTGGCTGTTGCAAAGACAACCGATACTCCTCCGGAGAGATGTTCTCTGGTATAGCAGTTGCTAGATAAACATCTTCAGGAGTTGGCCCAGCCCTAGTAGCAGATGCTGAGACAATAGGAGAAGAGGCGGCCACACAGACAGTGGGCCGGACGGGAACATAAGTGACGGGTGTCTGAGGAGACACCCCGGACGTAGTAGCAGCTGGCCTGAAAGCAGGAGATGATATTCCCATAGAGGCTGCAGCGGAAATGATCTCACCCAGAGATCTGTATCCCTGTGGTAAAGAAGGACTAGTTGTTGACATGTTAGCCAGCTCAGAGTTGTCTCCCTGAAACAATCTTCGCGAGAAGAGCTGATAGTCTTCACCAGACGTTGGAATTTCCTCACCAGAATCACTCATGGTTGATCTTGCCGTTAAATCTCGCAAGAGATGGCGAGGACTAGGAGGAAATACAGCAGCAACAAAAGGCGAACCCGATGTAAGAGAAAGGAAATCAGCTCCTAATCTCAATTCAGACACAGGGTCTGAAAAGGGCCAATTGAACTCAACTGGTCCTCCAAAGGGTTGCTTAGCGAGAACCGGTCCCCCATCAAGAAACTCGGAAACAACAGGCTGCTGCGGTTCAGTAGAGGATTGGGAAGCCTCTGAAGAATCGTCCGTGAAAGGACTACCAGTAGACGAAACCAAAAGTTCCGCCACTGTGGCAAAAGACCAGAGAAAAAGAAGCAAACACACACACGGGCTGAAAACGAGTTAAGACACACAATCAAACGGTCAACAAGCAATATATAAGCGGGCGTGTAATCGTGGGTGATTAATTTTTACCACATTGAAAAGTAAGAAACTTTACCGTTTCATGTTTTAAGAGTCGAGAAACGATAAAAGATGACTCTATCTCTTTCAGATTTGACACAAGCGTGAAAGGACAAGCGCTTGACAGTCTTTTCAAGTTTACGGAGTCAGAAAATACAAAATGACTGCTCAGGTAATACTAGGCACAAAGGGTGTACCAAATATCCGTGAACTGCAATATACACCTTGGTTTCAATACTGAAACAGAAATCAACCAAGGACTTTCCGTACGTGCAGGTAATCTCCCCGAATGCTGTGTTCGGTGTATCACGGGTATAGGGCGGCAGACTCGGCTTTCTATGGATAAAGGATTGAAAACCTAGAGGGGTCTCCCTTTATATACGTGACGGTACGAGGAGCACAAGTCCATACTAGCGATGTCTAAAGCCAAAAGGCAAGCGACAGCTGCTAGGTTTAAAGACGCTGGAACACGTCTCTAGCCTAGACCACTAAATATGTTTCGTTAGATTTCAATGCTGCCTTAGGTTAATTGAATAAATTTTATAGTTGATCTTCAATTAGGTTTCAATTTTCAGGCCCTATCGTATGTAATGTCTTAAAAGACTCTTAAATGCAAAGCTACATGCCACAGTCCAACATTTCGTTCGATGAAAACTAGTTACATAAGAGTTGAGAGCTTTTACACAAACGAAATGATCGGAAGACAAACAATGAGATCTCTAATGCAACTAATGAAATTGAAAACTTTTCATTCAAATCACTAATCACTAGCAAAATCGAAAAGATTACAATTTGCACTAATTAACCAAAAGCAAAAGAGATTTTTTTTTTGTAATTTTCAACGTTTGATAGCTAAATGCACTAAACAAACTGAAAACAAACAGAACAACTTGAGAAACGGTATTGAGAGAGAAAAACAAACAAATTTCACTCAATGACACAAGCAATCAGATCCCAAATCGACCAAAGTCTCTCAAAACCAAGCAAAAGACTCAAAGGCTCCAATGGACCGTGTGATCTAGGCCCAAAGCAAGACCAAACGAAATTTGAATGAAAAACGAGAAATCACTCAAAAATCGCAACAAAACAGTGAAAAACTACTAAGAGGATGCAGAGGAGCAATCAGAAAGTTGACTGGACAAACGAAACACCAAAACTCCCAAGGAGGGCTCGATACACTAAGCCACTAGATGCCCTAGGGCTTAAAACGTGAAATTGATAGATAAAAGCAAACAAACAAAGGACAGAGGTGAATTCCCAGTCAAATAGGACTCCAACACACTCAGGTAGTCGGAAAATCAAGAAGAAAATCACTGACCAGATCCAGAGAGCTCAAAACTAAGAAAACTCAAAAACCCTACAGGAGTGGCACGACTGTAAGGCTGTAACTGGCGCCAGAAAGCAATTAGCGCGGGCTAAACAAAAGTAACATGCGCCAATTGACGTGACTGTCGGGCTAAAAAGAACGCCAGTTGAGTTTCTCAGCCAAAATTAAAAAATAACTACTCCAGAAGCAGATCAATGTAAACTAAGCAAACCAAGAAGCAAAAAACATCAAAAGAACCCAACCCAGAAGGCTAACCAAGCAAGGAAAATCATAAAACAATCAAACGAGACAATCCAAACGAGATAGTGAAGTCTAGATTATCCCCAACGGATTCGCCAGATTTTTGAGGAGGTAAATCCCCTCTGCGGACAGAGGCGATCCCTACTAGCCCAGCAGGGGTCTAGCAACAATCACGAAATGTTACGACGCAAGTTCCTAGTTACGAATGAAAGGACCAAAGATGGAGGCCTACCTGGAATCCAATGCTACGATCTGAAGAAGAGAGTGTTCCCATTCCTCAGCCTTGGTAGATCACGATCCTCCAAGATCTCCGCGGATGGACACCTGCACATGCAAGAAACAAACAAATACAAGCATAAAATCCAGCATACGCAACTAAATATCAGTCAGAAAGGATACTACTCATATTAACATAATTGAGAACAGAGTGGAACCATAATCGTAATCATTCATTAAATAACAATCGAAAGAGATTACAACCAATGTTCTGATGTCATGGTCTCCTTCGGATGGGTCTCCAGTCGTTCACGTCTCACAAAGTTCGCCAGGGAAAGGGAAAACCTCTCCAGAGTCTCTCGACGATAGCCTCCTTACTTGAGTCGGCCTTAAGGGAAGAAAGAGGGCTCTTACAGCACAAAGGCTCTTGGGAATTTGGAGATTCAAAGCTTAGGCACTTCAAGACTAGCTTGCCATGGAATTGATCAGGCTTTTATAGATGGGGAAGGAGGGAGTTGGGATCCCTATTATGGTGGGATTGGCTCTATCCACAAGGAAGGTTCCATGGGAGGTGGCAAACCACTTTCCTTCCATAGAACTCCCGCAGCCAAACCTCCCAACTCAAGATAGGCAATGGTTTCTGAGTTTGTTGAAACACAACTTCCACCATCTTTATTTAAAAAACACTCCTTAAATTAGCTAGCACGACTACTGCTCTGGGACAGAGCGCCAGTTGGCGCGGCCTCTTCGTAGGATTTTCCCCATTGGCGTGAGTTCTGAACTGTCTGCCCGCGCCAATGCAAAAGGAGATGTTTTTCATGATTTTTGCAAGGAGATGTCTTTAGGGCAGTTGAAGCTCATGCTTAGAGGAATGCATTGATGATGTTTTCAAGGCATGACAATGTTCACAGGTCACAAAATGGGTCCTCCATTGTGCGGGACGGGGAATGGTAGGGACGGTGACAAATTACTGTGTAACAATCGCCAATCGCATCCATCGCTAATCGCATTCCCGCTCTGATCGCATATCGAAACCTTGTAATGTGTCACCCCTCTACTTCTTACGATTGTAATCCCCCGCTGTGATCTCCAGCCATCCATCCCTCCGCCAGATCCAACGGTCACCATACTCCCCGCCAAATCGCAACCGCATATTTTATGTGACACCCCGCCAACCTTCCAATCTGCGATCTTGCGATTTCGATAGACCTCTAGGCCCCACCTCTTATTTCTCCCGCTGGTTCATACATTGAAGGAATTTTCCCTTTGCAAACGAGAAATTTTTTATATATTGTGTTTACAAAGGATTGCTCATCGCATCGCAAATCCCATGTTTATCACTCTGCCCCACTCCATCTCCCGATCTGCGATATTGCGATTGAGATAGACCTCCGTCAGGGCCCACCATGGCACAATCTGTTTCGTGCATTTTCATAGCATTTTCGTCCGATTCCTTTGCATTTTGGTTTATAGCCAAAGTTTCGTGTTTCCCATTAAACGTCGTCCCTCCGCTCCATATCCACCGTTGATCTTCGCCCCAGACCATGATCTAACGGTCTGTGCTGCATTCAACCATCATCGCTGTGTTTGGTTTTCTCTAATAGGTTTGTGGGTCTTGTAGGTTTATGGCGAGGGGAAGATATCATAACTTACGGCATCCATTGCTGAAGCCGGGGCCGCTTTAAAGGACCATTGTTCAGTGGCTGAATTTATGAGGAAAGATCTGGAAAGTTGCTACGATACAGCTCTCATTAAACAACAAGGTGAAAAATCTACCAAACCTTTTAGAATCATTCGAGCAGATTTTTGCAGATGAAAACATTAATAACGTGGCAAAGAGTATCAGTCAAAGATCAATGAATTCAGTGTCTGGCATGAAAGATTTTAAATTCAAACTCAAAATTAGAAAATAGAGAGTACAATGCACAAGAGAACTATGCCCTCCAGGTTTAATTCCAATAGGATTTCCTTTCAAAAAAGGACGAACTATTTAAAAGCTTTCATCTTTATGCTATGTCCTTGAGAAGAGTTTCTACCCAGTGCTTTTACTTCATAGAGCATCCAGCAAAGATGCACCCAGTTTTCCAATCAGATTGCCAGCTCATCAGCTTACGTCCCACCTCCAGCATCAGCAACTGCCTTGACCCTTCCACACCTATGAAATCTTGTCAACTCATGATTCGGCCTCAGTGGCCTATTTACTTTTTACTGAATTAGTTACTTTTTAAAGTTTCGAGTGGGCTGCTTGCTCCACTCCAGCATTTTACTTTTTATCAGACTACTGTTTGATTTTCTGTTTTAAAAACGGCCAAGTGCCTGACTATCCATGATGAGAGGCCTTATTCCTCATCATAAGTTTTTTTGTTCTGATAAGGACCTTTAATAGATTTTGGTCATGCGAAGAAGATATTTTTTCCAAAAATATCTTCTCGCTGAGATAGGAAGAAGTCTATATAAGTAAGGTCGAATAAGAAAAACAGGTTCCAGATTTTCTCAAGAAATTTGCAGTGTAAATAATTTTGTATGCTTGTTGTGGGATTATCAATGCAAATACACAGAGCCCGTGGGGTCTCAACGAAGAGAAGTTCTCCTCATATGTGAAGATTCCAATCTTGATGATATATAGCCTGTGACTCTTTCTTTGTAATATTGTCTCATTGTTTATTTCACTGTCTTCAATTTCCCTATATCATGTTTTGGAATGCGAGTGACTTGCCGGTTTGGATATGAATTTATCGATGTTTGGTACTCATGCTTGACTGGTCTATGTCGCTTTAAATATGGCTCATGCATGATATGTTGTCCCGCTTAACACTTCATTCGTATTTCCTCTGTATTAAATATCATGGAATGTTATTCTTCATGAACTGATTGATATGTATGGATTCTTAACTTCTAAGCCCATATTATGTTGAAATATTTTTTCCGAGTACCATTTCATTGGTAGTTAGTATTCTCCTTTCACCTTCTATGTAGCAAACACTTTTTCGCTTGAAATACCTATAAATCATTGAGAAACTGGCCCTCTTTGATGAAAGTTGTCTCTAACTTGTCTGAAGTATTTGTGTATTGAAGATTCCCTTCTTGCCTCTGCAGTGTCTTCATATCTTGCTGAATTTGAGAGTAGTCTGGTCCCATTCAAAATTATTTTCCTTGCTTCACAAGAGATAGCGGGAGTGCTTTTCGATTGAAAACCCAAGTTATATTATATGCTTCTCGCTATGATAAGATGTCCTAGGCACTGGTCTATGGAAACTCTAGGCTGTCTCTAGGGGAGACAACAATTGTCGACAACATCTTTTTGGCGCCGTTGCCGGGGAAGAAGTTGATGAAAAATTGAAATCCCTGGGCCTCGAAAAAAACCTATTTCACTCTTCAATTAGGTGGGCATGGAGAGTTGAGAGTTGTACATCCCTCACCTTGGCGACTCCACATTCTTTTTTCAGGAAAATCTAATTGCAGTCCTGGCTCCTCGGAAGCCACACCTTAGGTCAGATACTTCTCAACTGAATACACCCTCCGTGTCTGACCCAGAAATAATTTTACATAGAAGAAGCTAGAGGGGGAGACCATTTGTTCATACTGAGATTCCACCACTCTCTATAGAAGACCTTCCTTCTTCCTCTTCTCAGGTTGCCTAGTGGCAAGATTCTATCTCTGCTCTGGGTGAAACCGGCTATTACTCAGACTATCTACCCTCGGGAAATATCCAGGTTAAGGACGAGGCTGAGTCAGTAGATACCACCCGTTACACATTTCATCCTACTCCAGAGGTCGAGGAAATTAAAGAAGTCATGGAAGTATCTGCTGTTACCACCCCACCCCTGTCTCCATCATCCCAAGCTACTGTTCATTGTATTCCTATCATCATTCACACCTCACTTCTGCCTACCCCTCCACTTATTCACCAAGCCCTCTTGTTACCTCCACCTCCTCCTCCAATGGCTAATGTCCCTGGCTTCCTGCAAAATAGATACGCTCCTCTAGAGCTACCTGCAGTATTAAATGACATGCCGCAAGATTATTTAAAGATTCTGCCCATATTCAATGGTGAGAATGAGATTGAAGCCCAGAAACATATCGAAGTCTTTTGCTCTTTTGCAGAGAATTTCAATGTCGAACATCTGGACGTAGACCTAAGGCTATTTGTGCAATCTTTAGATGGGGAAGCTAGAAAGTGGTTCAAGACACTTGGAGCTCGTTCTGTCACTACATGGGAGGGAATGGAGGATACTTTCCTCAAAAAATGGGGAGAAAAGACAAATCATGGTAATATTCTTACTGAATTCAATAGTCTAAAAAAGAAACATAATGAAGGGGTGTCAAAGTTTATTAAAACATTTAACAAATTGTACCTGAGTCTCCCCGCCGACATGAAGCCTCACCAGACCGCTGCCAAGGTCGTTTTTGTGGCAGCGTTTGATTCTAAATTTGGTTTCTCCTTGAGAGAAAGGAAGCCAGCCACTCTGGATGATGCACAGACCAACGCATTGGAGATAGAAGAAAATTTTTCCTCTACTGGCAAATCCGAAGGGAAACACGAACAAGACGCTAGAAGAAGGGGAAAAGAGGAAGTATCCACCTCAAGCCAAGACAGAGATTTAGCTAATGACAAGATCGAAGAAATGAACAAGATGATCAAGAATCTCTCAAGTAAGTTGATCAAGCTTGAGATGGAGGCCAAGAATTCACCCCCAAAGAATTTCCAAAATTCTCCAAACAGAGGATTCAATCCTCAATACAGAAAGCTACCCTTGCAGATACTGCAGAGGGGACAAAAGGAGCAGCAAGACTAGGTACCGCATCCTCTATACTTGGAGGGGCAAGTAGAGGGTTCCACTGAAGACCCTGCCGACGAACAAGAGAAGGCATGCCTTGTTTTCTCAAACAGTAATGACATTGAATTTCCTGTACATGGAAGTGACGAAGAGGAAGTACAAGCTCACTCAGAAGTTAAGGCCAATGAAGATACCGAAGATCCTGAGGTTGATGACTACTGCAAGAAGTTCGTTGATTTCATGCAAGCTTAGTTCAATAGAAGATATGACCTCAGGTCCTCCAGAAAGAGAACTCGCACTCAGGAGCAAGAGGAAGACACACCTCAAGAAGAGACACCTGCTCAGGAAGAGGCAATTCCTAAGCAAATCCCGGACAAAGGTAAGAGGCCTCTTAAACAATCCTTACAATCTGATACTCAAATGCCTTCATCTTCGCAAGTAACTGCGCCTCCTAAGGTCGAGCCCATCGTAAAAGAAGTTAAGCCTCCTCTCCAAAGAAAATATTCAAAAGAAAAATAGGCTCCAATAGATAAGTCTTCATCTGTGTTTAGTTTACAAAAAGAACTTGAAAAAGTGAAAATCCCAGTTCCCTTGACTGAGCTATTGAAACAGCCAGCATATCAGTCCCAAGTCACATCCTTCATGCTTCCTCCAGAAGTAACACACATTCCAGATAGTCTCAACCTGCAAGAAGAAAGGCCTATGGTTGTTTCTAGCCCACATGTAGAGGAATTGGATGCCGCCACTCCACCTTTTTATGTGTCTTTAGTAATACATGACTTGCTACTGCACAATTGCATGTTAGATTCAGGAGCCTCCCATAATATTTTACCCCTCTCAGCCATGGAGAAACTAGGATTACAGATCACCCATCCATACAAAGACCTTTACTCATTTGACTCCAAAAGAGTTAAGTGCCTGAGCATGATAAAATACTTGGTCGTTAACCTGGCTCAGATCCCAGCAAAAAGTGTAGTGATGGATATAGTGGTGGCTGACATCCCAGCTTGCTTCGACATGTTACTATCAAGATCTTGGGGAACCAAAATTAGGGGATCGATTAAGCTGGATCTGACCTATGCCACTATCCCTGTATTTGGCGGCCAAGAGAGGAGGCTGTACAGAGAGACTAGATTTTTTAAGACAGTCACCAAAGTGGATGATTCGGTGAATTCTCCGATTTATAGCAGGGAGGGGGATCTCTCATGCTTAATGCTTGGGGAAGATCAAGAGTACTCACATGAACCATCATTTTGCCGGATCAATACATAACAGTTCAAATAAAGTCCCGAATCAGAAATTTGGACACTTCACTTTGATGGAGCCAACTCTAGAGAAGGAAATGGAGCTGGGATGTTATTGATTTTGCCGGAAGGAAGGTGGGTGACTCTATCTTTCAAGCTGGAGTATGAAGCCAAAAATAACGTGGCCGAATATGAATCACTCTTACTTGGGTTGCAGACAGCCAGGAGCATGAACATACAAAGCCTAAAGGTTCTGGGAGATTCAGAACTAGTAGTCAGGCAGGTGAAGAATCAGTGTCAAGCTAAACATCCTAGGCTGAGAGCCTATAGGAATGAAGTCTGGGATCTGGTGGAGAACTTTTTCTTAGAATTTAATATTCAGTTCATGCCTCGGGAGCAAAAAATAATGGCAAATTCTCTAGCAGTGGCTGCTAGTACTTTTCGGCCACCTCAGAATCCTCTATTGACATATGAGATTGAGGTGCGTTATAGGCCATCAATCCCAGACAACATCAAGCACTAGCAAGTATTCGAAGATGAGGATCAAGTCAAGATATTCTTGGAGACAGTTGGGGAGCTCTCCAACATGGAGATGGACATGTGTGAAGAAGAAGGGACTGAAAAAACATCAGGAAACAAATGGGAAGAAAGGGTAGCAGGTCACAAGTTTCTAAAGTTGAAAGGGAATGTTATTCCCCGAGGGCTAGTGCCTTTGGAAAGGTTGTTTAACAAGAATGATGTTCCATTATAGCCAAACAAAATTTTAGAAGAAAACCAGGTTGAGGACCTGAATCTGGGCACTGAGGCTGACCCTAAAATCGTGAAGCTGTCTAAGAAGGTCCCGGGAGAATATAAACAGCTGTATCAGAAGTTATTCCAGTCCTACAAGGATGTGTTTTCTTGGTCTTATCAAGACCTAAAAACCTTCGATGTCAGCATTATGCAACATAAGATTCCACTGAAGGGAGACACAAAGCCACATAAGCAAAATCTTAGACAGATAAATCCACTGTTACTACCTTCTATTGAAAAAGAAATTAAGAAACTGCTGAAGGCTAAAATCATCGTACCATTGAGGTACTTTGAGTGGGTAGCTAATCTAGTCCCTGTATGGAAGAAGAATGGAGAAATAAGACTGTGTGTTGATTTCATAAACTTGAACAGGGCTTCATTGAAAGATAATTACCCACTACCCAAGATGGATCACATATTGCAGAAAGTGGTAGGGGCTTCCCGGATGTCGATGATGGATGGTTTCTCTGGGTATAATCAGGTAGCTGTGTTGTCAGAAGATCAAAAGAAGACTGCCTTCACCACACCATGGGGAATGTTTAAATGCCTTTTAGGCTGATTAACGCAGGGGCCACTTTCTAGAGGGCCATGGATATTGCTTTTATTGGAGAACAGGACCAGTTCGTAGTGGTATATCTGGACGACATTACTGTGTTTTCGAAGGATGATGTAGATCACATAGATCACCTGCGCAGAACCTTTGAGAAGTGCAGAAATTATGGCCTCTCCCTTAACCCACAGAAGTCTTTGTTTGCACTGGAAGAGGGCAAGCTTTTGGGACACATTGTAACCAAATATGGAGTAAATATTGATCCCAAAAGAGTGGAAGTCATAAATGGTATTGCCTTGCCCAGAAACAAAAATGAAGTTTAGGTGTTCCTAGGATGTATAAACTTCCTAAGGAGGTTCATCCCTAACTATGGTGAGATAGTTAGGCACATCACTGATATGCTTAAGAAGGATAATGAAGTGAAATGGTCACCAGAGTCAAGAGAAGCCTTTGCCAGAATTAAAAATGCATTTGCTGAAGCCCCTGTGTTGGCCGGGCCAGATTATGCCAAACCATTTATGGTCTTTTCCTTTGCTTCCCCTCATATAGTAGCTAGAGTTTTGTTGCAGAAAAACGGAGAGGGGTATGAACAACCTATTGCCTTTTTCAGTCAGGTGCTTCGGGATGCTGAACTGAAATATAAAATATTGGAGAAGCAAGCGTATGCTCTAGTGAAATCCCTCAAAGCTTTCTGAATGTATGTTTTGTAGTCCCACATCACTGCATTTGTTCCTACAGTAGCCATTAAAGACATTCTTATCCAGGGGGACAGTGAAGGAAAAAGAGGAAAGTGGATAGAGAAAATACAAGAATACGAGTTAGATATCCGTCCTACCAAATTAATCAAGGGGCAAGGCTTAGCCAAGATCCTGTCTGAATCAAATTGTCAGGCCTTGGGTATCAACCTGTCTATGACAGCGAACGAAGATATTGGAGCAGGGGAGGAAGCATAGAGAGTAGAAATAGCCTCCCAGAAGATACATATGAAGTACCTTATCAGCCCATGGTACAAAGAGTTGGTAGAGCACCTCATAACCCTCAGTTTCCCGCCCAGTTGTGAAAATATTAAATACAGATCACTGAGATTGAAGTCACAGAAGTATATGGTTGCAAATGGTTGGTTGTATTGGTGAGACCCCTCTGGTATCCTACTCCTGTCCCTTACGGAAGAAGAGGTGGAGAGTATAATGGTTGAGTTCCATGAGGGAATCTGTGGGGGCCATTACAGTTGGAGAGCTACTGCTCACAAGATCCTGAAGGCCGGCTTCTTTTGGCCTAAATTATTTGGAGACGTGTTCACTCGAGTTAGAGCCTGTGAGAAGTGTCAGAGGTTCGCTGAGAGACAGAAGCTATCACCTCTCCCCATGATACCTGTCCATGTGGATGATCCATTTCAGCAGTGGGGAATTGACTTCATCGGATAAATACACCCCCCATCCAGCGGTCAGCATAAATGGATATTAACAGCCACAGACTAATTTAGAAAGTGGGTGGAAGCTGTACCTGCTAGGAATGCAATTGACACTGTGGTAATAAAATTCATGGAGGAAAATATCATATACAGATTTGGTTGTCCCGCTAAGATAGTGACTGACAATGCACAAGCCTTCAAATCAAAAAAATTTGTCAACTTCTGCCAGCAGTATAATATTGCACTGGGTCACTCCACGGCTTACTACCCCCAAGGAAACGGCCTCGCAGAGTCTTCGAATAAAACTCTGGTCCGAGCACTGAAGAAGACAATCAACGAGAATCAGAATAATTGTGATTCTCAACTGAAGTTCGCTCTGTGGGCTAACCGAATCACCAGCAAGAGGGCAACCGGGAAGTCCCCATACAAATTAGTTTATGGGAGAGCAGCAGTTTTTCCTATGCATTTGGCTCTACCGGTAGCCCAGTTCATGCAAGAGAGTTCGGAAGAACCTGACGACATGACTAGAAGAATTAACCAGCTGGTGGAGCTCAAAGAAACGCGTAGTCAGGTAAATCAGGGGCTAGAGGCATACCAGGAGAAAATTAAAGAGTTGTTTGATCAACACGCCAAAGATAGAAAGCTACAGACAGGGGATTTAGTACTCGAGTGGGACGTACGAAGGGCCAATAAAGGAAAGCACGCTAAATTCGACCCCCTATGGTTCGGCCCCTTCAAGATTGCAGAGAAGGGCGGTAATAATACCTTCAAGTTGGAGAATTTACAGGGGGATTTGCTCGACGCCCCTGTAAATGGTCAATTCCTAAAACCCTACTTTCAGTTCTGAGCCAGGCCGGGAGGGCCTGATTGTATCATATTGTATATTAGTAGCTGTTTGCGTTTTTGAATTGAATAAGGCATGAGTCATGGTGATTTGTGAACGAGGAAATTAAAAGTGCAGAGGAAGGATGATGGATGGTGCACACAGAAGATAAACAGGTGGTCTGCGTAGTTCTCAACATGTTCGAAGAGTAAACGCACCGTCCCCAGGTGGAGCCAATGTTGATCATAAAGTAACACCAGTCATTTTTGCGAATGAACCTTGGACAGAAGTATACCAAATGCTATGACTGATGTCGAAACGTTCAAAAAAGTGGGTCAAAAGGAAGACGAGGATGTGACAAGTATTGCGCTTAGAACAAAGCCCGCGCACCTGAAAGGTCAAAAGGTTAAGCAAAGGGGTAACGATATCAAAAAATGCGCAAGGTTTCTGTTTGGTGCCACTTTCTGCCTTTGCAATTTGCGATCATCGCAAATCGCATCCATCGCAAATCGCGTCCATCTCAAAACGCATACATCACACTTCCCGCCTTTGCGATTTGCGATCATCGCCAATCGCATCCATCGCTAATCGCATTCCCGCTCTGATCGCATATCGCAACCTTGTAATGTGTCACCCCTCTACTTCTTACGATTGCGATCCCCCGCTGTGATCTCCAGCCATCCATCCCTCCGCCAGATCCAACGGTCACCACACTCCCCGCAAAATCGCAATCGCATATTTCATGTGACATACCGCCAACCTTCCGATCTGCGATCTTGCGATTGCGATAGACCTCTGGGCCCCACCTCTTATTTCTCCTGCTGGTTCATACATTGAAGGACTTTTCCCTTTGCAAACGAGAAATTTGTTATATATTTTGTTTGCAAAGGATTGCTCATCGCATCGCAAATCCCATGTTTATCACTCTGCCCCACTCCATCTCCCAATCTGCGATATTGCAATTGCGATAGACCTCCGTCGGGGCCGACCATGGCACAATCTGTTCCGCGCATTTTCATAGCATTTTCATCCGATTCCTTTGCATTTTGGTTTTTAGCCAAATTTTCGTGTTTCCCATTAATGGTCGTCCCTCTGCTCCATCTCCACCATTGATCTTCGCCCCAGACCATGATCTAATGGTCTGCACTGCATTCAACCATCATCGTTGTGTTTGGTTTTCTCTAATAGGTTTGTGGGTCTTGTAGGTTTATGGCGAGGGGAAGATATCATAACTTACGGCATCCATTGCTGAAGCCGGGGCTGCTTTAAAGGACCATTTTTCAGTGGCCGAATTTATGAGGAAAGATCTGGAAAGCTGCTACGATACAGCTCTCATTAAACAACAAGGTGCAAAATCTACCAAACCTTTCAGAATCATTCAAGGAGCAGATTTTTGCAGATGAAAACATTAATGACGCGGCAAAGAGTATCAGTTGAAGATCAATGAATTCAGTGTCTGGCATGAAAGATTTTAAATTCAAACTCAAAATTAGAAAACAGAGAGTACAATGCACAAGAGAACTATGCCCTCCGGGTTTAATTCCAATAGGATTTCCTTTCAGAAAAGGACAGACTATTTAAAAGCTTTCATCTTTATGCTATGTCCCTGAGAAGAGTTTCTACCCGGTGCTTTTACTTCATAGAGAAGCCAGAAAAGATGCACCCAGTTTGCCAATCAGATTGCCAACTCATCAGCGTACGTCCCACCTCCAGCATCAGCAACTGCCTCGACCCTTCCACAACTATGAAATCTTGTCAACTCATGATTTGGCCTCAGTGGCCTATTTACTTTTTACTGAATTAGTTACTTTTTGAAGTTTTGAGTGGGCTGCTTGCTCCACTCCAGCATTTTACTTTTTATCAGACTACTGTTTGATTTTCTGTTTTAAAAATGACCAAGTGCCTGACTATCCATGATGAGAGGCCTTATTCCTCATCATAAGTTTTTTTGTTTTGAGAAGGACCTTTAACAGATTTTGGTCATGCGAAGAAGATATTTTTTCCAAAAATATCTTCTCGCTGAGATAGGAAGAAGTCTATATAAGTAAGGTCAAATAAGAAAAACAGGTTCCAGATTTTCTCAAGAAATTTGCAGTGTAAAGAATTTTGTATGCTTGTTGTGGGATTATCAATGCAAATATACAGAGCCTGTGGGGTCTCAACGAAGAGAAGTTCTCCTCATATGTGAAGATTCCAGTCTTGATGATATATAGCCTGTGACTCTTTCTTTGTAATATTGTCTCATTGTTTATTTCACTGTCTTCAATTTCCCTATATCATGTTTTGGAATGTGAGTGACTTGCCGGTTTGGGTATGAATTTATCACTGTTTGGTACTCATGCTTGACTGGTCTATGTCGCTTTAAATATGGCTCATGCATGATATGTTGTCCCGCTTAACACTTCATTCGTATTTCCTCTATATTAAATATCATGGAATGTTATTCTTCATGAACTGATTGATATGTATGGATTCTTAACTTCTAAGCCCATATTATGTTGAAATATGTTTTCCGAGTACCATTCCATTGGTAGTTAGTATTCTCCTTTCACCTTCTACGCAGCAAACACTTTTTCGCTTGAAATACCTATACATCATTGAGAAACTGGCCCTCCTTGATGAAAGTTTCCTCTAAGTTGTCTGAAGTATTTGTGTATTGAATATTCCCTTCTTGCCTCTGCAGTGTCTTCATATCTTGCTGAATTTGAGAGTAGTCTGGTCCCATTCAAAATCATTCTCCTTGTTTCACAAGAGATAGCAGGAGTGCTTTTCGATTGACAACCCAAGTTATATTATATGCATGAACTGATTGATAAGTTGCATGTGATCTTTAACTTCTGTTTCATATTATGTTGAATATAGCTTTCCATCACTCATTTCTTCTTCAGAAGCATATTCTCCTTTCACCCCTTTCCTCACAAGAAGAAACACTTCTTTTCGTTTAAAATACCTATACCAGTTGAGAAAACTGCTTTCTGCATCGAAAGTTGTCTTTAAGTTGTTCAGCAATGTATTGAATACCTCTTCTTGCCTTCTCATGTTGTCTTCATATATTCATTTAACTTGAGAGCAGTTTCTATCCCATTCAAATCATTTTCCTCAGAGCCATGCAGTATATGAGTGTTTTTGGGTGACAAACCTGCTATGGCTTACATTTATCTCACTATGATAAGATGTCCCAGGCACCTAGTTCATGGAAAACCTCCAGGTCGCCCTAGGGGGCGACAACAATTGTCGAAAAACACGTTGTCTTGCCAACACCTAATTCGACAAACTGCATACCGACTACCACTCTGCATGCTCCTTCGACCACCCCAGACCACCTTCTAGATGAAACGCACTAGTGCGTTGAAGCTTAAGTAGCGCACCGATGAAAAAACCATGCGTAATAACCTCCGGCCGCCCATTTTTTTAGTTATGTTGAATTTTCGTTAAAAGCTCCGCCAATACCTCCGTAACCATAAACGGATATTGTAGCAAATTGTTTTTTGACAATTTTGGCCAATTTTATAAGAATAAAAACCTCCTTTATAACCTCCGCTAGAGGGTAATTTCCTCGTAGTGTAGATACACTAGTGAGAGATCAAGTGAATTAAATATTAATTAATTCAAAATCAGTGATCTCACATGCAACTGAGGATTTACTATTATTATTTGCATGCATGTTAGATCCAATGGAGACCTAGTTAAGATCTAGGTGAAAGGGAAGTTGACTATCAGTTGTAGGATTATTGGGTTGCACCCATGCAAACAAACACCCGTTGGATTTCCCATGAGACTTGCGCATTCAAGGAAGGCCAAAATTCCTATTCTTTAGGGATTACAATCATTGGGGATTGCGCAAGAAAGGCAGGCTGTCTGGAGGCAGGAAATTAACTAAGTATTGGTCAGTTTTATGTATGACAGTGTGAGACAATTACTTGAGTACAAGAGGGCTCTTGTGAGAAAATTTGTATGTAATTGTTTGATGATTCCATGTTGAATATACAATAGAATATAGTGAGGTTTTGAGCAGCAAGCTTTCCCCGGGAAATTATCTGTGTTGTGTTTGATTTGATTCTTCTTTGCTTCATGTGATTGGCGATTGTGTTTTTAATTTCGCAAAATATTTGTAGAAGCGATTCAGTATTTAACTTTAGTACATTGTTAGATCGTATTGAATCCATGATATACATGATTTTTTTATAATTTCTACATGGTATCAAAGCACAGGAAATCACAATTTTGAAGCAGGAGCTGAGTTTGTGACTGGATAGAATTTGAATTTGCAGAAAGACTTTCTTTGTGCTATAGTTGATTCGAGATCGAAATGGCTTTCAATGTCTTGAGGTTGGAGTATGCTCTCGAGGGAAGCTCAAACTATATTTCTTGGAAGGACAGGATGGAGGCATTACTCGAAGACAATGGTTTGAAGGAATTCATTGACAATAATGTTCCTAAACCCATTGTCACAGATGCTGCAAATCTTGATGCATGGCAAAAGAAAGTGGAAAAGGCGGGGAGGATCCTATTGGAGTGAGTACGATACCACATTGTCTCAAGCCTTCATGGGAAATCCACACCATATACAATGTGGAAGGCTTTCACGGATCTATTCCAGAGCTGCAACAACCATAGGTAATTGGCGCTCAAAGATAAACTCAAGAAGATCAAGATGGAGAAGGGTGACTCCATACCAAAATATCTAAAAAAGGTTTTCCAATGTCGAGATGAACTGGGGAGCGTTGTTATAACTATCGCTGATGATGATTTGGTGAGTTTGGCTCTCCTAGGACTTCCAAAGAGTTGGCATAGTTATCAAGGCTCTGTCAATGGAAGGGAAAAGTTGCCAGATTGGGAACGGCTGTGGTCGGATTTGGTGCAGGGGGAGTTCAGAAGAAACAACAGAGATGGATCTTCATATAAGAATGAAGATGAAAAATATTGTGCTTTGGATACCAAGGCGAAGAAGGGGAAGGGGAAGAAATTCCATTCCAAATTCGAGTCCAAAAATGGCAAGAAGCAGGACATGTCTAAGATGAAGTGTTTTCACTGTCACGAGCATGGGAATTTTGCTACTAACTATCCACAAAAGAAGAAGAACAAGAAGACTGGGGGATCTGTAGCTGGTGAGGCTTTGGCCTCGCAATTCGAGCTTGAATTCTCATTGATCGCATGCATGGTGTCAAGTGCATTAGGATCTGTGTGATATTTGGAAGGTGGTGCTTCCTTTCACATGACGGGAGACAAGGAACTTTTTAGTAACTTGGAGGAGAAGGATCTCTAGATGCATATTGAAATGGGTGATGACAAGCAGTACAATGCTACCAAGATTGGTACCATTACCTTCTAGAGGAAGTCAGGTAAACCCTTTCAATTAAAATATGTAATGCATGTACCAGGTTTGAAGAAAAATTTAGTCTCAGTCACAATGTTGGAGGATATAGGCTATGATATTGTTTTTAGTGAAGGAAAATCTTTCCTGTGACACAAAACAACAAGACAAGCCAAGAGGATAGGGATTCGAGTTAAGAATCTCTACAAGCTTGAGGTAGATGGTTGCGCAACAATGATGGGCAAGGTGGACAAAGTGGTGAGCCGGGATGAGTGCGAATTATGGCACAGGAGATTGGGTCATCTTCACCATGGAGCCTTGAAAGTCATGCAGAAAATTTCTACTGGTCTTCCAAGGGGTACACTTGCATAGTCAGACACATGCAAGGGATGTACTATTGGAAAATATGTAAAGGCCACCTTTCATGAGATGTAGAATCGAGCTTCGGGGATCCTTGAGAGAGTTCACACAGACGTGTGTGGACCATTCTTTGTTTCTTCGACAGCAAAACATAAGTACTATGTAATATTTGTTGATGAATTTTCTTGTAACTATTGGATATTCTTCATGAAAAAGAAAGAACACACATTCTCTACGTTTCTTGAGTTTAAGGCACTGGTGGAGAAAGATATGGGGAATCAAGTGAAGGCCCTTAGGAGCGATAACGGTGGAGGATACATCACTAACGAATTCAAGAACTTCTGCAGCAAAGAAGGAATTCGAAGAGAATTGATAGCGCCTCATAACCCACAGTAGAATGGGGTCGCGGAAAGGAAGAACAGAATGATCGTGGGTGTAGCAAGAGCGATGTTGCATGATCAAGGCCTATCGATGCATCTGTGGGTAGAAGCATGCAACACTGCGATATTTGTGTAAAATAGTTGTGCTCGCAGGATACTTGGCATGAGTACACCTGAAGAGGCTTTCACTGGTAAGAAACCTGATGTTTCACACTTTAATATTTTTGGCTCATATGTTTATGTGCATGTGACCAAAGACGCCAGGAAGAAGCTGGAACTAATAGCTGAGGTCAGGATTTTTGTGGGGTACACTGAAATGCCCCATAATTATTGAGCATATTTTCCAAACAACAGAATGATTGCTGTGCAACGGGATATAAAATTTGATGAGGAGAAATCCATGCGGTTGTCCCTTGAGAGGGAGTTGGACTTACATGTAGAGGAGGAACTGTTGGTTCCCAAGGATGAGCCTCAAGATGTGGAGTAGCCACATGCAGAGGATCAGGGAGTGGAGGAAAACACTCATGCGAAGCCATCCAACAGAAATGGCAGAAGGTGCACCACGGAAGCTGATAGATTAAGACTTGATGTTGCGGAGAATGTAGGAGCCCTTACTTCACAGCACAGACAAATACAGTCTCCTAACAGGTTTACTCGGTACATGGCTCTTATGAGCAAATGTATTTTGACTGAACCATATTCCTTTCAGGAAGCAGTACATAAACCAACTTCGGTTGATGCAATGGTGGAGTATGACTTCATTGTCAATAACAGTGCATGGGAGATTGTCCCAAGGCCGGTCGACAAATCAGTGGTTGGATTGAGATGGATCTACAAGGTAAAACAAGTTGTTGATGGGAGTGTGGAGAAATACAAGGCCAAATTTGCGGCTCGGGGATTCTCACAGATCGAGGGGATCGATTATGATTAGACTTTTGCACTTGTTGCAAGGTACTCTTCCATTAGATCCATCCTTGCACTCTCAACACAGATGGGTTGGCGCATTCATTAGATGGATGTAAAAATTACGTTTCTCAATGGGATCATTCAAGAAGAAGTGTACATAGAGCAGCCTGAATGTTTTAAGATCTTCAACAGTGAGTCGCATGTGTGCCGACTCAAAAGAGCATTGTATGGGCTGAAGCAAGCACCTCGTGCTTGATACACTCATATAGACAGTTATTTTGACCTGTGATGAGTAGTTGATACACTCATGCAAGGAGGATCTTGAAAGGGAGTTTGAAATGAAGGACATGGGACTCCTTCATTATTTCCTTGGATTGGAAAAATGGCAGCAGGATGGTGAACTTTTTGTGTCTCAAGGCAAGTATGAAAAGGAGATATTGGGTAAGTTTCACATGGAGAGCTGCAAACCCATGGATACTCCTCTTCCAGGAAATTATAGGAAAGAGGATGCTACTTCTGGAGAGGTAGTGGATGCTACTGTCTACAAGCAATTAGTTGGTTCACTGATGTATCTAGTGAACAACATACCAGACATTTTCTACGCAGTTAACATTAGGGGAATTTTGTGGTCTAAAATGGGCCTCCTATGGAAATAATAAAATAATAGCTAAACCAATAAAATAATATTTATGAATTTGCAATTCACTTTTTGCACCAAAATCAATGTAACCTTGGTTAAATTCAATTCAAAAGTTGTACAAAAAAAAAAAAAAATGTATTGATGTGACTATAAATAAAAATGATATTTTCAAGAAAAAGTCATTATCATTGCACAACTAATGCATTTGTCCTTTGTACTTAACTAATTTAAAATAAAATATAAATATAAATTCATAAATTCTTAATTACATAATATACTACTAATTAAATTTTATATTATTTAAATTATATAATAACATGTAATTAATATACTATATAAAAATAATATAATATAATATATTGTTTTATGGACGAATTTTATATTACATATTGAATTGATTTGATTTATAAATAAATATTTGAAAATATACAAATATAATATTTATTGAAAAGTGTGTAAACACATTCAGATTGTGTAGGGATATGCATTGTTTCTTTCAAAAAATATGAAATGACAATAATAATATTTTATTCAAAAAGTGTGAAATGACATTTATTATTAGTACTTTACTTAATGACTTTAAAAGTACTTAGAGCACTACCATGGTTAACCATGAGTTTTTATCTACCATTGAGAATGTGACAAGTAAGTACCTTTAACTCAAGCAATGCCACCTCAACCATTAGGGATGATGGCATCCCCTAAAATGTGATTGGTTCTCATAAAGTGAATTTTGATTGTACATTTTCCTTAGGAGACCCATTTTAGACCTCAAAATTCCCCTAATGCCAGCTGAGTCAGCTATGGTTAAGCCTACCAAGATCTTTTGAAAGGCGGGGAAGCATGTCTTGAGATACCTGAGGGGCACATCAGAGTATGGTCTATGGTACAGACGGACAGAGGAAGTGAAGCTTCAAGGCTTCATGGATGTAGATTGGGCGGGCAGTCCATCAAACAGAAAGAGCAAGTCAGGAGGGATCTTCATCATAGGATAGACAGTAGTTTCCTAGTACAGCAGGAAACAACAATATGTGGCACTCAGTTCAGCGGAAGCAGAGTACATGGCCGAAATTCAAGTTGCATGTGAGGCTATCTGGATGAGAAATATCTTGGTTGGTTTGTTTGGTTCTTATATGGATCCGACATTGATACATTGTGATAATCGTAGTTGCATTAAACTCTCGATTAATTTTGTGTCTCATGATAGGTCCAAGCACATAGATATTTGGTACCATCATCTCAGATATTGTGTGCAAATAAGAATAATATTGTTTTAGTACATTCCCACATAAGAACAGGATGCAGATATTCTGATGAATGCGCTCATCAGGAGAAAATTAGATTACCATAGAGGCAGGATTGAGGTGAAGGATAATCCCTTTCTTGTTGAGAGGGATTGTTGAAATTTAACAAGAAAATTTTAGCACCCACGCCTAGTGCATTAAGCACCTACACTAGGGTAGGGCCGACAGGGCTAAATTTGGTGCATGTCTATTTTAGTTATCCCTTAATTAAGATGGAAAATAAAATGTAATCTAGTCTCAAAATAACTTGTAATAGTTAATTGAGTGTGATAAACTAATTTAGCTCATGAATTTCGAGTTAGAGGTAGTTGGTGAGGCATGCAAAGTGATTCTAGTTGTAACAGAGTTAGAAGTGCAGTGGTGCATTAGTTAATGCAGGTTGTAATCATTTTAACTCATTTAAGTGAGTTAAACTCAGTTATGCTAGTTGTAACTGTTAGATACACTAGTGAGAGATCAAGTGAATTAAATATTAATTAATTCACAATCATTGATCTCACATGCAACTGAGGATTTACTATTATTAGTTGCATGCATTTCAGATCCATTGGAAACCCAATTAAGATCTAGGTGAAAGGGAAGTTGACTATCAGTTGTAGGATTATTGGGTTACACCCATGCAACCAAACACCCATTTGAGTGCCCATGATACTTGCACAGTCAAGGAAGGCAAACATTCCTATTCTTTTGGGATTTCATTCATAAGGGATTGCGCAAGCAAGGCAGTGAATTGACTAAGTATTGGTCAGATTTCTTTATGAAATTATGAGACAATTAGCTGAGTACAGGAGGGCTCTTGTGAGAAGATTTGTATGTAATTTTTTCATGATTACACATTGAATATATAATAGAAGATAGTGGGGCTTTGAGCAGCAAGATTTCCCCGAGAAATTATCTGTGTTGTGTTTGATTTGATTCTACTTTGCTTCATGTGATTGGCGATTGTGTTTTTAATTCCGCAAAATATTTGTATAAGCGATTCAGTATTTAACTTTAGTACATTGTTAGAGTGGATTGAATCCATGATATACATTCTTGTTGTATAATTTCTACAATGAGATCCTACAACGATATGTTCCCGAGCATGAATTACACAGCATACTGGTTGAAGCACATGGCAGAGTAGCTAGAGGTCACTACGCAGGAAAATCTATTGCGCCGAAGATTCTGTGCGCTAGATTATGGTGGCCTACGGTCGATAAAAATTCAAAGGATTATTGTAGCACATGTGATGTTTCTCAGAGGACTGGAAGACTGTCGCAAAGAGATGAAATGGCATTGCACCCCCAAGCTACATTAGAAGCCTTTGATAAATGGGCGATTGGCTTTGTGGGGCCAATCGATCCGCCGTGAAAAAAAAAATGGGTGTAGGGTACATTCTTACTGTGACTGATTACCTCACTCGGTGAGCTGAGGTGCAACCAGTGAAAAAGTGTACTGTAGACATGGTAGAAAAATTCGTCTTTGAGCATATTGTGTCACAGTTTGGTTGTCCAAAAATTCTGATGAGCGACTGGGGTACACATGTCTTGAATAACACTATCAAAGCCTTGACTGAATAATTCCAAGTAGGTCACCACAAGAGTACTCCATATCACCCACAAGTGAATGGCACAGTAGAAGCTTTCAACAAAATATTGGAGAACGTGCTAACAAAATTATGCAACGTGAACAGAAATGACTGCGATCTACGCATTCTTGTTGTTTTATGGGCCTATAGAACTACCTGTAAGAAGTTGACAGGTCAGACCCCCTTTCGACTGGTGTATGGTCAGGAAGCAGTGATGCCAATGGATTATATCGTACCTAATATTCGCATCGCAGCAGTGATGAATATGGCAGACAGCGACATTATGGAGAAGATATTGATGCAACTGCTGGAGTTGGAATAAGATCAGTTCATCGTTGGATTTCATCAGTAGATTCAAAAGAAAAGAGAGAAGGCATGGCATGATCATCATATAAAGCAAAAGACATTCAAAGATGGGGATCTAGTTTTGTTATATGACAGCAAGTTTTCAAAGTTCCCAGGAAAGCTGTAAATGCACTGGCTTGACCCATATATTGTCTGAGAGGTGAAGGAAGGAGGCGCAATCCATCTCGCCAAGCTGAATGGGGATTTTTCCTCTAGTTGTATTAATGGTAGAATATTAAATTTATACAAAGACGACTCAGCTCTTGGCAGTTCACAATGGCTATGTGGTCGTCGTAGAGTCTTTATGCTCCATGCAGTTGGTCGAGGGCATGAGACTATAACTAGGTTGAAAATACAAGCGAGTGTGAATCAAGCGAGCATGCTTCAGGAGAGTGTGGCTCACGTGAGAAAGGTTCCAGAATATGGAAGGAAAGCAGTGCGACGAAGTAATTTCCCTGTCAAATGATGCCTTGAGCGACATCAAAGCGAAAATAATTGGTGCACCATCTTTGTGACTTAGGACGAGTCACATTTTTGTGTTGGGGGCATGTTGGAGATGAGATCCCCTCGAACAAAGCAGCAAGGAAAGACTTCACAATTCAAGGAGCATAGCGCACAACGCAGAGTATATTTTTAGTCATAGGGGCTTTGGGGTCAGTCAAAGCCCCATATTATGTAATGGGAAGGGATATTTTGTGAACATTGGACTTCACCCATGGTTTTGGACCATGGTATTGTAAATGCCAAACCTATATAAGGAGTCTAGATAGAAGTTAGAGATAGGAAGTAAGACATGAAAAAGAGAAGTAAGCTTAATTGATAGATCTTATCAGATGCATTTGGATGTAATATTTTTTTTTAGTATGAGTTTTGGGTTAGAGGAAAGGCTCTTGTTGTTGTGTGCGCAGATACCTTAGGAAATATGTAGTTGTGAGCATAGACCCCTGTAGCTGTGTGCGCAGGGTGGAATTGAATGTATAAGAAGGATTTGGCTATTAATGAAAGAAATATTGGATAGATCTGAGTTACATTGATGTGTCTTGATTTTACTTATTGTTTATGAATATATGTGTGGAATAAGGGTTTTGATATGTAATTGAATATCGCAGCCTTGTTTATGGTTATTTACTTTGTCTAATGCATAAATAAGTAATATAGCGCAGCTTGTTAGTGATTTCAATAGATATGTTGAACAACACTTGTATTATTAAAATATCTTACCTGCGAAAATCTGTTAAGAAGGAAAAGCCCTAAAGCCACAACCTGGATGCAGAAACCTGGTTCTAGCATCCCCCTATATTGCCTCGGGTAAGAATTCAGTCTGCGCAAGAAGATCGTTGCCGAAAGGTCTGGTAATAGTGGGTTTTGTTGTATTGCATAGTCACTTCAAACTTGGGTCTAGGCCCCATCAAGCCAACAAAAGGAAATTCCCACAAAATCCTCCTAGTATTTTCCTCCTCCACCCATTAAAATAAATGAATTATTTCTACCTATTAATTTCCATACCATAATTTCTATAGTATAATTATTTTAGTTTATTAATCGTTCTTCTAAAGTTGTCGTAGAATAAAAATACATCATCAACAAACAACAAATGGTTCAAGAAAAATGACCTTCCCAATTTTATCCCTTTCAAAGTACTTAATCATTTAGCCTCTGCAATTGATCTGCTAAAGGGAATATGCTTGATGGAGCCTAGTATTTGGACCTCTAAAAGTATTGAAATACCTCAAAGTAGATCCATTAAATAAATCAACAAATGGAATAAAGATATACACTACAAAATCCAATTGACCATAATATAGAATATTATGTGAAGTATTAATCTTAAATAGAGTCAAGATGATATATCTAAATCATTCTATAAATATGACTTCAACACCATTGCATTAAATCTATCAGTTTTGAGAGAGTGTAATCCCTCATGAACCACCACTATAGTTTTATGAATCTATTTTCCATGCAAGACACTGAATTTCTCTTTTGAAATTTACTCTAAGGATACTTTTTCATCATAATAGTTATTACATTAAATATCATCATGGAAATAGTCTTAAAAGTGATCAAATGATTCAATACTATCATTCTTTTGGATTTATGAAATAAAGGTGGAATTAAAAGTTCGCACCACTTTTCTCATTCTTCTAATACTCTCTGCAACCCTCAATAATCCACTTCCAACAAGTCATAAAATCCCATAAAAAAACTCCACTATCCACCCATTAGGACCTAAATTCTTAGTTCCTTGGAAGGAAGACAATATAGATTTTAATTCTTCCTTAGTCACCCCCTCTACCAACATTTCACTTTCCTCCTCCATGACAAAACTTGGGAAAAATGAATTAATCTTCACTATTTCAATTATATTAATTGTATCTATTTCTTTATATATACCCTTATAATAAGGGACCAACATATAGAATACTTCCTTGATATTTCATTTCCCATATATCATTAGTATTTTTCTTATGGTTGGAAGATTCATTATTCCATCCCCATTAGCTAACCAAAGGGCCCTACTCTTATGATTCCATTGGGTTTCCTTTTCTTTCAGCAATTTCCTCATATTTATCAAAGATGAAACATAATCTTGAGAGAATATATTTTATATTACCTGCCCTACTAAAATTATATCATCTACATCTCTTCTCCTCTTATCATAATCCTAATTAGATATAGAAATTTAAACTGTTTTAATATTTATAGCTAGGTACAGGCTCACTAACTCTCTTGAAGAGGGATCAAATCTCAATCATTCAAGATGGACCACTCAAAATTGAATTTGAAAGGGATAGAGGGTTTTCTATCTTACTTATTTATTTGAAGAAGGATTAGGATATGATCAAAATCCCCTCCAACTCTACCCAAGACCTAATTATTTCAAGTTCATTCAAGACTAATTTAGAGATAAAAAATATATCTAACATTTTAGAAACTTTCCTATCCCATATATTTTTATAGGTTGGATAATGCTTAATTATATCAACAACTACCCACCCATTATCTTCAATTTTTTTCAGAGAAAAAAAAATTACCTGCATGTCCTCCCTTACTAAGTTCCCCTCAATTTCAACACTTTTCATGAGATGAACATCTCTTGTAATATCAATTTTTCCACTTTTACAAACTATTGGTCCAATATATCCTCCCAAAAGGAATCATTTCCTCATATGGATTTTATACATTACCTATATTGAAATATTTTCCAAGTTCAATAGAATAGAGAATAACTCATAAACTTGAATTCAAAACCACATTAACCAATGTTTAATTAAAATAAAAACCAGTCTAAAATGAAAGATGACCTAGAAACCACTTCAAAAACAAGGCTCTAATTCATTAATAATAAACTATTGTTTTATCCTCACATTTTTTTCCTAATGATGGACCGTGTTAGTCTAGTCCAAAAATTTTATTACAAAATAAATGTGATAATACAAAAGCATCCATAAAAAACCACATAATGTGTCAATTTGAGGGAATTTGTCCTCCACTTAATCAACATCCCCTTCTAAATGAGTTATTGAATCTATTTCTAAAATTTCCTACTCATTTCATGACTTTAAAAATTCACCAGTAATATTATTTCACCCTCCCATCCCACACCATATTTTCTTGTACCATAATTGTGAAGATCCACAAGTCTACCCAATGAAAATCTCTTGGAGGGTTTTCCAAAACCCCTAATGTTTAGATACATTATAATCATTGGGACACCTTCTGGGGGGCATTCCCTAATCTACAGAACCCTTCCAATGTTTTTCATTTACCCTAATAACTTCCATGATAATCATATACTAATCTAAATATATATAATATTTTCATGTCATGCACCGAGGTTCCTTCCCTACATCCTTACATATTCCTCCTTCCATTGCTCCAACAAATTTCCCTTTGGAACCCTTCCTAATTTTAAGAGGATATATGAAGGGATCATTCTCCGAAGACTCTTCTCTATTATTTGGAGGTGTACATGAACTTATACATTCTTTTAACCCCTTCCCTTAAACATAGGCTCCCCTTCCAAATATAAATCCAAATTCATATCCATACCCAAACCCAATAAAATTATAGAATTCCAACCCAACCTCTCCTTTACATGACTTCATTCCCATGGGTTCAAACAAGAACAATGCTTATAAAAATCCAAATAAGGGCACTCATTAAGAGAAAAATCTATGATAAAATCTCCAACATGCACTAAAACAAAATTTCCAATATTGGAATAGACTCCGCAATTTTTTTGCTCCCATATCATATCATCCATATGAAAATATAGCATTTCTACTAATAATGGACTATCTTCCATCAAAATATCCCCTTCAAGTCCATCCATAACCTTTTATTTTCCTTAATCTGCCCCACTCAACACCAAAACAACACTACTACCATCCTCCATAAAGTTGTTTCGATCCCAACAACTCCTAAAGTAATATCTTATCCCTTAAAATTGCATATCCTTATTCAATTCATGAGAAAACCCATAAAAATTTATCTTCCTATCTAATTCCCATCTCGTTAACTTCAAAGTGGAATTTTGCAAAGTTTGCAAGAGAGAATCTTAACAAGGTTAAAAACAATTGGCTCCTCTACCTCCACATCCAAATTCAAAGTTATCTAATCCAACAATGGTGGACTATCTTCCATTAAATTATCCCCTTCATGCACATTTACAGCCTTCCCCATAAGATTATTGGCTTCACTAAATACTAAATAAACACATTTCTCCTCCTTCATGAAATTGTAATCACCTCCAACATTCTTGGATCCATATCCACACCCATCCTATAGACTTACCAAGTCCAAAATAGGAACCCAAAAATTTTGAACCAGAATATTCTTCCCAAAATTTACTACCCTTGACATCTAAATTGAACTACCTTTATACATATCAAAAAAAATGCCTTCATCGTGAAAATGATTTGCAATAAAAATTTTCCATAAACATTAACCATATGTACATTGAGTTTAACTTAACAAAGTTAACATGGACCTATATTGGAATATGCTTATGAGTCTTTGACTTCCCTTCCACCACATCCAATTGTTGATTAATTATTCCACCAAAGGTATATGAACTTCCATCATATTATCCCCTTTGGAAACATGCCCTTCCTTCCCCATTTATTTTTCCTCTTCACCTAATACCAACCCAATGGAAATCCCCTCATTCCTCACCTTTTATCAATTGGCATCACCACTCCTCATCCTCCATATTTTTTTATGGAAAGTGGGAAAATATATCTTACCATGCACCCATAAATGTGACAGTCGATACAATAATTTAAAACCTAAACAACTAATATATTCCCCATCCCAAGTTTAACATCCTTTTTCAAACCATCTTTTAAATCTAATTCAGCCAATATCCAATCTACAAAGTAGGAGATTTTAGTTTTAAGCCTCTCATTGACCTCGAGGAAGGTCCTACAAAATTTTTCCCAATGACCTTAAATGATCTTAATTATTAAAATTTTAAGGGATAAACAAGGAACCTTGGCCCATATATGATGTTTTGAAATACTCTCTAACCTAAGATAAAAACCAAGTACCCACTTCTTCAAACATAACACTACCAAAACCCAAAAATACCATGCATTAAAAATTATTGTAGCTACATATTTGGCTCTAAAATGAAAATTCAACCATCCCCACTCCAAAGTAAAAACCTAGTTGAGTACCCTAAAACCAACTACCATACCTTCTCTCTCTACAATATTATATTTTTCTCAAAAATAATACATCCATAAAACCCTCCACTATTTTTTTTACTATACAAATCCACTACCTATGCCATGGTAATTTATTCCCCGTATACAATATAGTTCCTTCCCTTCACCAACTTAATGCATCTCTTACCCTTTCTACTATGATTCAACCAGAGGCTACCTCTCTCCAATGCTTTGCAACAAGGTCCTAAAGTCTCGAAGACTATAGGATTTACATGAAATGGGGTGATTAATTTCTACATAAACTCAATATAATATCTTGTACTCTTTATAGAGATCTCTAAATGGATATCCACTACCTCCAACCTTCAAGCCCTATCCATGGTACTTTATGTGACACTGATGGTCCCTTTTTGGAAAGTTTCAATAGAGGTAGTTTAACCATACATACCTTCATCTTATATCACATTTAATAATACACCTCTACTCCTGATAGACTTGATAACTAACCTTGGACCGTCCCTCTCCCATTTATTCCCAAGGATTTTTCTAAGTTGGAAGGAGGTAGAGTCAAAAAAAAACCCATAGATAAAATTATTTGGGTTTCCCTAGAGAGTTAAAATGCTTCTATTACTTGATTTTTCTACTATAAATACATTTTCAAAAAAGAGGATAGATATTCAACTAAATCTACAAAGTCATTGACCTGATCTACAATCATCCCTACCTTCTTCTAAATCACAAACCTCCTTTATTTTTCCTAGTCTTCTATCTTTCCAATTTTCATAACTTACATCATTATTTTTTTAAAATATTTAAATATACAAAATAAAATTTAGTTATTTATTAATATATTACATATTTATATTAATTTGATTTTAAAGTATTTTTTTCCAAAAATTAAGTAATAACTATACTGTCTCATTTCTCATTCTTATTATAATGTTCACCAAACTTAGATTATTTCCTATTAAAATACCAATTTGAGATGTGTTTCCTTATATTTATGTCATATTTAGATCAATGGGGTTTACGGATAGATGGCCTTGCGAAAAATAAGAATTGTAATTCAAAGCACATTATTGTATTGAGAGGTTCTCTACAACCTTTTTTTTTTTAACTCGAACGGGTATATTTTATTTATTGGAGGGATTTGGTTGGGTCGAGGCCTAATCAACCAGCATTACATAGCATTACATGACAGCTTATACTCTTCCTATTACAAAAAAATATTGGATCAAGGGATGCATGTTTGGAGAGGGCTTTCCTTGTTTATACTAAGATCTCCTGGAGAGATAAAGAATCCTTTGTTTGTCATGGAATTCGCCTCGTTGTTCGAGCTTCTGAGAATATGGAAGAATTGGAAGGAGGTGAAGTCGAGCAGCATGATCTTTAATCTTCGCAATGCCTTATTTAGGATAGCATTGCTAAACTGATCCTCCGAGTTGAGCTTTTTAATAAGGATTTTTGAAGCTCTGAATGCTTGGAAAAAATTTATGCCTCTATCTTGAACAATGTGGCAGGCTTTTATGAGGCCTAGGATTTATGCCTAGTTGTTTTTACATTAACCGAGTCCCCAAAAAAAATTATCTTTTCTTGATCCATCCTGAGAGTAGATAACACCACCTGCACCTATTGCCCCAGGGTTTCCCTTGGATGCACCGTCGAAGAAGATTGTTGTTTTTTTTTGCTTCCTCCACCATTCCTGAAACCTGTCATCCGGTTCTCTTAATCTCCATCTTGGGTTGGTGAGGGGGGAGACCAAAGGTTTTTCCCTAACATGGGGGTCGAGGGCTTCCATCCAATTATTTTCTGCAAGGAGAAGAGAGGTGCCTTCTTTGTGGGTTTTTTGTAGCACTGATTCGAGGAGAAGAGATTTGGCTTTTGCTACTACCTTTGCTGGATGACGGGGATTATCATTGAAGAGTTGCTCGTTTCAGGCTAGCCATATTTTCCAGCAAACAAATTTGGGAATGGAGAGCTAGACTTTGTGCCATAGTGATTTTTTGGGGATTTTGTGGGGATAGCATTGGAACCATGAGGAATATAGATCAACCACTAAAATTTGCTAAGGAGAATTAGCCTGTAAACCATGGAGAGTAATATCCCAAACCTCCTTTGCAAAGGGGCAATCAATGAATAGATGTGTAGCAGTCTCACTAGCATTTCTGCACAATACACATCTATGTGGATCGGCGATGTTTATTTTTACCAATTTCTCGCCTGTCAGCACCTTACTATGCAAGAGGGTCCAGAAGAAAAAATTAACTTTGGGGAGCCCGAATGGATCCCATATCTGGTTCCATAGCTTGGGAGACTGAATTCTGTCTTTTCTTGGTTGCAAAGCTATGTATCCTGAGGAATTTGTGTAAATACCAGTTTTTCCCCATCCCCATTTGTCTGGAATATCATTGTGGACAGGCGCAGAATCGATGAGCATATTTTTTAAATTTAACCGCTCGTGGCGCAGGTGTTTCGGAACATTAGGAAGAGTCTATGCATGCCAATTGCCATTTATATCCCATCCAGAGATGTCATTAAGCCTGCAACTGCTAGCATTGAGCAACCAACAGTGCAGATCACTGATTTCATCGTGGGTGTTGAGGGGAGCTTTACCCATAATGCGATCGTCCCATAGATATATTTTCTTTCCATTGCCTAGTATGCAGTAGAGATTTTATTTAAAGAAGGTTATGCTCTTGCGACAGAGATTCCATATCTGCGTGCCGGGGACTATGTTTCCAGCGGATATCAATCTGAGAGGAGCTCCCAACGCATATTTGGCTCTAAGGGTTTCGCTAACAGGATGAGTTGGATCAGCGTGCATTTTCCAAAGGATTTTGCAACCCAGAGCGAGGTTGGCAAGGGAAAGATCGTGTATCTGGAGGCCTCTGTCATCAATAGGACGCTTCACCAGATCCCAGTTTGCCACGTGAATTTTTTGTTGGTTTCATTTTCCTCCCTGCTAGAGGAATTCAGACAAAATCCTGGAGATCTGTTCCATAATGTTTTTTGGAGCAAGTAAAAAGGATGCTTGATAGATGGGAAGAGCGGACAGCACCATTTTGATGAGAATAAATTTCCCTCCCTTGGTGAGCCAGTGATCTCCCCAAGAGACAATCTTGGATTTTATTTTGCTAATTACTCCCTGCCAGAGTGATATTTGGTTGACACCAGAAGTGAGGGGCAGTCTGAGGTATTTGATATTATCCCACTGAGCAAAGCCCTTGAAACGAAGATGCTGGGCTATGTGATTGAGTTTGTGTTGATCGACATTCCAGCCACACACTGAGCTTTTCCTATCGTTAATAAGTTCTCCAGAGGCTCTACAATATCTTTTGAGGATAGAGTCGAAGGCTTTTGCAATTCTGATTGAGGCGCCTCCAAGTAGGAGAGAATCATCCGCAAAGAGGTCGTGGTTTCTAGGATTTGGGCCATTTGAAGTTCTTATGCCAGGGAGGACCCCAGTATTCATCTCCACTACAAGCTTCCTGCTGAGAATGTCCGCCATCAGAATGTACAAGAATGGGGAGAGGAGGCAACCTTGCCTCAGGCCTCTCCGAGCTTGAAAATAAGATGCAGGACGTCCATTGACCAGCAGGGCGATCCAGGGATTTTCTATGCAGACTTTTGTTAGATTGACAAACTGAGGGGAGAATCCAAAGGATCATAGAACTTTGAGGAGGAAGGTGAGGTTGACCCTATCAAAGGCATTAGCCATATCTAATTTGATCAGCATCCCCTTCTTGTTTCGCTGCTTGCTGGAATGAATTTCTTCCTGCACTTGAATTATATTATCCAGGATATGCCTGCCTTTGACAAGCCCCCCTTGGGGGATGGAGATGAGTTTCCCCAGTAGAGGTTTGATCCTATTTGCAAGGATTTTGGCCAATATTTTATAGGAGGCATTACAAAGAGAAATGGGTCTGAATCTGCCAAAGGTTTTAGGGTTGACTTCTTTTGGGACTAAGCCCAGGAAGGTTGAGTTGATGCCTCCTCCTACCCTCGCTTTGCTAAGAAATCCTTTTATCATTTTCATCAAATCAGTTTTGAGAATATCCTAGCATACTTTGTAGAAGTGGATCAAGAAGCCATCAGGCCTAGGGACCTTGTCTGATTCCATTTCCCATATGACTTTAATAATTTCTTCTTCTGAGAAGGGCTTTGTGAGGGCTTGGTTGTCTTCTTGATTGACAAGTTGGGGATGTTTGAGAGGAGGTCAGTTGTGTCTTCTTCGCTACCATCAATCCTAGGCCCATACAAGTTTTTCAAGTGACTTTCTGCTGCTAATTTGATTTGGTCAAACCTTTTACGAATCTGTCCATCTGTTGTTGTGATCTTAGTGATATGATTGGGGGAGAGGCAGGCTCTGTATTGATGGTGAAAAAAGGAGGTGTTCCAATCCCCAGCCTTGAGCCACAAGCTTTGGGATTTGATTCTCCAGTATTATTCTTCCATTTGGAAGGAGCGATGGGTGGATCTTTGGACTTGCACCTCTTTATTTAGCACCTCAGGAGTGATGTTTGTATCTTCCATTTCCATTTGCAGGGTTTCCAACAACTGAACTATTTCTGTTCTCTGACTAGTTGGAGTTTTTATGGGTTTTCTTATCCACTCTTTCAAGGCCTTCTTTGTGGATTTTAGTTTTTTCTCCCACACATAGCTTGGGGACCAATTGATTGGTATGGCCTAGGATGCTTGAACGATTTCAAAGAATCCTTCTCTTTCTATCCAGAGAGGGCTGAACCGGAAGAGAATTGGGCCCAGGTCTTCTTCGACTTCCATAAGGAGTTGAATGGGCTTGTGATCTGAGGTGAGTTTGGGGAGGGTTTTAGTTGAGATTAACACATTCTCCATCAGCATGGATCCTTGCACAATAAATCTTTCCAGGCGGGCAGAAATGTGGTCATCCCCTGTTCTATTGTTGGTCCACGTGTAGAAGCCTCTCATCGGATTAAAATTGAGAAGGTCCCACTGCTGCATTATCTCTTCCACCAACGGCAGAATTTGGTCTCTATTGTTATTACCTCCCCTCTTTTCCTTTGGTTTCATGATAATGTTAAGTTCTCCGGCCAGAATGAGTGAAGCTCTTGGAAGTCGGAGAGGGTGTTCCAACACTCTCTTTTTTCAGCATAAGAATAGGGATGTAAAGATTGAATAAGGCGAAATTCAACTTACTTGTGAGGTGCTTTAGCTCAGTGAAGATCCAATGCTGGGTCTCATGGGAGTTGAGCAGATGAAAGTGTTCGTTGGACCATAGAGTTGCTAAGCCACCTGAGGTTCCCCTCGAGCTTACTACTTTTCCTTCATTTTTCTTCACTTGGACTTATTGATTTCCAGAAGGGTTTGCCTTTTGATTTTAGTCTCTTGGAGCATGAGGATGTCTAGGGGGTCTATTTTCAATAGATCTTTGACAGCTTCTATTTTTTGATGGTTCCCCAAGCCTCTGCATTTCCAAGAGACTATCCGCATTATTTATCGGGGGAGGGGTTGGAGATTCCTCCCTTGGGAGGCCTTGCTCTAGTGTTTCTCCCAATGGAAATTTCTATTGTGGGTTGGCTTCCTTGTGTTTGTAGTCTTTCTACCTCCTCTTCCCTGACTTATTTGTGGGATTTCCTTCCTACCCTTTTCGTAGGTCTCTTAAAGGTTTCATCCTCTGAGGAGCAGGAGTAGTCTGTCGGCTTTTTTTTTGTTATTTCTGCATATGAAGGATTGGAGGGGTTGCCTTGGGAGACTCCAAGAGGGGCTGCATCTTCACCATCTTTATTTAAGGGAGGGGCCTCATTCTATTCCGTACTGACCGGTGTTGTTTTTGGAGGGTCTGGAGAAGTGCTTTCCTTGTTTTTTGGGGTTGGAGTCTCATCCAGGATGGAATAGAGCTCCTCTCTTCATTTCCCTGAGTTGTGTTGTTATTCCCCTTTGCGGTTCCTTTCCCATTTTATTTTGACTAGGTTGTTTTCTGGACCAAATTCCACTGCTCACCCTTTGATTTCTCGCTCTTCTCCTCGGCCTTTTTCTTGCATTATCTCGCGAAGTGTCCATAATCATGGCAATGTCTGCATTTGAAAGGGAGTTTTTCATAGTCCAACTCTTGTATATGGGACCATCCAGCAATTGTTAGGCTTATTGATTCTAGTAGCCCTTCTTCCAGGTCTACCTCGACGCATATGTAGGCACAAGAATACTGATCTTTTCTAACAACTTGATCAATGTATTTTCCGAGGGTATTGCCAATAATCTGGAGGGAATTTTGGTTCCAACAGTGCAGTGGGAGGTGGGGGAGCCACACCCAAACTAGAATAGTTGTAGGCACGTCTTGGGAGGGGTCGAATTCGGGCGACCATTTGTTTAAGTATAAGCCTTGTGGCCCCATGAAATATGGGTCGTTCATAAATATAAGACTTTTGTCCTCTGCACTTTCGAACACAAACACAAAAAAACCTTTGCCGACAAAGTAGCATTTGATGCCTTCTTTGGTTAATGGGATCCAGTTCCTCTTGACCCAATATTCTACAGCCTTGGGGTATGGCCAGAGGACCATGAACTGTCCTATAAGGCCTCTATCTGTGAGGTTCAGGGCTGATCTACATATTTCTTCTTTCGAGAGAGCCACCAAAGTGATGTTGTCCTTTTTTTTTACAAATTCATGTTGCAATGTTGTTGGAGGGCGTTTGCAGCTTGATGCCACCAGGTTCTGGAAAGAACACACCTCCGGAGGAAGGGGTGGGGGGGGGCTGCATCTCCTCCATGTGGGTTGGGTGGCGGTCGAGAAAGAGAGCTAGGTTGCATTGTGTGCACAGCAGTAGCAACAAGCCCGCGCGGGCAGCCTATCTTCCACTTTTCATAACGCATTGGTTCTCTACAACCTATTATGGGGGAGCTATTGTTACATTTTGCAACATTATATATATATATATATATATTAAGTGGGTTTGGTAAATTCCAATAGGAATCAATGCACTTGCTTCACAAAAAGTGCATCAATCCTCTCTCTATGATGACTGGATTAGATCCCCTCAAAAGCTTATCTCAAACTAATCAATTGTCTAGAAATCCAGAGTAAAGGCCTCACCCCTTATTGGAAAACATATATGATGAAAATTTGGGATGGTATCCTCTATGTTATTTGGAAAGGAACCTTAGAGTGATAGCCAACAATGGCAGACCCCTTGATCCAAGCCCTAAATGGAGAAGGATTTTATTATTTAAATCAGACTATTATTTACACTCTCCCCAGTAGATCTACAACTTGGTTATCTTTTTTTTTATTTATCTCTTGAAGGAGCCTCTAATATGGCCTAGTACTAATACATTCCTAGTTTAAAATTCACAAATGTTGGTCTTTCAAAGAGTGACGATTAGTTAATATGGTCCTTGAGCTCACATGGAGCTTACTCTCCCAAATATGCCTATCTATATTTGGCCATGAATAATGTTGAAAGTGATCAACATTGGTGGGGGAAAATGTAGTGAAAGATAAATTTCCCTCCAAATTCAAATCTCTATATGTGGTCTTTACTCAAACGTAAGGCCCCTGCATGGGAAAATTTGCAAAAAAAAAATTCTTCACATTGAGCATTTGTGTATTGTGAAAATATTCCTTTGAATCATTGGAACATATGTTCATCGATTGTCCCTTCACACACTCTATTTGGTTATAAATTCACTCTCTCGTTCCTTTGTCCTCCTTCTGGGATCATCCTTCTATCGATCAATGTCTAAAAAATTGTTTGTCAGGGATACATGCTAATCATCCCAAATATATTCCTATTATTTTAATGTGGGGAATCTCATTAGATAAAAATGGAGCCATATTTGAAGGGAAAAATCCCTCCCCCTCAAAAATTTCTCAGCAAAGTATTGCGATCGCCCTCTCTTTTAAATCTTTAAAGCCTCATAAATATCCATATGTGCTCCCAAGGCCCAAAAAAACTGATTCTGCTTGGGAATTTTTCTACAAGTCTACCCAAGTGTTAGAAAATAAAAGGCAATGGAGATGATAATTGATTTTGTTTACATGGTAATTACTTGTGAGAGTTAATCTTCTTCTTTGGTTGTTTATTGTTCTTTCTTCATCAAGCAATTACATAAAACTATTCTTCCAAGATCAGAAAGAAGCAAAGAGACACAGAAATTTAGGCTTTCAAACTAGGGAAAAACACCACAAGGGAGAAAACCAACAATCCTCTTATTATTGAATAAAATCAAGATGACATATCCAACCAAAGAGCAAATACTCCTTCAAAGGTTCCAGGACATCCCTCCTCCCAACTCAAAGTCAAATAAAGTTAACTTTCTTCACATTGTAGTCAACCTTCTTCAAGTTTCACCCCAGCTTCAAAGGTTATATCACGATATTATTTACAAACTTCGAAGAACTTCGACCCTGAAACAAATTACAGGAACTTCATATCACAATTTAGGATTTGTTACAAATTGCAGTAACTTCAGACCCTGGGCTTTGTCATGGACTTTAGGAGACTCGCATGTGTGAAGGATATAACACATAAATGAATTATGTATCTTCTTGGAATATTGGTCCTTTAGTCTTCTAGGAGTTTCAGAGACTGAACTTCTTGTTTTCCACTTTTATATCTCTCAAATGAGCTAAAGTTGGTGTATTTATATAGTTGTTCATGAGGTGTAAAATTTTCACACAAGCCGACTTGACTAAGAGAGGGTTGACTTGATACTTTTTTACTCATTTAGACAAAAATAAATAAAATTATCTTTTTTTTCTTACAAATTTTCAAATGTGACATGAATCAATTACAAATGTCTTTGACTCTTTATAACTTTTAAAGCATGAAGAACATGCTTAAGCAATAATATAATATAATAAATAAATCAATAATATTTTTTCTTTTATTATGAAGAAAGACACTAGTTACACTTTTCCAACACTCCCTCTTAACAAGGGAGGTATTCATAATGACTCAATAGGTTTATCTCAATTTTAAATATTCACATAAGAAGGGATCCGTATTGATAAGCATTAAAGATGATATTATCATCATAGCCAGTATTGTCACATTACCAATGCCTTGATAGGTACGTTATATCTCTCCACAAGATCAATTCACAACGTTGGGAGGCATTCCATAGGACACCACACCACCCCTCTGAGGTACACACTCCACCTAGGATACCTAGAGTATGTCCTCCACTGGACCATTTCCCTCAAGGAAATGTTTGTCCACTGGATCATTCTTTATCTAAGTCCATGTACTAGACTTAGGATATTCATCCTAATCCATCATAGTACATGACTCAAGAATGTATGTCCAAGATGCTTATCCAATCCACCATTTTCCTTATCCGTGTCCATGTACTTGACTTGGGATATCAATCCTAATCTGTCATAGTACATTAAAGAAGGAAAACCATGTGTCCTAACTCCCTTGAGAATTTCATGCTCACTCCCTCTCAAACAGGGAGAGTGCATCAACAAGCCTCAGCTTGTGTTAGACTTACTCATACTTCCCCTACATCAATTACCTATTATTTTTCTAGCTTCCTCAACCAACCCTCTTATCACCGATTTTTCTTAACTTGCAACTTATTTAACTAGGGATCCAAATCTTCCTCCTAATGGTTCATGATTCTACACTTGATTTCTTCACCTACTGCATCATGTATTATTTCCAACACTACTTCCTAAATTTCACTTATTCCTACCTTGAAGATAGTCCACCATGCAGTTCCTTCAACTAATTGATTATCATAATACTAGGTTAGCCAATCTACTTTTCAGTCAACCTTGAACACAACTTGGTTGACCCTTCCAATCTACATTTCTTCAATCAGTCTCAATGCAGCTCCATAGACTCAAATAATTATTCCCTCTAGTTGTTCCTATCTTTCCAAAATAGCCAACTCTTAGGGTCTTCAAATATACCTTCTTATAAGTCCTCGAGTTGCCTCCTATATGATATTCCTTAGGGTTTCTATACACATCCCTCTAATTGTACTGTGGTTTCTTCAAATTTATAGTTCTTAAGGCACCAAAACTTCCTTTCAATATTGACTTAGTGTTGGAGGCCCAAAATGACATTCAAAATTATAAGGGAGACCATCTGGTCGGGAACTTAAAGCAACTACTTTTCCATTTGGAATGGTGGTTCCAACTAGTTGAATTAGATCTGGTTACCTTCTCTCTATATCTACTAGATTAAATTATGTCTTTTACTTACCAATAGATAACAAACATCATATCAGCCCTCTTGTTGATCTCAAGCAAGGAAATGATCTTTAAGCTGATCTAGAGCTCATCCAAGCCACAACTAAAGTGTTCCTCTTTGATAAGAGGACTTCTATAAATATAATGATTATTCTAAATGCAAACTAATCTGATAATGCAAGCAAAGGGAAATAAATCCTAAGATTATCTCAATTAGGAAGATGTATATCTAACCCAACCGAGAGAAAAGTAATTAAATGATTGTGATTTTAACATGATTGGTTTTAGGTGAATATCTGGCTAATGAAATAGTTCTACTAGTTGATATTATAATTACCAAAACATGTCTTGTTTAAATCTCTATTAACGGTGAATGATTAACCAATAACATTAGGAAATAGTTCACTTAATGTCAATGGTAATTAAATTGAATTTAGATAGCATATTTCTGAGTAAATATTTACTCAGAAATATGATTTGAGTATAAGAGAAAAAGAGAAAATTACAACATATCTATGAAGCTAATGAACTAGATTTTAAATTCAAAAGACCTTCATCTTCACATTATACAATAGTGCTCAACATGAGAAAAAAAATTTACTCTGCCATTAATAATATGAAATTTGCATTAAAAAATAATAGTATTTAAAATACAAATTGATAAAAACCTGGTCTCATGCTTCATTCCTTGATTTGATCTCCAACAATCTTTCTCAAATCATAAGCCTCACCATTAAAAAAAAGAGTTGCAATAGTGTAAACTTTGATCCCAATACAAAGCCTAGAATTAAAAAACACAAATCCCAATAACCCTTAATTGAGTTTTCTCCCCTCGTCTACAACTAAAAATCCTTTACAATAGTTCTTCAAAATTCCTTAGGTGTAGAGAATAGGAACCTCTCTGATCATTCTCTAAAAGCCATATTTATAATTACAAGATGAAAACCAAAATGGGAGAACTGTTTGGAGAATAAATTTGTTCCCACAAATTTTATTGGCCAAAACTTTTTCTCCTTTCTTGCTAGCATATATTCCATTAATCCAAATCTTTTCTTCCTCATCCTCCAAACTGCTCTCCTTCCAAAAACCAATCAAAAGTAAATTAAATTGCAAATAAAAAATAAAATTACCAAATCTGGGAATACAAACATCTCCAATCAAAATATAATTAAATAAATAAATAAATAAAAATGTGAGCTTCCCATTTACCTTTGTAAATATATTGTTGGTCAAAGAATCTGCAATCAACAAAGGGTTTGGGAAAATGAAAATGCAAAAACTAAACTCATAAAATTAGTTTTTTTTTTTAAATTTGGAGCTTAAATTTCTGCTAAACTTTAGACTTGGTTAACGACTTAATCTAGCCATGAAACCACTTCAAAAATATTTTCTATGATTTATTATCTAACGAGCCATCCTTGGCCTCATTTGGCCAAATAAAACTCAATTTATGAGCCTCCAAAGTTGAAGTGTCAAAATTGTCATAGTTTTGGAAAAAATTCTACCTAAACCAAATTTACGAAAATTTTAATTTAAATCATAATCTAAATTAAATTGAAAATTGTAATTAACTATTAATTAATTGCAATTATTTCATTAATTAAATACATACAATTTAATTACAAAAATTAATTAATTATAAACAATTAAAAACATTAAATTAATTACAAATTAATTATATTACAGATTAATAAAAATATAAATTATTAGATTAAATTATTAATTATAACTACAAATTATAAAAACTAAACTAATTAATTAAAAAAAAATTAATATTAAAAACTCAATAGAACACGTGTAAGTTATGAGTGGTTGTTTGTCCCAAGTGAATGGGCAACGTATGAGACATGGTGGATAAGTGGGAGGCATAAGGTGTAGGCTTTATTATAAAGTTGAGGCATAAGGGGGAGTGGGAGTTACAAGGGAGTGTGGAGAGATAAGGAGCGAAGGAGGAAGGCATAAGGTGGAGTGGGAGTTATAAGGGAGTGTGGAGGAGGGAGGCATAAGGTACATGAGAGGAATGTAATATCGGACATCGGAGAAGTAGGAATTAATAATATTGGAGGATTTTAACCAGAGCCCCGATATAATAAAATTTATGAGTTCTTGATAAGACGTGGATTATGGGGTATCATTGGTTTTTATGATATCGGAGGTCAAATAAAAAAAATTCTGATATTGATGTGTCAAGCTCCTATGAAACCTTCGTTAATGTTTTGACCCAATGTTTATATAACTCTGAAATGAAACCTTTGTTATTGTTTTATATAACCATGTTTGTTCACTCATTGAAGTTTGTAATAAGCCCATAAAAGCCATCAAGAATCATCAAAAGTGTAGCATTAGAGGTTTTTATTTTTTTTAAAGTTACTATATTTAAAAGTTTTGAGGTTCCGATGGAGTGAAGAAGTATAGTGTTAAGTAGGAGAGGAGGGCCACGTGGTGTGGAACCCTTCTTTTTATATATAAACTACAGTCACTTGATTATTTAAAAGTCAGACAAAAAGAACTACAGCGATTTGGTAATTTAAAAGTCCAACGAAAATAACTATAGCCATTTTGAGGTTTCAATTCCATTTAATTTTTGAAATTGATATTTAGAATAGACTTTCGAGATCTCCAAAACATCATAATTTTAATTTCTTTACAATTTGGTTGAACTGATTTTGTAGAATTATTAGCGAATAACTAAAAATCAATATTTACAATTAATTACTAATTTGTTTACAAAAACTAAAATAAAACACACTTTGTACATTTTTTAGCCGTGGAAGTAAAAATCATCAAACTTCGACGAAGCACCATTTGCAAATCGTGTAACCAAATGAGATGAAACGAGAACCAATGGAAAGCTAGGAAAAATTAAAACTCAATGAAGCAATAAAACTATAAATCTGACGAAAATGAAAAATTGGCAAAATTGTAGGACGCTTTACCAAAAGAAAAATATTAAAAGGTGACATAACCAAAATTTATGAAAAGGGTCCCCACTATTTGAAATAAATAAGTCAAAAAATGGGGTGGGTTGATTTTCACCTTGAACCAGTTATCTTTGGTTAACGATGATGAACTTCAATTTACCCAAAGGTTAAAAATGAGGAATTTTATTAAACTTTCAAACAATAAAACATTTACAAGGGTCCCACATTAATTATTTAAGCAATATAAGTTCAAAAAAATAAGTACTCAAAGCAAACTTGGTCTAAAATCATAAATCTGAATTTTGGGAAAACATTATTTTAAGATTACCTCGTATGAGAAATAGAAGAAGATACAGATAGGATTTTTTTGATAAAGCAAATACCCATCGATATGAATGTTCTCGGATATCACTTCGTTGTCGTCGGACCTGAACAATACCTCGATGAAGTTGTATTTTATGTCATACAGGCATAGCCCCAATGCTAATGAGCGTCCATAGCACCAAGGGGTTTACTTGTATTTCCCATGCTTCCTCTTTTGATCACCCTTTTGATAAGCACATTTGCGAGCTTAGTTTATGATGTACCTGAGTGAAAGAGATGGGATGGTAATAAAAACAAGTATGTTAATGGATATAATTCTTCTATAATGTTGACTGCAAATATTTCCCCGCGATTATCAATCAGAGGGTTTTAATAAAGTGGAGGGATGGGAGGGATTCATTAAGTCAAACTCAAGCCAATTATTTCCTTGAAAAATGTGAATTACATCACTTAGAAAGGATGTGTGTTCCTCCATGAAAAATATTTAAAGCAAGAGGGCTCCAGGATTCCATAAAGATATACCTTTAATGGTAAATGAAACTCATGAAATTGACAAAGTATAAATTCCTCATGTATGCCAACCAATGTTGGGTGAGGAGAATTGGCCTTCCACATAAATCTTGGCGGAGTCACCAAAATCAAACCATAACGAATAGAAAAAGGGAAAAAAAATCCAAAGTGAAGGGCAAGAGGAAAGCAACAACTCCAAACATTTCAAAATGAGAAAGGAAAATTTGAAAGAAAAACCCAAATTAAAAACAAGCCCAACAATATTAATTATTCAAATGTCTCAACAAAACAGTAAAAGAATATAAGCATGTGTTTGTTCGGCTTATGTTGAGATTTTAGTAAATTTTTATCTTGTAGAGTTATAAGAAATTAGACTTTAAAATTAAAAAGGTGAATAGAAGTCATGAGTTAAAATCAATCCCAAATGAGAAGTCTTCATCTTTTGCAAATCTTATGGTTTCAAAGCAAAGCCTTCATAAGATCATCTTAACAATTTTCATAATAAAAGCAATGATTATGAAACAGACAAAAGGTTCAAGGACTCCCCACTTTAGCTGATTTGATGAACATCGTAACTGCTCCTCCAAAATTCAGAAGAAAACAACGTAGAAAATGAGTGCCAAATCTGAGTTGGCAGAGGTGTGAAAACAACTGATGGAAACCTACAAAACAAAGTTTTATATCAGCAAAACTAAAACAAAGCTGAAATAAAAATGAAGAAAATAAAAAGGATGAAAATGGGCATATGAAGCTTACCGTTGGATAATTTCGTTTAATTTTATGTGAGAATGTCGTTTTCTCTAACAAAGAACAACCTCTTCTTTTTACTTGGAATTAAATGCATGAAGAAATTATGTGAAGTTCATTGGCCAAAAATCACAACTCATTAAGTCTAAATTAAAGCAAGTAGTAAAACTAGAAAAATGATGTCTCATGTTTAAGGAATCTTAAGTAAACCAAATCCATAAGAAATGAGAATGAAAATA
Source organism: Pinus albicaulis (assembly GCA_034641835.2). NCBI lineage: Eukaryota > Viridiplantae > Streptophyta > Pinopsida > Pinales > Pinaceae > Pinus > Pinus albicaulis. The sequence goes on along the minus strand of CM076580.1, from coordinate 84,247,979 downwards.
TGCTTCTCTATGAATTGCGGCAGCAATTGTTCTCTTTGTTTTTTCAAATTTCATATCCACTCCATGATTTTCATAAATTGTCAAGAATCAAGACCAAGTCCCAAACAGTGTAATGCATATGTGTAGATGGATAGGTCTTGAAATTTTGCATGCTAAATATGGAGTGATATATCAAAAAAAAATAGAATTCAAACATGAATTAACCATGATCCATTACCTTTACATGTTCCAAATTCCTTACCAGCTAGTTGCACCATCATAGTGGTTACTCAAGTGTGTCTTTGAAAACAAAATAAAGATGCATTTAATAAAATATGGTCAAGATGATGGGATGAGCATCTAATAGTAATATAAAGATGAAAATTTAAGCAAGCTATAGGTGAGGAACTCAAGAATATTACCGAGAAGAGTACAAAGAGGCTCAACTCTACAATGAAGGCATAATGATAAGATCCATGTTCACATATCATGAAGAATGGATATAAAAGTTACTTAGTCATCCATAGAAATGAAAGTTTGGGGTTTGATGAAATTATAATTTAAAATACATCAAATCTCTCGAACACCATGATAACATGAAATTCAGCATATATATATATAATCAAATGGGAATCCGAGTGTATATAGTGACAAGTCAGATTGTTTAACAATAAACGAATTGACCATAGGCCTACGAGGATACTTAACCCGATATTCTGAAGTTTTGAAATTAAAAGAGGCTAAAAAAGAAAATTTCAGGAATAAAATCAAATTGATGAATGATAATAGCATGTTATCCTTAGTTTCCTAGGTTCCAAGAGAATCAAAGAAAAAGGTGAGATCTCTGATAAACAAGACTTCTGAAATGAGGACAATTCTCCGATTTAAAAAAAAAAAAATCCAATAAATAAAGCCTTTGTTATTCAAATGTTTTCGGAGGAATTCCTTTTGGGAGATTGAATTGATTTTCACTTCTGATATCGGAAGTACCGATATAAATATTTCTTGTAAATATTTATGATAATATTTTTGATAAAAGGCAGCCCAAAATTAATATTGGATAAAAACGTAATATTGGAGTTCAATGTGACTTCTACGAGATTCTGAGATAGAGTAATTTGAGCAGATAAAATAAAATAGGCCTTGTGGATCTCAGAGACAAATTTCCTAATGTGTTTTCAAAAGCTTTTGATATAACATAAACCCAGAAAGTATGAAATCTCAAATAAAGATATCGAAAAGTGAAAAAAAGACGATCGAGGTTCTAATAATTACCAGATAGAAGCCCTGAATCAATTTGGAAGAAGTAATGCAGCTAAGGCGAATGTAATATGAATGAGTGCAATGGAAAGGTTTTAACACAACTGACAATTATAAGTTTCAGAACAAGTAGAGGTAATATCATGGAAAAAGTATTTACTGCAAGAGTTTTGGAATTTCCTTTGCTTGTAGCAAATCTAAAGAAGAAAGAGTCTAACTTTCAATTCCAGTTGTATTGATTTTTATTGGCTCTTCTCATGTATTTGAGAAGCAAGGAAATATGAAAATAAGTAACAATATAGAATGCCAAGATTATAATGAAAAAAAAATACTTCCCTGAATATGTCAATGGTCTGGAAAGGAATGACTGCTTGTTTTATTCTAAAGTTAAGTAAAAATCAAGTCTCCAAATCAAGCTAACAAAGACATGCAAAAAAAGAAAAACATAAATAAGAAATAAACTAAGAAAAAAAGAAAACTAACAATAGATGAAAATGAACATGTTTATGCATACCTTGAAGAGTTGGATAATGAATCTACCTTATAGATCTCGACATTTTCTTTTGTATTATCTTCGATTTTACATATGTTCAAAATCATCTCATTATTCAGTCTAAATTAACAACTAAGAAATTTGCATCTAATTCACATTTTGATTGAAGAAAATGTGGTAAAAGTGACCATAAAGAAATGCTTATGAATTTGGGAAGATTGGTATGCTCATCTGTAATGATTTTTTGATATTTCATCATTCATGATTTTGTTTGAGAGAAGCAATTTCAATATTATGATGAAAATTTTGTGATGTAGGATAATCAACATCGTCATGTGCTTATAATCCAAAGCGCTCTAAGCTACTTTTTCCAAAAATGAAATGAACAACAGGGGAAACATTTAGGCCCATTACTTGTTTATTAAAAATCAACAAATTAAACTGAAAACGGGAAAGAGAAAAATAACTAAACTAATTATATTCATAATTTATCTAACTGAGAGAGCATATGACTAATTCTAGTCATACTTCCAATTAATGAAAAGGTCAAAAATCAACAAAAATAAAACTTTAGCTAAATTATTAAAAGAAAAATTCAGCCTACTATGTACATCTAACAAGTTCGGAAAAACAAACCTATTTACAAAAATCTTACCTTGAAATTATTCCAACCATATGCCTATAGGATCATGAAAATTAGCATGTATTTCAGTGAATGATTGGAAGAAGTTCAAAGGAAGAGGAAACATCACGTCAAACTTGAATGATAAAATTTTAAATATTCAAGTCTATTGAACACTGGCAAAGTCAGAAATATTCCTGAGCACTAGAACTTCCAGATATTTTTCAAATGGGTCAATAAAGTATGGGTGAACATTTAAAATGTTTCTAGAAGTATTCCATTGTTGGACATAACTTAATGGTGCACTCTCAAGTGACAAAATTGATGATGGACTTATTTGAAAATCAAAAATAAATTGGTCAAACATGATCATCAAATAAAATTTGAAAATAAAAAGTAGTTGATTTTCATACTTGAAATTATGGAATTGATTTTCATATCTGCTTATTAATGTGCAAGATGAGTGTTGAGAGTTTAAACGCTCAAAATTCCAGTACAATGTGCTTAGAAATTAAAAAATGAAATTCGAAAGAAAAACAAATTTAAACTGAGGGAACTAAAAACGAAGCAAATTAAAATTTACATTAATGTCACAAATAATAGTAAAACATGGTTGGGATTCATTTGCAAAGATTTATTTCCCACAAGTATCAACAGAAATTATAAAGTTAAACTCATTGTTTTCATTCTTTTGAAGGAATGGAAAGATTTCAAGCTTATGATCCAAAAAGGGAATTCCATCATCGTAGGAATCAAAAATCGGGACATATTTTTTAATATCAAAATCATTATGATGCTTTCATGTTTGAAAATTAGAACAGACCAGAATAATTTCATGATCAAAGTTCTCTTTATCTTCAAAAATAGATTCATCTAAGGAATTGAGAATATGAGAGTCAGACAAAACCATTTCTAAAGAACAAAGAGGTTGAGTATTTTCATTTTCCAAATCATCATCATAAATAACTTTGTTATTGTTCTTTTCCTCTTAATTAAATAAATCAGAACTAGCCAAGTAATTGAATACCAAATGAATAGAATCCTTGGGATTATTAAATATATTATTGATTGAATTCTCTCTACCATCAAAAATCAATAATTCATCATTAATAACATGTCCTTTGTTTTCCAAAATTAAATATGTATTTAAAAGAACTTCTAATTAATTATGAATTACATTATTGTTGATAAAGATATCAGAGTAGAGAGAAAAATAGGAAGTTGAAGATATATAGTTCAAGGTTTCTCTATTCATAGATGATTTGTGATTTTCCAAAATAGACAATTCAAATCCTCTGTGTGTTTGATCCATCTGCAAATTGTTGTTGAGTTGCTCCATCATTTGCAATTTATTATCAGTGGATTGTGAATTGATTTTAGAAGTATACAATGTGTTGTCAACATTCTTTGGTTGATTTAATTGTTTCTGGTTGCTACTAATAGAACGTGCATCTTAATGAATTTCTACTTGATCAACATTATGTAAATTTGGAGCATTTCTGGCATAATGATTATCATTTGTAATTTCAATTTGTGAAGATTCAAAGTTGTCATTTTGAGCAATTATATCATTATAAACAAAGGATATACTTATTAGTTCTTGATAGTTATCACAGGACAAAGACACTAAATGTTTGAACCATCTGATTAATTGGAATTGAAGAGGCAAATATTTGGACTAAAATTGCACTAAGTTAATTTAAATCTAATATAAAACATATTCAAAGTATCGCCTTCCATCCTACGCAATTATTCTAATTGATCACGCACCTTTTCGTAATCATGTTCCTGAAATGCGTGGAGGAAAATCTTTGAAAACTTGTCTCAACTACATATAGAGGCAACTGGAAGTGATAAACACCAATATTTGGCTTTACCTCTCAAAGTAAGTGTGAAAATCTTGCTAATAATATCTTCATCAATATTGAAATTATTGCAACTTAAAATAAATTGAAGGAGATGACTAAAAGCAGATGTCTTACCACTATACTTTACCTGAGAGAGGGTATGGACTTCCTTTATTGTAGTGGCTTTTGGATGAGGTCCAATAAAGCAACTCCAAGGAATTTTTT